>OW203729.1:17697704-18045204 GCA_934045075.1 Yponomeuta sedellus | reverse complement strand
TTATGTGGAGGACGATATTATTAATTGCATCTTTAGCTAGAGCAGTGGTAGCGTATCGGTTTTATCATAACGTGATTGGTTAACCAGTTAACCATAACCGACTACCGGATTTCGGCATATTCATATCTTCTTCTTCAGGCTATATTATGTAGTCCACTGCTGGACTTAGCCCTCCCCTAATGAGAGCCATAGCGCCCTGTCTTCAGCTTGCCGCATCCAGCATGTGCCGGCAGTTTTTTGCAGATCGTCATCGCACCTCGTCGGAGGGAGTCCTACACTACGTTTGCCGAGTTGCGGTCTCCACTCAAGAACACGTTTACTCCAACGGTTGTCGGTTCTTCGCGAGATATGGGCAGCCCACTGCCACTTTATATTCATATACATTTCATATACATTTAATTATATAATTTGATTGTTATTACATCTACTTCCTTTTCCAATGTACTGCTCCAGTCCATCTAAAGGTTGTAAAAGGCCCTTTTCAAAATTACCTCGACACTAATGCTTCCGACACCGAATCTGCGATCCAGATCATTCTTCTGATAGACTAAAGACGATGGACCGGCAGTACTAATTGTACGGGAATTTTCCGAGCAAGATTTCTTGTCGATAGATGGCAGTGGTTAAGCCAAGTCAGAGCCCTTGGGGTGGCTTGAAAACTTCTGATAGGATGATCCAGCCACAAGTCTTGCAAGCCTCCACCCATCCGGACTTGGCCCCCTTGGTGGAGTATGGCCTTCCTCTGGGACGAGATCGGTGTCCCTCGGTAGGGACATAATGGGCTGATGATGATAAAGACTTCTCGACTCAAAACCAGGTTTAGAAGTAGAAGATTTTTTTATTTAGGTAGTACATTACAGGGGGAGGCATTTGCCCAACAGTGGGACACAAACGAGGCTACGAAAAAAAATTACAGGCGCTCAATGCACTAGTTTTAACCAAACTAGAATTAAAGTAAAACTAAAGTTTTCAAAGTGCAAAAAATGGTTTCCGCTCAGCTCAATGCCATAGTAGGGGTTATCGTTATCAACCCTTGTATGTCCCCACTGCTGGGGCACGGGTCTCTTCCTGCATCGCAGGAAGGTTAGGCCATACTCCACCACGGGGGCCAAGTCCGGGTTGGTGGAGGATTGTAAGACAGTGGCGGGCCTTACTGTCAGAAGTTATCAAGCCGCCCACAAGGCCTCTGACATGGCTTAACGACTGCCATTATATGACAGCCGGCACCAACGGCTTAACGTGCCTTGCGAAGCACGGAAACGCTCGGAAAAATGCCTCTAGCGGTAGTCACGGGACGTTCACCCATCCCGCACCTGACCGCGCCTGTTGTTGCTTAACCAAGTGATTGATTCCAATCACTCGGTTCGCCTAGGCCACGAGCGCTTCATAGTAGGGGTGCGGCGTTGATTTTTAGCGAATGTCTGTAAACTTAGTGCTAAAAGCACGGATTAGGTAACATTTAGGGCGCTTGGGTATCAAGACAGAGATCGTGGGTAGGATTCCCACTAGGGGCCGCCGTATATTTGTACAAGTTCTGTACAGAGAGTATTGTAAAGATGTTCAAAACTTCACTGATGCCGGTGAGTCGCCCATTAGCTCAGTTGGATGAGTGCTGGCACGGATAGCCAGAAGGCGCGGGTTCGAGTCCCGGCATGGGTGGAATTTTTAGCCTCTAAATAGGTTTATACAAGTGCTCTCAGTTTGGGTGTATTTTCATGTTTGTCACCATAGTACCTACAGAGTATCCTATTTTGGGGTCATGTCAAGTGATTGTGTTGTTCGGAAGTTATTATTATTATTTCTCAAATTACTATATTTAATAGTAAGTCTAAGTAGATTTTATTTTTAATTACTAATTATGTAACTGCGGCCTTTAAACCAACCAGATTTCAGCGTGTATATAGGCTGGCTATGCTAATAGATGGATACAGAGCCGGTTCTACTGCGTCACGTCATAAGCTGCTTAAGCCGACCCAAAGGGGACCTTTGCCCAAATTTCTCTATTTTTTGCCGAGTCACCAGCAGATTTAGTACCTATGCCTACGTTCTACAGGATCTGTGTATGGTTTTGGAAAACAGTATCAGAACGGGGTTGGAAAGTTTATGGGCCAAAGCGTGGAAGGAAATGAGACGTTCTCATGCAAGGAACCAGTGATGTGTAGCTTTGTCTAGGTACAATAGAGTTAGGCCAATACGATAACATGATCATTACACGACAGCAGGTCGAGCTTTACATTTTTGTTGTAAACTCACACGTGATATAATTAAGTATATTCTTGTGAAATTTGATGTGCTGTCGACTGCATATAAATGAACGTATGTGAACGTTTCCTGACGTTTTCCTAATGCGTGGAACGTTTTAAATTATTTTAGTACTTATTAATAATGTTTAGTAGTTTTTGTAAGTACTGACCAGGTGACTGCGATTCGTTTGGGCCAGGTTTGAATGAACCGAGATTAATTGAACCTTTTTATTAAGACGTTAAGCATTTAAAATAAATATTTCGTAAAGTGTCGCAAGAAATACCACTCAGGGCCACTAGGCGAGTTCAAGATTTATTTTCTCGTTCTCATCAACGCTAGGTAGTTAAATAAAGTGGAAGACAGTTCCAAGAAAAAGACCAGCACAACTTGTGCGCGGATTGTATAATAGCCATAGTGGAAGAGCTGTTTTGTTTAGTAAGAAATACTTCAAGATAAATATTGAAAGCAGACGGGCAACTTCCATTAAAGAAAAGGCACAAGAGGATAGCGCTGTTTCGTTTTTTTCCAGTCTTAAGGCGACCCCTAAAGGGGCAATTCCTATACAAACGTAGTTTAGTTTTTATTTACAAACGACGTGCTGGACGTGCAGCAATGTAACTTTGCCAACACATTTGACATTTCTTCTTCTTCAGGCTATATTAGTCCACTGCTGGACATAGCCCTCCCCTTATAAGCGCCACAGCGCCTTGTCTTCAGCTTGCCGCATCCAGCATCTGCCAGCAGTTTTTCGCAGATCGACATCCCATCTGGTCGGAGGGCGTTCTACACTACGTTTGCCGAGTCGCGGTCTCCACTCAAAAACACGTTTAACATGTTTAACATTATTTTACATTTAGAGAACGTAAATTGAAGTTTGATTCAGCTAAAACTAAACAACGTTTGTATGGAAATTGATCCGTAGGTATCTTTATATTTTAACATTTACAAATTTAGAAACTTATGTGAATTAATTATAGAAACGAATTTACGATGTAGAAACGATGGTTTGGAGACTTTTTGCGACACTCACGTTTTGGTTCCGGCTTACTTTTTACCCCCGGGTTTTAGTACTCTAACTCTGTTATATGTTAGTCATTATAGTTAGTAGAAATTATCTGTTAATAATAATAACTTTTACACAACACAATCAGTTGTCCTGGTTCCAAACTGGGATACTTTGTGGTAAGGTAACCAGGCAAGGACTGGTCGAGGCCATTTGTACAGTCTGTTAGCTTTTAGAATATACCTCGGCTACTATTGGATAGAATCGGACTCTCGATCTAATAGAAAGCAAAGGGAATCGGACTCTCGACCTCACGACCTACAAAAACCTACTAATCTCCCTATTTTTAATCTGCTCTTTACAGCAGCAATACATTAACATACATACATCATCCGAACGCAAAACCGAGGGTAAGTTAAAATGCCTTCCTGAAGCATATAGTGCCCTAAAAAGCGAAGGTATTTTTTCAAGGCGATATTTTCACACGGCATGTTATTTCAAAATGTGAGAGCGTACGGGGAGACACTTATTTAATCTTAATCAAACGTTGTCACGAAAATGGGTCGTGAAAGAAAATTGCTGTGAGAATTTGCAAACTCACGCGTTATACGGATAGGCTTTGTTATCGTAGGCACAAGTGAAATAATAAGAAAATGTGTTTCAAAAATCTCATCTGGTTAAGTAAAACAAAGCTTAGTCTATGAGATAGATTGAGTATGGACTGGCAACTATGGAATGGTGATTTCAATAGCGATATGTCAACACAGCAGACTTCTGTTTTTGCGATGATTTAGTTCATTCTGAAAATTAAATATACGTTTATTTATTTACGAATATTATCGTTGAATTAATAAAATAAAAATCGTTTTAAAAAGTTTCATGTTTCAAAAAGTTACGGAAATTGAGTCAGGGAAATAAATCGAAAAAAAAATAAGCCAAGTAACACTCGAGGGCATTCTTTTCGGAACACTCCATTAGGTATGATGGGAAATCCTCGCAAAGGATTGTCTGCACATATCTCAACCACTCATCCCAAGAGAACATTCTGCGGGATAACATTCCCAAAATTTACTCATATTTCTCCTTTTGATCCCAAAAAAGGGTCAAAGCATTGAATTATAGTGCGTAAAAGCATATTCCTAGCTGAAAAAGTGAGATTACAGAATTGTGGACAAATTGACGTGCTTAGCGTAGCCATTAGTCAGTGTAGCACTATTCCGCCGAGGTGACGCACAGGTGTAACACGCTGAGTGTAAAACCGAAGGTCTCGGGTTCGATTCCCGACCTGGTCAAACTAGGAAATGAACTTTTCTAGTTTGATTCGGGTCTTGGATGTTATCTATGTATTTATTGTATTAAATCAATCGTCGAGTTATGACCTGTAACACAAGTCATCTAGATGTACTTAATATGGGGCTAACGAGATCTGTGTAATATGCCCGTGAATATTTATTTATTCATGCGAATGTTTTTTTAATCTGTCCGCATCACTGCGCTTTTGAGCGAGATTTTACTATATCTTTGCGTGGTACATCTATGGGTCAAGGATTAAAAGAGGACAAAGGGAGCAATCCCGTCCCAGATACTGTGTATCGGGTCGCTGGAGATAGCGAGGCAATTTCGTCACAATTGTAGCTGTAATATAAGGGTCTAAGTTGATTGCGATCTGAATGATCGTGAGTCGCATTTCAACAAAACGTTTTCTTTCTCCATCGCCTTGGGTGGTCGAAAATAGAACGGCGAAGACCTTTTTTGGCGAAACTAAATGCAACAGGAATTCTTGCAATTATATACATACATACATACATACATACATACATACATACATACATACATACATACATACATACATACATACATACATACATACATACATACATACATACATACATACATACATACATACATACATACATACATACATACATACATACATACATACATACATACATACATACATACATACATACATACATACATACATACATACATACATACATACATAGATAACCTCACGCCTGTATCCCAGAGGGGTAGGCAGAGACCAGGGACTGTCACTTGCCACGATCCCGACAGATCACCTTCGCTTCGTCAACGTTCATAAGTCGTTGCGTGCACGCACACCGGTTCCGGGTACAGTGCTACACAAGAAATAAGTCTCGCGGATGTACCTGCGTAGATAACCAAGTTTTGGATGTGCGGCAAGTTGATCGACCAATCAGATAGTTTCATTTTATGGCAGGCCGCGCGCCTTTGTTGCTATTGGTTGATTCAACGTCATCGATGCAGGTGACTATTAGTTTGGCAATATTAGCGTGAGCGAAATAGGAAATAGCGCTACTGCGGCAATCAATTCTGCACCTTAACCGTATCGGTTAAAGATCATGTTGAATGTACTTATAGCATCGGGTACTTTCGTTACACTTCTTCCTAGCCTGCGCGAACGTAGATTCCCGAAGGGACTTTTATGATGTATAGTACTGTACGCAATTTGTCGTAATAAATCAATTATCGTGTTTTAAGATAAGTTCTACTACAAAATCCCTCAAGATACGAGGAAATACGGGAAACAGCTAGTATTGTAGGTATATACGCTGAGATGCTCGTAAAAGTCGAGATAGGCATGGCGTTTTGCATGTAAGCGCTTATACGTGTGATGGGATCTCAGAGGAGGCCCTGAAAGGGCGACAATATCACGTACCTACTATGTTTAATCTTATCTCTGAAACATTTTCATAATAGACTCGGGAGTGGAGAACAATTTATTACGTAACAAAAATTATTTAAAGGAAATTTAATATTCCAAATAATAGAATCTGGGTATTAGTAAATCTTTTATGTCATAATAATAAAAATCGTAACTAGCTTTTGCCCGCGACTTCGTCTGCGTGGACTTTAGTTTTTGCAACCGGGTTAAGGGTTAATAAGGGTTAAGTAAAAAAAACGGCAAGACACGAGTTCAATCAATTGTGTCGAAGAGTATTTATTTTAAGTTTCAAGAAAATTAGACAACATTCTTTATACCTAATTAAAACTGTTTTTATACGGATTTATGCTCGTTTATTACATTTTTACAATTTTCCAACGTTTCGGCACTTTTTCAGGTGCCGTGGTCCCGGATGACTGAGGTGACAGGTGTCTTTTAGAAATCATTAACGGTTAGTTTACTACCCTCGGCAAAAATTACAAAAGTTAATTATGAAGTTACGTTCCAAAATAGACAAACCAATTATTTTTTATATAAAGTCAACAATATTGATTATTTGTAATTGAAGTTAAAATTTAATTTATAAACTAATTACTTTATATGAACTTAAAGATACCGATTATTAATTGAAATTAAATTGATTTTTTTATTATTTATTCTACAGTCACACTTCTAGCAAGGGGGTCTCATGCACTTAAGCACTGGTTCCCATGCTACCGGTATGTTCCAACCACGATCTCTATTAAAATTTGGATGCCGGCGGATCTCTATTGCCTCACGTATCATTCTAGGGAAGAAACGGTCTTCTCGGGCTAGAACTTTAACTTTATCGAAATGTATAAAGTGGTTGGTACCGCTAAGTGTATGCTCGCTGACTGCAGATCTACCAGAGCGCTTATGTTTCACATCAGCGATATGTTCCTTCACCCGCTCAGCTATGGTACGCTTCGTTTGACCAATGTACGAGGAACCACATTCACAGTCAAGCTTGTATACTCCTGCCTCTTGTAAGGGAATCCTGTGCTTGACACTTCGCATGAATTGGTGTATCTTTCTTGGCGGCTGGTAGATGGTTCTGATTGAGGCGCGTTTCAAAATACTCCCAATTTTGTCAGTCACTCCTCTCACGAAAGGCAGGTAGGCTGGAACTCGCTCGACTGTGTCCGGTTTGACACGTCCTCCGCGACGGACACGCGGAACTTGCAGCTTGTTTGCACGAAGTACTCGTTTGACATGCTGGAGTTCCGCAGGTAGATGGTCCTTGTCGCAGATTCGGTGTGCCCTCTGTAACAGAGATTTTCCAACGGTAAACAACTGACACGGGTGATGGTGAGACTCACCGTTTAGGTACCTATCAGTGTGGGTCTTTTTCCTATAAACTGTATGTCCTAAGGTTCCATTTGGATTCCTGATGACTAAAACATCTAAGAAAGCTAAAGAACAATCTGCTTCTAACTCCATTGTAAACTGGATCTTGTTGTTTATAGAGTTAAGGTGGTCTAAGAAAGCCGTTATTCCACTAGTAGGTAATATAGCAAAAGTGTCATCGACATATCGCTTATAGAACCTTGGTGGGACGGGAGCAGTTCGCAGGGCTCGCTCCTCGAAGTCTTCCATGAAAATATCGGCTACAACGGGAGAAACAGGGGAACCCATGGCTACCCCGTCTACCTGCATGTAAAACTCACCATTCCATACCAAGTAGCCAGTTGTTAGGCAGTGATCTAACAGCTCTGCATATTCCACAGGCAAATCATGTTCATTGAGCCTTCTCTTAACAATCTCAATGCAATCCTGTATTGGAAGACAAGTAAACAAGGATTTAACATCGAAACTCACCATTGTTTCTTCACTAGTCAAATGTAGGTCATCAATTTGACTAGTGAAGTGGTAGGAATCCTTGACGTGGGCTTCAGTGTTCCCCCTCAGCGGTGACAGGACTTGCGTCAGGTGTTGGGCTAGTTTGTAGGTAGGAGCACCAATTTGGCTGACAATAGGACGCAGTGGAGCCCCCGTCTTGTGAATTTTCGGTAGTCCATACAGTTTAGGAGGTTTTGCTGTCCCTGGTAGAAGGTTGGTAACCTCCAGACTAAGCCATTCGGAGTGTTTTTCAATAAGTTCTTTGGTTTTCTTAAGAAAACGGGTCGTAGGATCTCGTTTGACCTTTTGGTATGTGCTTTCGTCCGATAGTAATGATTGAATTTTGGCGTTGTAATCTGATGTATCCATAACCACGGTGGCATTTCCCTTATCCGCTCGAAGTACCGTTAGTTCTGGGTTATCATGCAAGGTCTTAAGTGCAATGTATTCATCGCGTTGAAGGTTGGGTTTTGGAGGTTTACATCGACGCAAAACGGATGAGATATCCTGGCGTATTCCTTCCAAATCCTCACTTAGCACATTGTTTTTCCACAGACACTCATCAATACTGCCAATAATCTTTTCGTAAGGGATAACCCGCGGTGCTACAGCAAAATTTAGACCTTTTTGAAGGACCCTTTCGGTTTGTTCGTCTATGGCTTGTTTTGATAAATTGACAACTGCTACGGGTGCGTTCCGAAAATTGGTTTGTACCGCTGCGTTCGATTTTGACTGAAGCCGTTCATATTTTTTGATTTGCTTCTCTTTGCACTTAGTAATTTGGTGTCCCTCTCTTTTATCCAAAATTTCAATGCAGTAAGCAAAATCGAAAGCTTGCAATTGTGTTTGAAGCCAATTAGACAGATCTCGAATTTGATCGCTGACGGTTGCCTGTTCATGACGTCGTTGCCGAATGAGTATGACTAACAGTTTTGAAAGTCAAACGAGAAGACCGTTTCTTCCCTAGAATGATACGTGAGGCAATAGAGATCCGCCGGCATCCAAATTTTAATAGAGATCGTGGTTGGAACATACCGGTAGCATGGGAACCAGTGCTTAAGTGCATGAGACCCCCTTGCTAGAAGTGTGACTGTAGAATAAATAATAAAAAAATCAATTTAATTTCAATTAATAATCGGTATCTTTAAGTTCATATAAAGTAATTAGTTTATAAATTTAATTTTAACTTCAATTACAAATAATCAATATTGTTGACTTTATATAAAAAATAATTGGTTTGTCTATTTTGGAACGTAACTTCATAATTAACTTTTGTAATTTTTGCCGAGGGTAGTAAACTAACCGTTAATGATTTCTAAAAGACACCTGTCACCTCAGTCATCCGGGACCACGGCACCTGAAAAAGTGCCGAAACGTTGGAAAATTGTTAAAATGTAATAAACGAGCATAAATCCGTATAAAAACAGTTTTAATTATGTCTACTGCTCGTGTTAACCTTAGAAAATACTATACAGACCAGTACGGACTGGAAATCGCCAACAAAATTCGCCGTTTAGAATCTTTGAAGACCAAGCGCGCAAGAACTGTTACCAGCCTACATTTCTTGAAGAGATGCCGAGACCACTATCTCTTACCTACGTGTATCAAAATATCACCTAAAAAGGACATCGTGGGGAGCGCCAAGATTCTAAATAAGGCAAGTCAAAAACTGTTAGTCATACTCATTCGGCAACGACGTCATGAACAGGCAACCGTCAGCGATCAAATTCGAGATCTGTCTAATTGGCTTCAAACACAATTGCAAGCTTTCGATTTTGCTTACTGCATTGAAATTTTGGATAAAAGAGAGGGACACCAAATTACTAAGTGCAAAGAGAAGCAAATCAAAAAATATGAACGGCTTCAGTCAAAATCGAACGCAGCGGTACAAACCAATTTTCGGAACGCACCCGTAGCAGTTGTCAATTTATCAAAACAAGCCATAGACGAACAAACCGAAAGGGTCCTTCAAAAAGGTCTAAATTTTGCTGTAGCACCGCGGGTTATCCCTTACGAAAAGATTATTGGCAGTATTGATGAGTGTCTGTGGAAAAACAATGTGCTAAGTGAGGATTTGGAAGGAATACGCCAGGATATCTCATCCGTTTTGCGTCGATGTAAACCTCCAAAACCCAACCTTCAACGCGATGAATACATTGCACTTAAGACCTTGCATGATAACCCAGAACTAACGGTACTTCGAGCGGATAAGGGAAATGCCACCGTGGTTATGGATACATCAGATTACAACGCCAAAATTCAATCATTACTATCGGACGAAAGCACATACCAAAAGGTCAAACGAGATCCTACGACCCGTTTTCTTAAGAAAACCAAAGAACTTATTGAAAAACACTCCGAATGGCTTAGTCTGGAGGTTACCAACCTTCTACCAGGGACAGCAAAACCTCCTAAACTGTATGGACTACCGAAAATTCACAAGACGGGGGCTCCACTGCGTCCTATTGTCAGCCAAATTGGTGCTCCTACCTACAAACTAGCCCAACACCTGACGCAAGTCCTGTCACCGCTGAGGGGGAACACTGAAGCCCACGTCAAGGATTCCTACCACTTCACTAGTCAAATTGATGACCTACATTTGACTAGTGAAGAAACAATGGTGAGTTTCGATGTTAAATCCTTGTTTACTTGTCTTCCAATACAGGATTGCATTGAGATTGTTAAGAGAAGGCTCAATGAACATGATTTGCCTGTGGAATATGCAGAGCTGTTAGATCACTGCCTAACAACTGGCTACTTGGTATGGAATGGTGAGTTTTACATGCAGGTAGACGGGGTAGCCATGGGTTCCCCTGTTTCTCCCGTTGTAGCCGATATTTTCATGGAAGACTTCGAGGAGCGAGCCCTGCGAACTGCTCCTGTCCCACCAAGGTTCTATAAGCGATATGTCGATGACACTTTTGCTATATTACCTACTAGTGGAATAACGGCTTTCTTAGACCACCTTAACTCTATAAACAACAAGATCCAGTTTACAATGGAGTTAGAAGCAGATTGTTCTTTAGCTTTCTTAGATGTTTTAGTCATCAGGAATCCAAATGGAACCTTAGGACATACAGTTTATAGGAAAAAGACCCACACTGATAGGTACCTAAACGGTGAGTCTCACCATCACCCGTGTCAGTTGTCTACCGTTGGAAAATCTCTGTTACAGAGGGCACACCGAATCTGCGACAAGGACCATCTACCTGCGGAACTCCAGCATGTCAAACGAGTACTTCGTGCAAACAAGCTGCAAGTTCCGCGTGTCCGTCGCGGAGGACGTGTCAAACCGGACACAGTCGAGCGAGTTCCAGCCTACCTGCCTTTCGTGAGAGGAGTGACTGACAAAATTGGGAGTATTTTGAAACGCGCCTCAATCAGAACCATCTACCAGCCGCCAAGAAAGATACACCAATTCATGCGAAGTGTCAAGCACAGGATTCCCTTACAAGAGGCAGGAGTATACAAGCTTGACTGTGAATGTGGTTCCTCGTACATTGGTCAAACGAAGCGTACCATAGCTGAGCGGGTGAAGGAACATATCGCTGATGTGAAACATAAGCGCTCTGGTAGATCTGCAGTCAGCGAGCATACACTTAGCGGTACCAACCACTTTATACATTTCGATAAAGTTAAAGTTCTAGCCCGAGAAGACCGTTTCTTCCCTAGAATGATACGTGAGGCAATAGAGATCCGCCGGCATCCAAATTTTAATAGAGATCGTGGTTGGAACATACCGGTAGCATGGGAACCAGTGCTTAAGTGCATGAGACCCCCTTGCTAGAAGTGTGACTGTAGAATAAATAATAAAAAAATCAATTTAATTTCAATTAATAATCGGTATCTTTAAGTTCATATAAAGTAATTAGTTTATAAATTAAATTTTAACTTCAATTACAAATAATCAATATTGTTGACTTTATATAAAAAATAATTGGTTTGTCTATTTTGGAACGTAACTTCATAATTAACTTTTGTAATTTTTGCCGAGGGATTAACTAACCGTTAATGATTTCTAAAAGACACCTGTCACCTCAGTCATCCGGGACCACGGCACCTGAAAAAGTGCCGAAACGTTGGAAAATTGTAAAAATGTAATAAACGAGCATAAATCCGTATAAAAACAGTTTTAATTATGTCTACTGCTCGTGTTAACCTTAGAAAATACTATTCTTTATACCTGCCAAATAAATTTTGGCAACCCTTTTCGCCCCCTCAGGGTCTGAATTTAAAAAAATCGGGTCTTATTGCTTGCCTACATTATATTATATAGACACTCTGTGCAAAATGTTAGCTTTCTAGGTCCAACAGCTTGGGCTGGGCGTGGATGAGTGAGCCACTCAGGATTTTGAATTTTATTTATATAGAAGAAAGTAAAATACAATAACGAGAAATCCACTGCAAACTAGATCATCATCATCATAAGCCGAACGCTGCCCACTGCTGGGTATATGTACATGCATTTTCCCCCAAATGCCACCTCTCACGGTCCCTTGCCATAAGCTTCCACTGATACTAGATACTAATGAAGTGTTTTAGTCAACTTGTTCGTTATCAACCCTTGTATGTCCCCACTGCTGGGGCACGGGTCTCTTCCTGCATAGCAGAAAGATTAGGCCATACTCCACCAAGGGGGCCAAGTCCGGTTTGGTGGAGGATTGTAAGACAGTGGCGGGCCTTACTGTCAGAAGTTATCAAGCCGCCCATAAGGCTTCTGACAGTCACAGTCAGACTAGTCATCATACATTTTGTAATCATACTATAATATTATAAAAGTGAAAGTTTGTGAGTGTGTATGTTTGTTACTTCTTTACATCTAAGCGGCTGGAGTGATTGAAATAAAATTTGGTATGGCACTTTGACACCCTGGATTACCACATAGGCTACGTTTTACTGCGGGAAAATATCTTATTGCCATGGGAAATTAGATAAACCGCGGGTAACACCGCGGGGCACAGCTAGTCTAATATATAAAACAAAGTCGGGTATGTTCAAACACTTATGACTCGAGAACGGCTGGACCGATTTTCGTGGTTTTGAATTGTTGTATTTGTCTCCGTCTCCAAATAGCAGAATTAAAATATCTTAACATGACACGGAAAAAAATCTACAGGGAATGCGGTTGAAGTCACGGGCAAAATCTAGTAGTATAATAAAAATAACACTGTTTTTGAGGTGGTAAAATTGATAAATCCCAGACGTAAAAGCAGCCTTCGACATGAAAGCTTGTTATATTAATTGATTAAGCGTAGAAACAACGACCCATGGTGCCTACAAAGTGGTAAAAGAAAAAAAGGCATCCGCTCAAATAATAGACAATTACGTAAATCTTGAGAATTGTTTATCTCCACCAACGTTTTCACAAAGCCAACAAAGCATGAAAATAAAATATTTACCATTTAACGAAATTGAACGTTTATTCGATGAGACACTTAATTATTCCACTGTTTATTACAGCTCATTTGTTAAGAAAATATACGTTGTTTGAGATAACTCAAACAACGTATATTTTCTCTCTGTAGATAATAATACCTACAGAGAGACAGCAAGTCAACATGCGTACTCTCTGCAATACTGTTTAGTACATTACAAAGATAACTGAAATATTTACTAAAAGTATAAAAAAATAGTCATTTAGCCGGTTTATACAGAATTTGATGGACAGAAACACAAGTTTATGTTTTAAAAACCTATTTAGAGGCTAAAAATTCCACCCATTCCGGGACTTGAACCCGCGACCTCTGGCTCACAGTGCCAGTGCTCTCCCAACTGAGCCAATGGGCGACTTAACGGCATCAGTGAAAGTTCGAAAGTTTTAAAATTGTCCTTAGCACGGGTTAGTTCATTAAAAAAGGAATATACAAGTTTATGTTTTAATATCTAGGTTTCAATGTCAGTCCCTAAACAAGCCTGTATTTTGGGAAAACCGTGCCCCAGCCGTAGGGATATACAAGGGTTGATATCTATATCGAAATGTAAAATCATCTAATTAATTTTATTAGATACTAAGAAATTTGGACTAAGACATACATAATCCAACGCCTTTATCCCGGAGGCTAAACATGCGACTTTCCACCATTTTAACAATTCTACATACACAACCTCACGCCTGTATCCCAAAGGGGTAGGCAGAGACTAGGGACTGCCACTTGCCACGATCCTGACAGATCACCTTCGCTTCATCAACGGTCATAAGTGATTGCATGCACGCACGCCGGTTCCGGGTACTTTTTATCTTTCGTTTTGCTAATACATCCCCTATTTGGTCGATGTATGTCGACCTGGGACGTCCCTTACCAGCCCTTCCACTCACATTCGCAATATATACCAATAACAATTCTCTTTTGTTCCATCAACATTCATTAGTCGCTGAATGTACGCACCCAGTCATAGCTGCATCGATCGGTGCATAATGTTAACTGGTTAAGCGAAACGCTAACGTACATACCAGTAGATAAATATCATAATTTGTTTGCTTCAAATGCGTCAGAAAATCCCTGGCCATTCAAGGTTAGCACAAACCCCCCAAGGAAAGAGGTTCCCTTTCCCGCCCGGGTTATTTTTAACCACGTGACCTATCTTTAGTTGCAGGGTGCTGGCCCGGTTCTATTGACCCATATGCAGCAGGCAGCCCGGGCCACTGACGTCACAGCTCGGCTCTGACGTCACACGGCTACAGCCCGTTGTAGACCCCCCTCCGCCGCTCGCCTCGCTGAGATAATAACTTGCCCGGGGACTTTTATTTGCAGGAATTCCATTGTTTGCTATAATTACGAACAGGCTGTTGAGTAAATATTAGATAAGGTTATTCAATATTTATTTGTCGAAAAGTTAATCTGAAAACGGTGGAAGATGAAAGGTATTGGGCTGTTTCAAGTAAAAATAATTGTCACCTGAAATTACGAATGAAATTATTAATTAAATAAACAATTTTAGCCTCTAAATAGGTTTTTTAAATTTGTTTCTTAGCACGGGTTAGTGCATTAAAAATAAAAATAGTATAATTATTTATACTATTTAACATTGTTTATACAATGTTAAAGCAAACCTTACGCAAGACATAGCGAACTTTGTATTTCGTAGTATTTACATGCAGCATGAAAAGAGAATAAATAATTCAACATAAAGACATTGCTCGAATCCCGCTCTCGAAAGTAATATTTCGAATCGTTTGGAATTAAAAATTCTCGACAGAATACTTCGTTTCTTTTCGCAGATAAATTATTTTTAACTGGCTTTTCCCGCGACTTCGTTCACTTGGTAGTCGCATAAAAAATATAGCATACTGCTACCATATTTTTATCTTATGTCAAGTTCAACCAAATGACAAAAAGTGAACGAGTGAGTGTAGGTACACGTTTAGGGAAAAAGCAAGCGAACATCTTTGACCTCCATAGTAATTGACGACCTCTGTGGCGTAGCGCGTCTGCCTACCATGCAAGAGGTCCCGGGTTCGAATCCCGGCTGGGAACAAAAAAAAGGCCAGGTCTTGGATGTTTACATGTTTGTTATGTCGTTGTTTCTGGTTCCCATGACACAGGGTATCCTAGTGTGGGGCCAGAAGCAATGTATGTGCTTGTATGTAAATGTTATGTTATGTTAATTATTCATATCTACATATGTGTCAGCCTCGCGACGTATCGGTCTTGGCATGAATTTGGATAAACGCAAAGTCATGATCAATGGACCTCGTCCACTTCTGGACATCCAGCAGTGGACGAGGTCCCCGCCAAGCACGCCCCTTCCTTTTGTCCTCGGCCATCCTCATCTAGCCACTGCCAGCAATTGGTCGGTCCAGCAAACTGGTGGGCGTCCTATACTACATTTGCCAGTTCGTGGTCTCTACTCGAGGACCTTTGCACCCTATCCACTAGTGGTTCTTCGGCATATGTGACCAGCCCACTGCCACTGCTTCAGCTTGCTAATGTTAGAGTACAGGTAATGTCAGTCACTTTAGTTCAATAGCGAATCGTTCCATTGAATTGAACAGGTTTGGATTTGCTTACAACTAATGAGCCGTATTCAGCACAAATACACAAACCACTTCATAGGTGGCGCTTATAGGCGTGCACATACAAGGACAGGGACACGTCTGTCAAATTTTCCTCAGCATAGATTAATTTTGACAGCCGCAGGCCTGATTTCATTTGCTTATTTTTCATGCTTTACACAGAGGTAGAATAGGATAGAGGCGCCAAAAGTGTACAGAGGGACAGCGATTTTTTTTGTGTAAACATACGAATAATGGATGGGATGGGATGGGATATACTTGTAACTGCACAAGACAGAGAGGAGTGGAAGCTCATGGGGGAGGCCTTTGCCCAGCAGTGGGACACAAACACGGCTGGCTAAAAGAAAAACATACGATTAAAATTGAGATAGAGATTTAAGCTTTCTCTCAGACATAGATTATGGGGTTTACCACCACGCGCACCCACCACAGAATTGACATCCTTTACGGATGTACCAGTGTGGCGTTTCTATTCTATTCTAACTCTACATAAAGCATGCTTAAAAAGTATGAAAATAAAGCCAATGTAAATCAGGCCGTATTCTATATTTTATGGCCACGCCTGTAAGCGTCTATGAATTTTTTTGGGAATTTGTGCTGAAAACGGCTCTTTTGTATGGCGCTAAAAGCAACGGCGCGCGGTGCGGTGCGTAAACTTGATACACAGTGTGCATAGTGCGCTTCACGCTTTTTTCTTCTCTTCTTCAGGCTCTATCAGTCCACTGCTGGACACAGCCCTCCCCCAATGAGCGCAAGGTTGTGCTATCATTGAGGGGTAATGCCCATAATCCCCACGCTGGATGCGGGTTGGGGATCGCAGTTTGGTGGAATTGTACTGCAGGGGCGCTGCTGCCCACCCCCCGGTTTGTATCCTGTAGTCGCCTTTTACGACACCCGCGGGAAGAATTTGGGTTGGTGCTATTCTCTAGGCCGAAACCACACAGCCACAAAGCTTCACGCTCTAATTACACCGATACTCATTGGAACACATTTAATATTATTATCACTCCTGAGGAAAACAATGCGCTTAATAGACAGGACCTGTGCCGTTATTACGTAGGTATCTTCAAACGCATACATCTGTGCATGATGTAATAATAAGATTTCACACATCTGTACAACTATGTAGGTAGGTGAATATCAGTGTCACGATATCCACCCAAATGCTTTATCCACTGTTAAGACCGCACAACTACACGGCGGAGCCAACTAAATAATCGTCATACGCACACATATGTATAGGTTACAAGATATGCCGTGACAGTGGATATTGATTTGTTTATGTGCCAAACATCGAAAGTTATACATACGTTTACGGATACACTTAACGGACAACCAAACATAGTTTCACATTTTTCATAGATACATAGTTGTGGAATGTCGCTCGGACACTGTTTTATCTCTTCTTATTTCGCTGTCGTCAATTGGAGTTTTAGAATCCATTAGGTGGTTCGTTCGCGGGAATGAGGAGAAAAAAATGAGGGATTTGTCCGGAGACGGAGTTTTCAGTTCATCGAAGCATTAGCCACTAAGTCGCCTCGGGCACAGACGATATTTTATCAGAAGCATACTTTGCAGACTATCGATAGACATAATATTATAACGTTGGACGAAAAGAGGCCGACCTATGGCAAGGCTGGGTCAAAAAATCAGCGTTGCAACTGAAAACATCAAACCAAAAGAAAAAATTGCTTTTTTCAACATTTAGAAATGTGAGGATTGTAAAACACAATAAAAGTCTGGAGTTTTACTGTGTTTTAGTAGCACGATTGAAGAAATTGTGAAGTAGGTATCTATACTTCACAATTTCTTTAATCGTGCTCTTCAGGAGTTTGCCTTTAAGTTTGACTTTAAGGCTGACGAAAACTGAAGCTAAGACCGGTCTCAGAAATGTCAAAATGTACGTGATTTAGACATTTGTAAGACCAGTCTTTGCTTAGTTTTCGTCTCTGAATGTCAGCCTTATAGTCTAAACCCCATCACTGAGGCAACACTCCGGATATTGACATGAGTCATGATAAAAAATACAAATTGCAGTGATACCATCATCAGAAAAATTGTGAGTATTTGAAAGCCATTTTATACAGTTACACTTGTTTTATTTTAAACGATACGAATGTATTGTGTATATATGACAAGTGCCAACACTCAATCTACAGTATTTTCTGTTTGTTTTATCAAAAATAGTGTTTCCAATAGTGTTCGCGGTAATACGAAGTGCTTTAACTGAAGTAAAAGCAGTTTTTCGAGGATTTACTTTTTATTATTTTTGGTAACCAATGCTTACAGGATATGCGAGCAAGACGGAATGACCTGTACGTGACAGCAGCCTTAACATAATGAGTCTCAACGTGCTAAGTAGTATTTCTGTAAGATTTTACTCTCATCTAGAACCTTCGATAAATCCTAGAAGTACTTAGCTAGGATATAAGTGGGTGTCAGGGATGGACTAAGGATTATATAAAAGCACATTTTTCCCGTCGAGGAAAATGTGATTACATACTTAGGAAGAAAGTATAATAAAGAAAATGTACATTACAAGATGTAGCCAAATCTGAAAGTGATTGGGGTGATGGCATTCGTCATAAGAAATTCATAAGAATGAATCATAGGGAAAACTTTGAAAGCTCGAAAAAAAATTCAGCTGTTGCATACATTTAAATGCCGTAGATGGTAACTTAGTATACAGATGATATCAATAATCTTTATTTATCCACCCACAAATTAAATAAATACTTAATAGTCATACAATGTAGCACAAGAAACGTAAATTGTGGAAAGACTGGGTCCTAAACTAGGTAAGTGTGCAATAAACACCATACTCAAGATAAAAAGTACCATAAATTTCTTAAATATCTACGTCACATAGTATAACTAGCGGACTTATCTCCAAAAGCGATCTCATTCAGACAACCTTAGAAAGGATAGGACTAAAATATGTATAAGATTGGGTTACAATTAAAACATATTCCATAAATGAAGTGATCGGGAAGACTATTTTAGACAACACGCTGCCAATTTAATAAACAAAGTTTATGAACTCGCGAGAAAATATCTAGTTTTGGCATGAAATGCAATTTTGAGGTTAGATTCGTGTTTACTAAATTAGACAAGTACGGATAAATAAACTATAGGTCTCCTGGTAGGTGTACAAAATTATATAAGGATATAGATCCAAGATTTGTATCCCAGGATACCTGTTTTTACATCATCAGGATCACCGGTTCACAGCACAGTTTGTATGTATGGATACAACCGTTTTTAAAGAAAATGCAGAGTTTATTTTACTGTGAGGGGATTTTGTTACAAATTGAATTTTCTATGTTGTTGGTTTTTACCTAAAAAAACTTAATACAGATTTCTAATACAAGCTCGCCTTCATACAAAATTGTTATTCATTCATTCATTCATTTTTGACAGTAACATAATCAAACAGCATAGTCGGCCCAACCCACAGGAAAGTCAAGTCAATACTTGGGGAGCCAACACAGGCGCGGATGCGGGGCAAGCCTCCTCCTCCTTAAAAACAATCTCCCAGGCATCTCACTCATTTAGGGAAGGTCCCACTGGACGCTATATAAATAATCTCAGTACGTAGGTGTAGCCAAAATGCTAAAGGTTTAATCAAACAGTGAACTTTTATACCAACTCTTGAAATTATATTTTGCGGTTACTTAACGACAATTTTAATTAAGGAATAACGCTGTCCCGGGTTCGGCCATATCTTAGTTTGTTCGGGACAAATTATGTTCTGTAGATCGAATTTAACTGAAACTGACAGCGCATTATTTTATTCTAATATGTACAATTTGAAATTTGCTCTCCGCGGTGGGTAATAATAATAATATTGGCCTTTTTGCATCTACTTAATGAGATGATTTATACAGCGCCCAGTGGTATCTTCACTCACACTAGATGGGTGAAGGGACCACTCCGACGCTGTAGTGCCTGGGGTCATGGTTTTTATAGATGGTGTAGGCTTGCCCAGCACCTATACCATCCTGACAGCCTAGTCGGCCTAGCCCACAGGAAAGACTAGTCAATACGTGCGGAGCCAACCAAGCTGCGGGTTTCCTCACGATGTTTTCCTTCACCGTTAGCGTGTGGTATTGCGACTACAAATTCGCAAATGTACGTAACTTTGAAATTAAACAAAGTCATTGGTACATGCCCGCACTCGGGATCGAACCTCGGGCTCTCGCTTGCCAGTCTATGGTTTTACCCACTGAGCTACCACTGCTCCGCTAAATTACCACGCGTACTCCGCGGTGGGTAGGCGTGGTAATTTAGCCCCTATTGTCACTCCCTGAACGAAGACCTGTGCCCTACAGTGGGGTGTATCATTATAGGCTACGTAAAAAACCAATAAATGGAAAACAGAATCGTGTTTTTCTCAAGACCGTCACTTAATGACGTAGATAATCTATGTATTAAGAAACGTAGGTTAAAAAATTAAAACCGGTAGCTTAAAAATCTGTAAGCCACAGGTTTGCAAGGGTTTGCACTTACGTACTTTGTATCTTATGATAATTATGCCGTCCTACTAGCCCTAGATAGACAGACGTGGAAACTAACTTCTAGGGGAGATAAGCCTAAATCGGGTACCCCGCCTAAATCGGGTATGCTTGTTTGTGTGCGTGTTACGTCTATTAGTGAGTGGGTACGAGTGCAGCGAGGTGGCGTGACAGTCGGCCAATCACAGGCAGTCGGCTCTCCGCTGTGACGCAAGCGCTTGCAAGGTAAGATTGAAAACAATATTTTTGATGGTTTTACTAAAAAAAATTACTTTTGGTAACAGTGAATACTCAAATATTGTATGGATTATGTTTACTTAAGTTTTGTGTTGTGATTTTGTAAGAAATTATGCATCTAAATTAAAAAAACTTGTGGCATTCCTGCATTTGGTTTTAAGGTTATGGCGGTTAAAAATAAAAACATGCGTTTGGGCATAACGGGTAGGGGTAAAACGGGTATGTACCCGATTTGCCCTAGTATGGTCATGTAAGTAGTTTGGGTGGTTGAAATGAGATTTTAATTAAGATTTTTGGTTTGTTTTATTCTAGATGGTGACAAATATAAAAGGCTCAACAGGCCCACAACTCCGGAATTGCAGCCGTCACCACCAATAAAACTCCAATAGACATCAGACCACTCCCTCAAATCACACCGAATATAACTACACGAAAACGTAAGGCACAAAAGGCTGAAATACTAACAAGCACACCAGTAAAAGAGGAACTAAGGGAAAAAGAAAACAAAAAGAAGAAACCTACTAACACTAAACTTAAGGCAGTGAAGAAAAATTTAGAGGAACCCAGCACTAATAAGAAGGAAGTAATAGCTTGTTGTAGTAATACCAACAAGAGACAGGTAAGATCCAAACGTGGTCAAAAAACAGTCAGAATGACAAAACTGAATACGCTTGCTTAGTCTGTGCTGATCTATATACTGAACCACTTCTAGAAGATTGGATCAGGTGTGACGATTGTGACATGTGGGCTCACGAAGCGTGCACTTCTTATTCTGGCAGAGGCAATTATTACTGTGATGCCTGCCAAGAGTAATTTAGTTTTTATTTAATTTTTATTCACTAGTTTTTATTTAGTTGTTTTGTTCCACCGATTATTTATAATTTAAACAAGATTAAAGATTGAATACGGGTCTAATTAAACATTTAGGAAGTTTTAATGAGCAAATATTAGTGATCTCATGTTAAAGTATTTTGTAAAACTATAAAAAATAACAATAGGTACTCTAGTTTATTTTTAAATTCTTCTTAGTAGCTGTTTGTTGCCAAAGATGATTTATACTTTAAACAAGATAAGATTGAATATGAGTCTGATTAATAATTTAAGACGTTTAAATGAAAATATAAGTGATTTTATGTTAATAAATATTGTAAAACTATAAAAATAAGTTGATTGTTCTCATTATATAGCCTTTGCCCGTTATGCCCTGATGAGGTACCTGATTTAGGCCCCCTATAAGGGCAAGACGGGTATTTGGAAGGGTCTCCTAATTTCTGTTTTTCTAAGATTGTTGAAGAGAATGGTTATGTTTGTTATTTTTTTTTACTATATTAAATAAACATTTCCTTTAGTAAAACTATTTGGTACATTTTACGTTTCTAAGTATTTTTTATTTCACATGTCCCTTAGCGTACCCGTTTTAGGCTTACCTCCCCTACATTTGACGATAACCGTCACTGCACGACGTGTTGGACTAGTATCCATAGAACTTTCGCACATTGAGTTCAAAGCGGTTTTAGTAAATGTATTAATAAATGATGCAATGATTTAAAAACCTATTTAGAGGCTAAATTGTCCTTAGCACGGGTTAGTGCATTAAAAATAAAAATAGTATAATGATGCAATGATGTCGTGTGGTTACGTTTAACGACCAATGAAACCAGCCGTTCTCAGTGCCAGACTCCATTGACTCCGTAGTAGAGTAAATTGATTGAAACATAATGCCCGCCCGATATAACTGTCAAGAAGATAAGATAAGAATATTCTTTATTGTGACTACCGCTAGTGGCATTTTTCCGAGCGCTTCCGTGCTTCGCAAGGCATGTTAAGCCGATGGTGCCGGCTGTCATAAAATGGCAGTCGTTAAGCCATGTCAGAGGCCTTATGGGCGGCTTGATAACTTCTGACAGTAAGGCCCGTCACTGTCTTACAATCCTCCACCAACCCGAACTTGGCCCCCGTGGTGGAGTATGGCCTAACCTTCCTGCGATGCAGGAAGAGACCCGTGCCCCAGCAGTACATACAAGGGTTGATAACGTACACACCAGAAAATAATTACAGAGACAACAATTACAAAAGAGATAGCAATTTCTTCCAGGCAACCTTAAATCGGAAAGATCTTCATCATACGAATTTGCCAAAGGCTATGCGAATGGTAACCCAGCCAACACTAATATGGTTGATGCTGGCGATGGCTGACCCCTGCTTTGTGCGCTTGAAGGGGTGCTATCCGTATGTCTGGTCGCAGCATTTATATTATACTACTTTTTTTAAGAGTAGATTATTGTTAATTATTACATGAGTGCACTCAGGGGATGTACCAAATAACACATTATACTTAGGATAAATCGAGGTAAGAAAATTTTGGTTTTATTATCTGCCTTTTTCCACACTACTACACGATCCGAAAACATCGGATAACATTTTACATTTTGACAATGTAATGCAACAGAATTCTGTATGTACATCGTGTGAAGGAGCGACAATAATTTATAAGCGTATCGACGGCAAACGTAATTTACCATCTACATTTGACAATCAGCGTGGGAAATCAGCTACTTCTTGACTTCTTCTTCTTCAGGCTATATTAGTCCACTGCTGGACATAGCCCTCCCCTAATGAGCGCCATAAAGCAAGGTATGCCCATAATCCCCACGCTGGGCATGCGGGTTGGGAATCGCAGTTTGGTGGAATTGTACTGCAGGGGGCGCTGCTGCCCACCCCCCCTTAGTCGCCTTTTACGACACCCGCGGGAAGAATTTGGGTTGGTGCTATTCTCTAGGCCGACACGACACATCACTTTTTGACAAGGTTCCGCCAGATCTACAGGGCTTCATATGTACTTTGCGAAGGTAAGGTACTTTGTTAAGGTTGTCTGGAAGAAATTGCTTTTAGTAATAAGGCCGAATTGTACTCTGCATTTTCGCATATTCTATTATGTATATATGATGTTCTCTGGTGTACAATAATGAATATTCATATCTTATCTACGATGGATATCAATTCTTGTAGATCCCCACTGCAGTGGCACGGGTGTCTCCCTACATCGCAGGAAGGTTAAGCCATACTCCACCACGGGGGCCCAGTCCGGGTATCTTATCTTACTTCGCTTATATTTTGCGTTTTAATGAAATTGGAATAGGCTATCTGTCTAGGTACGTCGTTATTCACGGTGGCGTCGTAAGCAATTGTGTGATCTAAAGTAAATAAAGGTGCATCTTCTGTTGCTGAATGTTGGTGGAGTGGAAAAGATTTGTCTTGATAGTGTCAAGTGGAAAATCCTGGTCTCTGCATAAGTAGGCGGACTCACCTCCGGGGTGCAGGAAAGAGTTTATGTACATAGATATCAACCCTTGCATGTCCCCACTGCTGAGGGATGGGTCTCCTCTATTCTAGGATGGTTAGGCCATACTCCACCATGGGGGCCAAGTCCGGGTTGATGGAGGATTGTATGACAATGGCGGGCCTTAGTGCCAACGTTATCAAGCCGCCCATAAGGCCTCTGACATGGCTTAACAACTGCCATTGCATGACAACCGGGACCAACGGCTTGAAGTGCCTTAGTAGTTAGTTAGTTAGACCTGAGATTTCCGCACTTAGCCTCATAGTTGGGCCATTGTACGTAGCCAGCGCTGAGGTACGCTAACACCTCAGACACTAGGGTTTCCTTACGATGTTTTCCTTCACAGTCTGCGAGTAGTACTGCTACTATAATTTCACAAATGTACATAACTTAGAAAACAAAGTCATTGGTACATGCCGGGGTTCGAACCCACGACCTCCCGATTGAGAGGCCGGCGTTCTACACCGCTCCGCCACCCTCTTTGAAGTGCCTTGCGAAGCACGGAATCGCTCGGAAAAATGCCACTGGCGGCAGTCACGGGACGGTCATCCATCCTGCACCTCACCGCGCCTTTTGTTGCTTAACTCAAGTGATTGAAATGAAATTAAATGAAAAGGTTTTATTCAAAGTAACGAAGATAATGCGGCTTAGTGCACGTTACAAGTCATAGTTAGAATATTTTCGGGGCTTAATCGCGTAGTAATTTATTGCTATTTAAGTCATACTGGATTGTATCCAATCACTTGATTCGACTTGGCCACCAGCGCTTTTTCCTCGAGTTTGTGTACATACCATATAATAATATCTTTTATAACATATTTGCTCGTAAAGTGGTTGTAAGTACACCAATTTCAATATCGTAATGTATCTCATTACGTACTTGTGCGATAATGTAATGTAAAAGGCACTTGTTTGTTTTTAATAAAGTTTTAAGATAGTACTCCGTCTAAAAATGAACGATACTTTTAAAAATCTTAGCAAAGAGGTTCTATGTCAAGAAAGTGGTCAATATTTTATGAATAAAATTAAGTTTGGGAAATAAAATATAACAAATAAACATTTAATTCTTTAATTTAATTAATTTTGACAATAAATTACAACCATTTATCTGTAACAAAAAGACAAAAATATTAATTTACTTTATTAGTAATACTGGCTGTTTTTGTACCTTTGCCTAAAAAAAAGTTGATGCGCGCGCATCGCTTATTTGTGGACAAGTAAAAATAAATCCGCGCGCTTTTTCTTTTCGATGTATTGTATTGTATTGTTTTTATTTGAAAATGTCGTCAAGTAGTGATGATAACAAAGTCAGAGTTTTATTAATTTCCTCGTAAATATGTTATAAAACGTCGTATGACATACGTGCGCTTTGAAAATTACAGCCTCTGCTTCCTTATAGCCCTCGCCGATGTCTCGGGCTAGTAATATCGCCTCGGCTGTAATTTTCAACTTACCGCACTTATATCATAATGTACTATTACATTTGACTCTACCGTTACACGACTATGTACTGCCTTATTGGTCTAGCAGTTTGTTATCAACCCTTGTATGTCCCCACTTCTGGGGCAGCGGCTCTCCACCGCGGGGGCCAAGTCCGGGTTGGTTGAAGATTGTAAGACAGTGGCGGGCCTTACTGTCAGAAGTTATCAAGCCGCCCATAAGGCCTCTGATATGGCTTTACGACTGCCGTTATATGACAGCCGGCACCAACGGCTTAACGTGCCTTGCAAAGCACGGAAGCGCTCTTATTCTTATTCATATTCACGGGACGTATTCACGGGACGGTCACCCATCCTTTACCTGACCGCGCCTGTTGTTGCTTAACTCAAGTGATTGATTCCAATAACTCGGCTCGCCTAGGCCACGTGCGCCACGAGAGCTAGCAGTATCACGTCTGATTACTATGCCATAGGTCTGAGCGTATATCCATGTTTGGGAAGTTTCATGGTTACCATGGCACAGAGTATTCTAATTTGGGACCAGGATTGTATTGGGTGGAAGTTATTAGGCGACGACCAATCTAAGTTTACAAAAAAAGTCACGTTGTTCTAGTAAATGTTTATGTTTTGCTTCTAACGCAACCTTTTGTTCGCTTATCGGTTACGACGTACGCGTAATTAACTTACACGGACACGCCACAAATATAATCGTTTAAAACATTACTAAGTATACCCGCGACTTTATTCGCATGGGATTTTAATATAAAAAACGTATCATCTGTACACAAGCTATGATTTGTGTGAGTAACACTCACTAAACCATTTATATAATAAAAACGACCGAAAACTCGGGTCTCTTCGGATTTTTAAGAGATAAATTATCTGCTAAAAAAAATACTTTAAGATTGCAAATTTCTTATGCGATGGGTCATCATTCCCACTGCTGGTGCACTGGTCTCTTCCTGCATCGCACTACTCTAATACTACAATACTACACTAATACTCCACCATGGGGGCCAAGTCCGGGTAGCTTATCTTACTTCGCTTATATTTTGAGTCTTATTGAAATTGAAATACCATATCAGATATGCTATTCCAATTTCATTAACACTACTTCCAATAACGACGTACCTAGACAGATTCTGTTTAGGTACGTCGTTATTCACGGAGGCGTCATAAGCAAATTTAAAATTTCTTATGCAATGGGTCATCATCTTATACGATTAGAACATCAGACACAGAACCCATCTATTTATGTCCAAAACCACTAAATAGCTAAGCAGCTGGATGGCAATGAATGGAAAAGTCGGGGTCCAATATGTCATTGGATTGAACACATTTGTGTTCAAATCTGGATAGTGTGTCGGTATCAAGGACTGACAAGATAAGGCAAAGAAGGTCCGTTCCGTTCTACCTTGGTTAGAATCTATTGGGGAAAGAAAATCATGTTTTATTTTCTTCTAAATTAACAAGAAAACAAGTTTTTGGGCTGGCCCGCCTATGGAAAACTGGATGACAACTTATCCAAGCCAAAATTCTGCAATGCTTAAAGACGAAGACTTTTGACCGTGCGATCAAGAACGTCCTTGAGTGCGATGCATTGAATACATACTGCCCATTCTTACGTGTAGATCACTTTTAGTGATAAGGCCGCCGTGTGTACTCTTAGGTTAAGAAATATCTGTGTAATTTCCATTTTTATGTACAATAAAGTGTCCTCTATCTCTAGACTATGCTTTTGGTCTTCCACCTTAATGACCATAGTTAACGTGCAGCATAATATCGCCAAAAAGTATCCAGGTCATGCAGAGAGCTATGAACCATGAACTTCTGAAACTATATAAGGACATATTGTGTCAGGTAGGCAGGCAGGTAGAGAAATAAGTACTGTATCGGTTCAGAAATTCCCGTTACACTTAAATTTTTATCAACATATTTTTAATCTATGTGAACTCTTGTTATTGGCTGGGTTAGTTCAAAGGCAGCCAATTAATTGGATTTACAAAAATTTGTGCTTTTATACAACGTATTTTTTCTATTTTAAAGCTTACTGGCGAGACAATGTTACGATAAAGGATTCGTTTGTTTGTCTAAATCCCACATTTGTTTGAAGTGAGAATTTCTCTGTAAATAAATTCTTCCAACAATGACACTATTGAAGACTATCGATATATTTATACAGGGTTAACTCTTAAATTAGCTATTCCTTACTAAGTTGCTAAGATTAAACCTATACTGTTTTGCGTCCGTTTTCGTTCTGTGACTTTTCCTCAAGTAATTTCCCAAATTGTTTAAAACAATGTTAACGGAGACGATTGTGTCTGATGTAGGTTAATTTTAAATTGAAAACACTGTTAATTAAGTTAAAACATGATTTAAAAAGAATAAAGTCGAGTTTCTTTGTTAGCTTCTTCTCCACAAAATCTTTAAATCCTGAAACTAATAGTGTTGACGTTCATCAAGCAAACATTTGGTTTTTATAGTGAATTAAGTTTATGAATTGGATTTTTTATGATCTTGTGACAGAGCTACAGCGCTGTGTGTCGGCCTAGAGAATAGCACCAACCCAATTCTTCCCGCGGGTGTTGTAAAAGGCGACTAAGGGACACAAACCGGGGGGTGGGCAGCAGCGCCCCCTGCAGTACAATTCCACTGAACTGCTATCCCCAACCCGCATGCCCAGCGTGGGGATTATGGGCATTACCCCCTATGATAGCACAATGTGGCGCTCTTTAGGGAAGGGCTATGTCCAGCAGTGGACTAGTATAGCCTGAAACGACGACGACGACGACAGAGCTAGAAAATGAAGGAGTGATTCCCCGCACAAGAAAGTCGAGAAAGCGATAGATTACTTGGAATTCGTCCTAAGCGTGATAATGTAAAAAAAAAAAAATAGTTCATTGGCCATGTCAACAGATAAAAAAAGGTCGTTTAATTTTTATTCTTAGAATAATACCTACTATTTACAATATAACCTGTCGGAAACTAGTGAGTATTAGACGGCGCGTCTGCTTTGGTAGGGTGGCCAAGATCAGTACTCGCCACTTCAGTTTACCTGATTCAGTAACCTCGGAAATTGCAACGTAAACGTCTGGAAAGAGATAGGCTGGCTGGAGTAAACTCACAACTTCACTACGTACAATGGCCTAATCGTGCGGAAATCTCAGGTCTACCTAACTACAACGTAGACCGTAATTTATTTCTGCAACTGCTCTGGCACCGTAGGATGTGCAGCCTCTTTGCCCTTGCGAAACAGAGTGTGGAGGCGGGAGGGCAGCCTAGTTTTTGGTTAGTCAAGTGGTCAAACGGTTTAGAAAATGCTGTATTTTAACTAAAAGGCTACCCATGTAATCGAATGCCACCGCCTAAAAAACTTCCTAGTCGTTAAATTGGGCGGCTGATTAATGAGTTAGCGACGACATGTCTCGTTGCAAATACTACTTACTTTATACTTATCGAAAAGTTTAACGATTAGTCGCACATAACAAAGTATTTTTTATTGTTTTATTGTACACTCCACGCTTTGTTTCCCTACAGCAATTATAAAGGTGAATTCTTTTGAACTAATTTGTATAGGAAGGTACCTACTGATCGTGAAACAGAAGCCTGAAGAAAATTAAGAGTAAAATGGACGTCATTTGTGTGTGCTTCACTAATACTTTTCTTGTTTTTCCAAACTACATTTTGGATTTGTCATGCAAATTTTGGCTTCCAATTTCAACTTATCTTTAAACACATACTTCTTATTAAGCACCAGTGGCACCATTATATTATGTGATACAAAGTTTTGTACAGCTAGAAGCATGTTTTTAAACTACGAAATAATCTCTCTAATCCGTTCTTGCTGATAGTATTGCTGCACTTTGAAACATTGAAACGTGAAACTATATTTTGGAGTTCTGGAGGACCAACATCTATTACGAGGAACACTGCGAAATTGTGATCAAAGTTTCAGCTATCAAATATTAATGTTACCAACTCCGTTTATCTGATATAATAAAAATCTCATGTCACAGTGTTTGTTATCGACTCCTCTAAAACGGCTTCACCGATTATTACGAACTTTTTTTGTGTATTCGGTAAGTCTGCGAATAGGGCATACGCTAATCAATACGGGAAGACAACATTTGTGGCATCAGCCAGTACTGTATGAAAAACAAAATATGTTCACTATTGGGAAATTATTTCCTGACGAAAAAAATCCCCCAATTTTTTGACGTCTTTGGAAAGGAGAACGCC
Organism: Yponomeuta sedellus; assembly: GCA_934045075.1. NCBI lineage: Eukaryota > Metazoa > Arthropoda > Insecta > Lepidoptera > Yponomeutidae > Yponomeuta > Yponomeuta sedellus. Next base: position 18,015,607 of record OW203729.1, on the reverse strand, counting down.
TTAAATTGTTATGAAAAGATTAAACTTTCAATATCAACTTATTATTTAAAAACATAGTTCTGATACTGTTTTTGGTGGTGTTATTACTGTTCTGTTCTGATTTGTTCTGGAAATAAATATTATTAATTATTATTACCATCAGTCTTTGTCAGGCTATACTAGTCCACTGCTGGACATAGCCCTCCCCTAAAGAGCGCCACGTTGTGCTATCATAGGGGGTGATGCCCATAATCCACACGCTGGGCATGCGGGTTGGAGATCGCAGTTCGGTGGAATTGTACACCATCATATTATATGATACAAAGTTTTGTACAGCTAGAAGCATACTTTTTTAAAGTAATAAATAAAATAATTTTTGATGTTGAAATGAGAGCCAATTCATGAACAGATAAGAGAACATTAACAACAGATAATAGAAAACCTCACCCAACCTCCTCCCCAATTTATTCTCTCCGGGATACAAGCGTGACTCTCCGTCTGTGCTAACAAGTATTTATTTGTTTTACAGGCCAGCCATGTCCACAAAACTCTTATTTCGATATCTGTGCAGATTTGTGTCCAAAAAAATGTTTTGAGCCAAAGCCAGAAAATTGTATTCGTGCGTTCAGGTGTTACAGAGGATGCACCTGCCTGCCAGGGTACGAAATTGATGCGGAAGGCAATTGCGTTACGCTTGAAGAGTGCCTATTGAACCACATTGGTAGAATGGTGAGAATATGAGCCACGACAATCGTTATCGTCAAAGAAGAGTTTATTTTCGACACTTTTTCACTGCCGGCAGATACAAATCCAAAAATATTTTCTCGTTTTACATTGGTTTAATGTATTGTAGGAGATTCTCAAAATGCCAATGAAAAAAAAAATTCAATAACGAGTCTTGCTAAGTACATATCAATGTAAATTAAAAATATGATGCTGACGTTTTCAGAATTTCATTTTACCTCTCTGGTGATAATTTTATTTTACCTTTCTGAGTGATAATTTAAATACTTATTTTAGTTAACATTTCGAACATTTAAGTTTATAAACAGAAATCCCTTAAGTCAACACCGGCGGAAAAACCGTATAACAAAAAAAAAGTTCTTTCCCACTGGTGGCGATAATTAGGGTAACCCCTCACATCGCCTCACACAGCCCACCAAACCCCTACTTCAACCACTGCAAGAAACAACGCCTAGAGTCGTGTTTGCAGCCAAAGTTACCTCTAGGCCATTGTTAACTAACCAGTGCTTCAGTTTCAGTGTTGTTTAACAATAAATGTGGCGTGTTCTGTGGCTGTGTGGTGTCGGCCTAGAGACTAGGGCTGTGTGGTATCGGCCTGGAGAATAGCACCAACCCAAATTCTTCCCGCGGGTGTCTTAAAAGGCGACTAAGGGACACAAACCGGAGGGTGGGCAGCAGCGCCCCCTGCAGTACAATTCCTTTAAACTGCGATCCCCAACCCGCATGCCCAGCGTGGGGATTATGGGCATTACCCCCTAATGATGGCACAACCTTGCGCTCATTAGGGGAGGGCTATGTCCAGCAGTGGACTAATATAGTCTGAAGAAGAAGTGGCGGGTTCTTGTTTAAATTTGAGTTATGTTAGAAGAAGTAAGAAGAAGTAGAAGTATGAACTGGCGTACCTGATTGATCGATAATCGAATAAAAGGGTTTCAACATTAAATGTGATGTGATTGTACCAATTTATTAAAAATTCGTCGCACATTGCAAAGTGTGATCGATTGGAATTAGGTGCTAAGTACTTACATATTTTCGTATGGAAATGGAATATTTAAAGAGTTGAAGCATTCTGAACCGCCCAATACCGAGAAATTAGTACCGATGCGGTTTGCAATCATGAAGAGTCTGAAGAGTTTATTGCCGTCATTTTTATTGTGCTTCTCAATGATATTACTTCTGGTTTCGGAGCCATCGGAATGTCGCAAACATACCCGTGGTTCTATAGAGGATAAACGTAAGTTCTCAATAATTTAATACAGGATTATTACGCGTCAATAGTAAATGCAGATATAGCAAGACATTTTTGTTTGAAAGAAGAAGTTTCTTCCTTTCCTTCTTCCTTCATGATCTTGCTGGAGAACTAGTAAAGACAAATTAGCGATAAACTTCGAAATGTGAGATAAGTTTGATTAGTCTCATAAAATGTCGTGTCTATATCGTAAGTTATTTAAGTTGAGAGGCAAAATAAAACTCACTCACTTTTATTTTTAAACAAACTATCCGTTTTCTATGCGCAGTACATTTAGTTGCGCGGGGAAGGAACTTGAAAGTAATATTTTGAGAATTGTAAACGTAATTGTTGAACGTACCAACCCAGCTACGCAATAAGCCACAATAAATTTGAGATCCGCCTGCCTATCATCTAGTTTGACGGAAACGATAGAATCTAAATGTACCTTTTAGAAAATAAACAATTATTTATTTATTAACTTTTATTTATTTAATATTCTGCTTAGTACTCAGCAGTCGGTTTTTTTATATTCGGTTTTAAATTTTGTTCTTATTTTGATATTTCAACAGTGATGTAGTGGTGTAGCAACATTTGTAACCTTACCAACACATCCATAGCCATATGTACAATACACAACGCTAACCCATATAGACGCATTTTAACAGGTCCTTTGTATAGTATTTTCCATGATTAACATGAGCACTAGACATAATTAAAACTGTTTTTATACAATTACTAATAATCAATATTGTTGACTCAATATAAAATAATTGGTTTGCCTATTTTGGAACGTAACTTCTAAAACTAACAGTTAATGCTTTCAAAAAGACGCCTGTCACCTCAGTCATACGAGACCACGGTACCTGAAAAGTGCCGAAACGACGAAAAATTGTAATAAAGGAATAAACGAGTAAAATCCGTACAAAAACAGTTTTAATTAGGTCCTTTGTGCACAACATGACAAGGCCATATACGAGTAATGACGAGTAACAAGATTTTTTATTACATGTTAATTTGACTAAACTCCGTCCGACTCCGACTAAACCATTTTTCTTCCTGTCTTATAATGTAAAATATGTTTATTAAGATAAAAATGACAATACAAAATAAAATAGTTACAAAAAAAATGTCACACTTAATAAAAAAAAGCATGCACAGTACGATATCCAATAAATTTTCGTCAAGAACACATAAAATAATAATAATTCAAACAAACAAAAAAAACCCTAACTGAACGAACCACTCCGGAAAATATCTAAGCCAAAGGATCCCAACACGCTGGCAGCATTGCCACGCTGCACCGCCAAAGAGAACCTCTGTCCAAGATAATTACTAAACTTAATTTGACTAAAATCTGACTTATTAGGATTACTATCCTAAGTTATTCCACGTCCCCCGCAAATGCGGACGCCTATTCGAAGTCAGTATCATAATTGTCAAGTCTCAAGGTCAAGTTATTTATCGGGAATTACTGGGTCCTAGTCGAGACTTCACGAAGCAAGAATTCCCAGTAAATCCAGCCTTTTGCGAGAAGAAAATTAGTATGTATAAACCGTGAAACGTCTTGATTGTAGTTAACCCTACAGTTATTTTCTGACGCTATTAAATACCACAATTTCCTAAAAATTTAAAAATTCTTATGAATTCCTAGTTGTGGGTCGGATAAATAATTAGTTAAGCATATATACAATATGAAGCATATTCGTAAGCCTTAGGTATACTCACATATCGTCGTTCATATTGTAAAATATCCCGTGTAAAAAAACATATATTTTTTCATCAAATTTGTTTGAAAAATTACAAAGATAGCATTACTTCATAAACCTTACCTACCCATGCTGAGATTATAAAGTCTTACACTTACATTCAGAATCAAGTTTTCCTTCACTGTAGATGAAAAAAACATAGTCAAAAAAAAAGTTATATACGCGTCGAATTGGTAACCTCCTCCTTTTTTGAAGTCGGATAAAAAAGAACAATCATGTTTTTTTGACATATGACATCTTGCAATATGAACCACGATATACTTTCGCCACCCAGCTGTTCTCGGTGCCGTTCAATCCAACCACTCCCCTTTTTCTCAAAGAGCGCTTTAGTTACCTCCGTGATCCCTACTTCGGTCCGTCCAGAATCTGGTGCTAACGACACTAAATCACACGACAAGGTTCATCAGCTTATTTACTGTAAGGGTACACTGACTGTGGAATGATCTGCAAGTCTCGTGCTACATTCAAATCCAGAGAATATATATATTTTTTCAGTAAGTTAAATATTTATTACTTAATATTTTTCCGAGCGCTCCCGTGCTTCGCAAGGCACGTTAAGTCATTGGTGCTGGCTGCTAGTAAAGGCAGTCATTAATCCATGTCAGAGGCCTTATGGGCGGCTTAATAACTTCTGACAGTAAAACCCGCCACTGTCTTACAATCCTCCACCAACCCGGTCTTGGCCCCCGTGTGGAGTATGACCTAAAATTCCTGCGATACAGGAAGAGACTTAATAGTAATTATTATTTCTAATGCATTTTCACAGTTTACAAGTGCGATCAAAAACTAAAGAACTCCATATGGGATTGGTGCGCTGATCAGTGCCCGAAGAGATGCAATATACCTAAGCAAGACTGCAGCAAACAGTGGTGTTTGCCTGGATGTGCTTGTCGACCAGGCTATGAGCTCAACCGGTTCAACGTTTGTGTGAAACCCAGCGGGTGCAGGCCATGGCATTGAAACCATCACAATGATCCATCGAAATGAACTCTTTGTACGACATTTGCATTTTGGACTTCCACGGTACTACGATCCCACTTCTGTTTGCAATAAATGTAGTCGCAATAATTGATTATTGTCTTTTTTTAGGGTTATATACATGAAATCTGCTAAACAGGGCCCTATATAATAAGGGTTGTATGTAATATCTGACTGAAAACTTAAACTGGTTTATCGAATATTTTTTTTATTTGCCTAGGGCCTTTAATAATTGCCGTAAAAGAGTAAATTAGGAATTCATTTACTAAATTATCGATAAACCTTCCACTTTTTATCGGAAAATAAACACTATTGTTTATTTGCTGCGATTTCATTCAAATTATTTATTATTCAGTCTAGCGTCCGTCTGAGCTCTTTGTTCCACGTCTCCCGCTATTTCACTATGCAAACGAGTTGCACATTCGAACAATGCAACGATTTGTTTATAGTATCAGTCGAATCGAGTTATTAGCTTGCGAAGAATTGAAGGATTTCTATATCAATTCAAAATTATTGTTTGCTCCGAACACATTAATGTAAAGGTCTATCCACATTGCACTGGACTGGGGTCGTGTGGGTGCAACGATCATCGTTATTAACCTACCTTGGCCACCACTGGGTATATAAGGTGCTAAGTCGCCCTTCGCATCCATGGGCCCTCTGACGCCTTGATCATATGGTCCGACCATCAGGTTGTTGCACACATAAAAAATATGTTGTAAATATGCTGTAAACCTAACTGCAAAGTAAGATACTCGGGGCCACAAGTGATGCAAATTACTTCAGCCAGATGTTGCTACCTGTACGTAATACAGAGAGTGTTCTAAAGAGGTTCGAAATTTCACTGATGCTCAGTTGGGAGAGCGCTTGCATCTATAGCCTGAGGTCGTGGGTTCAAGTCCCGGCATGGGTGGAATTTTTAGCCTCTAAATAGGTTTTTTTAATTGTCCTTAGCACGGGTTAGTGCATTAAAAAGAATATATTATTATAATCTGTCAATTAAGTTTCAATCTGTTTCGAAAACAATAAATGTAAAGTTTCTTTGTCAGTTTCTTCTTCACACAATCTATTAATTGTGAAACTAACAGCTTTGACGTTCATTAAGTAAACATTTTGTTTTTATAGTGAATAAAATTCTTTTAACTTCGACTTTATTAAAAGGGTCTCATCGCAATTGTCTATGACTAAGGCTACGTTTTACCTAATAAATAATCGCGATTGTCTGTGACCAAGCTACGTTTTACTTAATAAATAATCGCGATTGTCTGTGACCACGGCTACGTTTTACTTAATAAATAATCGCGATTGTCTGTGACCACGGCTACGTTTTACTTAATAAATAATCGCGATTGTTTGTGACCACGGCTACGTTTTAACTAATAAATAGTCAAGATTAAACCTGTATAATATGTAACTAGGCTGTTGGTCTACCCACTGACCGCCGTCCGGTCGCCGCCGATGCAACGATATTAATCTAAAACAGTTCTTATAGTATGATTACTTTTTTATTAATCTTATTTTCAATAATCTAATTTTTTAATAATAGTCTGATTAGAGAACGTTGTGGACTGAAAGAGGATGTAGTGACTAGAATTGACAAAGGTATGTTGCGTTGGTTTGGACATGTGGGGAGGATGAAGGAAGAAAGATTGACGAAACAAATATATACTGCAAATGTAAGTGGAAGGTCTGGTAAGGTACGTCCCAGGCGGACATACATCAACCAAATAGGGAATGTATTAGCAAAGGGGAAGATAAAAAGTACTCGGAACTGGCGTGCGCGCATGCAACTACTTATGAACGTTGATGAAGCGAAGGTGATCTGTAAGGATAGTGGCAAGTGGCCGTCCCTGGTCTCTGCTTACCCTTCTGGGATAGAGGAGTAAGGTTATGTATGTATGTACTTTTTTAATATTCAAAAGGTTAGAGTAGTTCGGCGAAAAATGCTCGTCGACCGGGGCTGGCCGGGCTTAAGTATTCTCTTGTATGTTACTAGTTTCAAACTATCTAAGTTGGGGCAGAAGATTATTTTAGATTGATAACACATCGTTACGCTTGCACGGACCCATCTAGTGTAATGAATGTGTTACCTTAACTGTAAAATAAATCTATGTTTTTCTCCACATAAATTGGTAAACAATGAATTGGAGCGAGGATCACGCAATTAAATTTACCTTTTTAGCCAACAAAAAAACGAAGCCGACAGTTATACATTTTTGTATTAATTACAAAAACATATACATTTTTAAAAATAACAACAAGTATAATTTATAATTCATTGAAGCAAATTGAAGCTACCTGTGCGTACTTAAATTAATAAACCGCCAAAATATTTCCATTGCTGAAGAGGATGTAAAAGAAATCCCGTCGAACCTCACTCAATCACTTGACCCTTGTAAGAGGTTTCACGTGGATCAACATTAGCGGACCTTACACAAACCGCCTAAGCAGATAAAAACAGTAGAACGACCACTTCATCATATCGATTTTAACCCCCCTGTATGTCCCCACTGCTGGGGCACGGGTCTCTTCCTGCGTTGCAGGAAGGTTAGGCCATACTCCATCACGGGGGCCAAGTCCGGGTTGGTGGAGGATTGTTGGACAGTGGCGGGCATTACTGTCAGAAGTTATCAAGTCGCCCATAAGGCCTCTGACGTGGCTTGACGGCTGCCATTACATGACAGCCGGCACCCACGACTTAACGTGCCTTGCGAAGCACGGAAGCGCACGGAAAAATGCCACTAGCGGTAGTAACGGGACGGTCACCCATCCCGCAACTGACCGCGCCTGTTGTTGCTTAAGTTGAAGTAGGTAATTGATTTCAATCACTCGGTTCGACTAGGCCACGAGCGCTTCTACGTCTTATACTAAACATCGAAGCGATAATTATTCGACGGCCTTTAGAGGAGTTGGTGCCACGAGGAAAGTATGTAATGAAAGTATCCGTACAATTTCTACGACAGCCGACGTACTTGGAAATCTGCGAATAAAATAATCACATGTCCACAAAATTCTGGGCAAAAACACATAAAATACTACCAGCACACCATTTGTTATACATCTCTCCAATGTTAATAACCTTCCTGCGATGCAGGACGAGACCCGTGCCGCAGCAGTGGGAACATACAAGGATTGATATCGATGGTATAAGACGTGTAGGACATAGAACAAACTTGGACCAAATGGTAAGTAATATCACGTAATATGACTTTCAAACAACACAATCAATCAACCTGGTCCCAAACTAGGATACCCTGTAATAGGTTACCAAACCTGACAAGGACGTCACAAACATGAAAATACACTCGGACTGAGGCAACTAGTACAAAAGTGCGGCGGTCCCCAGGGGGAATCGAAGCCATGACCTCTAACTTGGTAGTAAAGCGGCTTAAAGGCTAGGCCAACGAGGCAGTCATGTTTGAAGATTTTAATTGAGGTAAAAAAATATATTTTTCACGAACTTAACTTTGTTGGCTTTTTCTCAGTTTTCTTGTTTTTACCCGACTGCGGCGAAGCCCAAAAGGAGGGTAATGTGTTTAGTTCGTATGTATGTATGTAAGTATGTCCGATTCTATGTTCCCTCATAACTCCTTAACCAATGGTCAGATTTTGTTAAACAAGGTGTCATTCGATTCGGCATCCTTGCGCGGGTGTCATAGGCTATATAAAATCATAATTATGCGATCAGAACAGTGACGAAAAATTAAATTCGTTAAGAAGCTTCGTTAAAGTACAGCTAGGAGCCACTAGATGGCGCTGTTATATTTAGTTTATTGAATTCGAATGCTAATAATTTTATTGAACTACCCCTAACAGGTGTGAAATATTTAAAACAGAATTTTGCGGATGACGTAGGTTACATTAAATCAGCATTAATAGAGAACCAACGGAACAAAAAATAACATTTACTTCTACGCAATTAAAGTACCACTTTTAGCCACTAGATGGCGCTGCTATATTTTATTTATTCTAATACATGTGTATACATAATTTCGGCTTTGGTCTACATGTAAACAAACCATTTATAGAATCGGTGCAAATACGGAAAGAAATAATTCCTATAAAGTGGTTTGATCCTTCTAGATCATTCATTTAATTAAAAAACATAATTTTGTTTAACTACGCCTAACACGTGTAAAGTATTTAAAAGAGAATTTTGTGGGTGTCGTAGATTACATAAAATCAGCATTAATAGAGAACAAACGCAACACAAATAATATTCACTTCTAAGTAATTATAGTACTGTGGCATTAGTTCCTCTACCCAACCACAGATTGCGCTGTTTGTGTTCTAAATTCCGGTATGGTTTTGTCCGAAGGCCCTACATAATATTAAACAAACACCATTTCTTTGAGTAGTCTTTGAGCGCTTGCAAATCACTTCGACCAATACTGACTGTCCACCAATATTGGGACGACTAGTGACGTACGTAGTATACCTCGCTTCCGCTCTGTGGTACGAGTAGTACAGTTACTGTAATCCTTAGTCTCATATTGCTTCAATAAATACTCGTAGATCCCTAAGTAGGTACGTGCTGTCGTGCTGAAACAACGTTTCTCTTCTTGTCTGCAGAAACCCTGTCCTACAGTACTACTTTTAGCCACTAGATGGCGCTGGCATATATTTATTCTATTACATGTATAAATTTACATAATATCAGCTTTGCTCTACATGTAAACAAACCGTTTATAGAAACGGTATAAGTGCTGAAAGAAATAATGCCTATAAAGTGTTTATTTCTTTCTACGCCATTCGTTTATCTCATTAATTTAAGAAATATCAACCTCATAGGGGGTCAAAATAATTAATTTCATAACTCTGATATTAATTTCCAACTGACACTTAGACCAAAACTAACTAAACAAAATATATAAAGTGTAGCATGTAACTCCTTTTCCCCTGTGCGGTCATAGTCAGACAAGCTGGGTTCAAAGAAGAAACAATAAATGATAAAAAAATATTTGAACGCTCTCACTGGTAACCGAAGATGGATCCTCCGTGACCTCGTATCGTAGGACCTATGAAATTTTAAAAAAATCTAGCTCTATTCATCTTAACGAATTTTATCTCGTTTCCTCCGAAAATAAAACTATGATTTTGTGTAAGGTTTCCTGTTCACTTGTGAGACCAAAGATTGCTTATCTATACCTAAATATTCAGTAAAAAAATTCAATCCTTTAGGGGGCCATCTCAAGATGAATTTGTTATACTTAGTTTCATTTTAATTCCGGTAATATTTTGGCATTCAGAAAACCAAGATTTTGTATGTCTCCACGCCCATGCCACAACTCTAAGTAACTACGCCAGGCCGAAGGCCGAGTCCCATCATGCGGGTGCGAGGAAACTTGCCGCAACGAGGTTGAAGGCCGAGCTCAATACAGGTTGCGGCACGGCCGAAGGCTGTGAAGCGGGCTAGAGGAATACTCCCACGGCGATTCCAAATGCTGAGCTCTATTTACGCTGATGCCAAATGGAGAGACTATTAGTCGGGACCCATTACTGTTTGTTTAAATTCCTCTAATGGGTCCCGACTGCATCATTTTATATAAAATAATAAATGCAACAGTTTGAGCAAATAATGCTTATAAAGTTATATTATTTGGTCCCTCAAGTAAAGCAGCATGAACTCTTCTGATTTGACATTAGCATTTGAAAATAAAATTATCTTATTTTTTCCCTTTCAGTTGATTTATCACTGCAGTCGGGTTCTTTTATTTTTTTAAATTTTTTTTTTTTGTATTCTTGGTTTTATTTCTTTAGATTTCTTGGTTTCGTTATCGTAGTCGTACACCGACGGTAATTAAGAAAGTGCCTGACTGTGAAGTGATAAAATTAATAAAAACAATGTTTTACGTGTCTAAACGCGTAGAACTTTTAAACACCAATGCAAAAACATGTTTTTATAACATTGAATTTTCGTATTTTATAAAACTGTATACCCTAAAAAATATTTTTCATGTTTTATATATTATTAGTTATTCCGGCAAACATCTCGTAACGTCACTGAATCCGTTTATAGTATTTTTGTCACCATGGCAACGCAATAAATATCTTAGAGTTTGGCTGCAAATAAGTTTAATTAGGGTTACAAATATTATCCCACGGGAACGCTTTACCAGGGACTGTCTCAATTCAGACCTTTGTCTATCTGTATACCAAGTTTCACGTAACTCCGTTCAGCTGTTATTACGTGTTTTGAGTAACAAACATCCAAACATCTTTAAAAACTTTTACCTTTATAATATTAGAAGGATTAACTTAGTTCCCGATTCACTTAATAAGCTTACTTGATTAAGCTCTGCCGATCAAAGCGGTACGTGGTGGAACTCTTCCAACAAAAATCATAAGTGAATCCGGAATTATAGCCATTTTTATAAAATTATTTTAAATCTGTGGGAAAACAACTCGCAGTGTCATGGCGTCGAATCTGACGTCACGCCCAGGTAAACAAAAATTCGTAATCACTATTAGTTACCACAAAGCACCGGTGAAGTTTCCCAATGTTAACCTAAGCGAGACGTCACGCGATGTGACGCGGTTTCAGTCAAAATGGCTGAAAGCAGTATTATAATCTTTTATTTTATTGAAAATATAGGTAATCTCTTTTTTATAGAACTAAATCAGGGTTTAAATCCTTTTAATATGTATTTCCTCTAATATCGTTAAATCTTTGATTAATTGACATTGTCGTCTCGCCTATTATTCATTGTAATCATCCCTTTTTTTTATATTGTACCTGTCATTTCTAATTGAGCTGTGCCTCCGTGTATTTTTGCCCTCAAGGCTTCCGTCCCTTATAACAGAGAGGTCGAGGTTCGATAGGAGCTCTCAGGCTGAATGTAGCCAATTACTTGTTACATTTCCCTCGAATGTTGGCCGAGATTACAGCCACGCAGAACTAGGGCATGCAAACTAGTACTGTTTGCCGTCTACTCCACTTGGGAACAGCAGTTTGATTACTACCTATTCTCACATTCATGTCCCTGAAGGTATAAATTGGGGCGCTGTTTGTCACTGTAGAATTATAATATACTAGCTGTGCCCCGCGGTGTTACCCGCGGTTTACCGATTATCCCATGGGAATAAGATATTTCCCCGCAGTAAAACGTAGCTTATGTGACAATACAGGGTGTCAGTTAACTCCATTCCAAATTTTATTAAAATCGATGAAGAAGTAACAAACGTATATACTCATAAACTTTTGCCTTTATAATATTTGTGTGATAGATAATAGTGACATGTGATGTGATGTAATTGGTGTGATACGTGCTGTGTGAAAGACACAGGCCTTCTCTTCTTAATAAATAAGCGCGGTTAGACTCGTTTAATATAAAACAATTTCATGAATAAATAATAAATATTCATGGACATATTACACAGATCTCGTTCGCCCTATACTAAGTACAACTAAATGACTTTTGTTATAGGTATGTATTTATTGTATTAAATCAGTCGTCGAGTTAGCACCTATAACGCAAGTCATTTAGTAACATAACATCCAAGACCCGAGACAAACTAGAAAAGTTCGTTTCCTAGTTTGACCCGGCCGGGTATCGAACCTGATACCTTCGGTTTTACAGTCAGCGTGCCGAACCGCTGCGCCACCCAGGCCGACGAATGTGAGGCCAGTGTTTTACCGACAGCGCTACCACCCCTCCCATTTGTCACATATTGTCATGTTTTGTCAATTCAAATGCAACTTGCGTTAATCGCGCGTAAAAATCAAATAATTGATGCTGGAATCGATAAGTTCTAAGTGAACAGTGTCAAAGAGCTCTTGACACTGTTCACTCACAATTGATGTGTTACTTAATCGTCTTAGGCTGATTTGCATCACTTAAATGGAGTGTAAGAAGCATTAAACTTAACTTAAAAAGGACTCAAAAATGTTAATCTCCATAAAAACAAAATTTATAACTAATGAACTTCAAGCTTTCAAGTTTAGAATTTTATTAATGGATTATGTGGAGAAGAAGCTAACAACGTAACTCCACGGTTATTTGTTTTTAAAATACTTTTTAACTTAAAGTTACATTACACTAGACGCATTCTTCCCGCTAACATTATTTCAATACCAGACCGATACATTTGTCTTCTAAATACACCTTAATGCTATGGTAGACTTTGTTGCACAGTGTCCTTAACAGCTTAACGCATTTTTTAAACTGCGTCGGAGGTAACTATATCGTGATAATGTATAGATGAGATAATGTATCGCGAGGAACTTCATTGTAAAATCTTATACATAGTAACCCATAAAGGATGTTTATTGCACATTGAAATCTGTTATTCTCTCTCTCTCTTTTCAAGTAAGTCTTCCATTAGACCAAAAAATATTTTAGTGTATTTTTTGAGGTCCTAAAACCAACCAAAAAATATATTTTAAAACTTTGCTTTCTTAAACAGCCAAAAACGCGGTCAGTCATTTTTGTTTATGGTTTGAAGACCTGAAGACTTATAAACGAAGTTTGACATTCAACATCTGTGAGTGATTTGTGAGCATAGTGAAATAACAAGGACGCAACCATGATTTCATCGAGTTTACATGCAAAATGTAGCAATTATCATTATTGCATTATTCGGGAACTTAAAAACAAGGCAATAAAGACCCCCGGGATGTTGTGGATTCGTGTACCCAATGAAATAAACATAAAAAAAAATGGCTCAAACTTGCCATAAGAGACCCCGATACTTTATTGACTCGGGTGTATTTACGTGAAGATCACTTTAATGTAAGTTCTATAATAATCAATGTCCACTCGCTCTGGCTGACAGATGTTTGTTTACAAACGAAAGTTGTTTTCAACATGGCGGATAGCGTTTTCACCGTTCCGAGCTGAAAATATTTTTTTAATTTGCAAATTTTGCAGCCATCCTACATACTTACTTAGCAAAGTCAATATATTTCAGTTTCTTACGTTAAATACTACAGGAAATATTCATTTATGGAGTTAAATTTTATACGAGTCAAGTATCGGATCGGCTGCTAATTAAGTTGTATGGTAGTGTCAAGCGCGCCGACTGCTCGCCGTTGGCGTTTTTACATATGTATCGTTTGTAGCCTCGGTTGTATGAGATATTAAACGATCACGAAGATTAAGCAACGCTATCTATGCGCGTTCAGTGCATGGATGGATGACCATCTAGGACTAACGCTAGTACCATTTTTCCGAGCGGTTCCGTGCTTCGCAAGACACGATAAGCAGTTGGTGCCGGTTCGCGTCGATAGATGGCAGTCATTAAGCCAAGTCAGAGGCCTTAGGGCGGCTTGTAAACTTCTGACCGTAAGACCAGCCTCTAGTTTCGCAAGTCTTCACCAATCCGGACTTGGCCTCCGTGGTAGTGCCTATACCTTCCGTAAGGAAGAGATCCGCGCCCCTTAGTCAACCCTTTGTATGTCCCCACAAAGGGTTGATACCAACATAAAAACAACTCGAAACCGTCTCGGGTGCATGCAGCGACTAATGAATTTCGATGAAGCGAAAGATTTTTATCAGTATATTGGCAAACCTTGCCTTGCAAAGCACGGAAGCGCTCGCAAATAATGCCACTAGCAGCAGTCACGGGATGTTCACTCATCAGCACCTGACCGCGCCTGTTGTTGCTGAACCTTAGCGATTGCTTCCAATCACTCGGTTCTACTAGGCCATTTTCGCTAATACGTCCCTTACTTCGTTAAAGCATGTCCGCTTTGGACTTCTTTTATCAGCACTTCCACCCATATAAGACCGTTTTCTTCTTTCGACAATGCTTTTTCCTTCATCCTCAGCATGTAAATAGAATAATACAACAAATAATCCCACTTTCCACCACTTGAGCGGTTTTTCATCTAGGTATTCTAGCCGTAAAAGTAATGAATTTTACAGCGATCAAGATTGAATCGAATAGTCAGACTCCAACAAGATTCCTTCACAAAACACTGGGTGTGAGACCTTACTGGAAATGGAAATAGGGACCTAAATGCTTTTAGACAGTGTTTAAGTTAGAGTGTACAATCCAGTCTGTTGTTTCGCATTGTATTGTTACCCGTGGAACATCTAGTTGGATTGTTCTTGCATTATAAATTGAGTAATCTCAGCTTTAGGCGTTTCGGGGGCTGGATGAATAATTTAGGAGGCACATCGTATTTATGATGATGTAGCTGAGTAAAGTAGCCTTTTTGAAAGTGGAAAAATGCGTTTCCATCGGTAGTCTTTGTGTTTTTTAGTAGTTTCCTAAACACATCGTACAAACCAAATCCTAATACCGGCTTAGCAGCGAAAGGAACCTCAATTGCCATCGAAACGATAACAAGGAGATCATAAAACCTATTCCAATTTCAATTGAACATTAATGCCACTGAGGTTTGACAAAAAGCTATTCGAAAACCTATTTAGAGACTAAAAATTCTACCCATGACTCGAACCCGCGATCTCTGACTAACCGTGCCAGAGGTTTCGAGTCCCGGCATGAGTGGAATATTTGGCCTCTAAATTTTTAAAATTGTCCTTAGCACGGGTTAGTGCATTAAAAAGAATGTCAAAAGGCAATTCGCCAAAGTACCTTAGTACTGTCATCTTAGTGACAACGCTAACCATCGGTTTTTCGTATACTAGCAATCTGTGAATGTATTGTTAACAGCTGTCAAAAGGTTTTTTTCGTATGCACTTTGGCCAACTGACAACTGTTAAACGACGTTAAAGATTAACAGGTTGTTACTGTACGAGAAACCGGGGGTAAGTCGCTAAGGTCAATCAATCAGCTACTGACGTAGTCCATAACATTAGCGAGTTGACATCTAATCTTCTTCTTAACAATATTTATTACTCCCACACAACACAATCACACGTCCTGGACCCAAAAATCCTGTGCTTTAGTACCTCACCAGGCAAAAACATCACAAACTTGGAAATACACCCAGACTGAGGCTACTTTTACAAATGTACAGCGGTCGCCATTGGGAATCAAACCTTCCGTCACGGTAATCAGAAATGATACTGCTAGACCAACATGGCAGTAGGGAACAACCGATAGTTTGTAACACTCCATGACACAATAAAAACAGGGTTTTCTAGCGAAGACTTCAAACAAACGACACCCACTAGGTCTCTACTAGGACGGACGGACGGTGTGCAAAATTGGTGACAGCGGCGGAATAAGGATGGCTGAGGACAGACAGAAGGGGCGGGATAGACTAGTTCGGGCTGATTGATTAATTATTTGATAATGCATTGCAAGAAGGTTAGGCTACTGATATTCCACCACGGGGCCAAATTTGGGTTGGTGGAGGATTGTAAGACAGTGGCGGGCCTTACTGTCAGAAGTTATCAAGCCGTTCATAAGGCCTCTAACATGGCTTAATGACTGCCGTTACATGACAGCCTCGGTTCACCTAGGTCACGAGCGCTTCTAGGCTGTGTAAATATAGCAATTGAGAGGTACAATGGTTCTAAGAATTGAAGCGACAAGGATTAATCAAGGGCTTAATACCGGTCAAAGCGGCCAAGTTTATTCTCTAAAGATCAGAAAGGGCCAGCCGTCTTTGTGCGCGGGAATCCTCTGTAGCTGTTCTCATCCCTTGAATATTTTATTTAATCAGCATTTGCCGGTTAGTCGAGTTATCTGGGACAGTGACATATAAAACGGCCCACGCTCCCCCGCGGAGCTTCGAGCACAAAAGCGTCTATCTCCGCGATAACTCCTCATCGGAGTGACAACTTAAACCTCAGCTCTGCCGAGCTGCCGGTCGGCAAACTTTGTTTCTGAACGGAAAGCATTTTTCACGCTCCCTGTACCGCAATTTATCTCTTGATTAAAAGACGTTTTTATACCGGATCGGTGTAATAACTTGACATTTTAGAAATGAGGAGCTTTGTCCGCGTCTTTTTGTCCCTTTTGGCTCAGTTAGAAGATTAAGAATTGTCTAGTTCTTTTGCTTTCATTTGAAACTGTTTTTATTTTTGTCATCAAAATTAACCAACTTTACAATGATAATAAATGCATAATTTCGAAAAAATATCTTCACAACATAAACACATGTCTATATGGCAAAACAATCGATGCATGCAGTATGAATGTAAACATAGAAACAAATTTAACATTGTACATGCCTAATTCTCTTGTATACCCAGTACATACAGTTCTCCCAAACGTCTGCTACAACTTACAAAGGCATCAAAACCAACGATTCAAACACACAAACCCTTTCATCAGTCCAAGTAAACTCCGAAGACCGTGACCTGTATGAAGGCGGTAGTGACTTCACGCTGGACGTTTACGTAGCTATCTCTCTCGTGGTCCCAGAGGAAGGCCACTGCGTTGTTGTAACTCTGGGAGCGCTTCTGACCCAAGGTCACCACGGCGATGAGCCGGTACCGGTTGAACCCCACCAGCTTGATTTGCCGGAGAAGCTCGCCCGCCACGCGCATCGCCACTATTGGCGACTCCTGGATGAAGTAATAAGAAGATTATGAGGACTAAGTGAGGGTCAGTGGCAGGTTGCTAGCAGCGTCTGAATAATATTGACCGACATAGCAGAAAGAAGTGGCATTCCTTGGTAGAGGCCAGCAGTAGACGAATATGGGCTAATGGGTTGACTGTTGTGACCAGTCATTGAATGAACATTGTTCAGCACAGAACTATTTTAAAGGTATATCTGCAAAGAGTGTATGTTATGTGCTACATTTCTTCCTGTTCCGATTACTACAGATTTGTAACTAAACTATAAGTAAGCACTACAAATTATTAATTAATTACATACCTAAATTAATTAATAAACAAATAAAATAATTATTACCGGATTTACTAACTTGCTCACTACCTACACATTTTCCTAGTATGACTTATTTGCCTACACTGAAAGAAAGTGTATTTCCTAACGGACGGATGATGACCATATCAAAATAGTAAAAAAACAATAGCAGACGTTTCGTTCCATGCCGAAGTCATTACTTAAAATGTATGAAACAGCTGACATTTATTTCGCGAACTTTTTCCTTAACAAGAAAAGTTGTTGGTGTGAAACCAACGTGAAGTGTGAAACTTTCAAATTTTTGGATACGACTCATTCCAAATCGCTGATATTATATCAGATTTCTGAGAAAGGAAAAAGTTGTGTAGGTTTCATAACGATAAAGTCTCTCTGGTTCCCCATTGTTTATTTAATTTGTAGGTTTCTCTTACCGCTATACTATACTTGTGTCCCGTGAAGTGCTCGTCTAGAAGAGCCTCAATGGTTTTCTCCACTGTTGGCACGTGGAACTTAAACGTTGAATTCAGTTGGTACGTGTTTAGAAACATCAACGGCGGACGCTTGAACTCTATCGCCACCTGGTAAGATTAGAAGTCTTAGAACAGGCTAAAATGTAATTATAGACCTTTGTACCCACTTCAGACATTGACTTTTTATCTGGGTTTGTTGTACGTTACAAAATCCCAAAATATAATATTAGCTCTACCATAAGTGTTTCTATAGAACTCAATGAAAAGATCCGTTCAGTAAACTATTTGCAAGTGGAATGGTTATAGACGCTAAAAAATTACTATAGGCCATTCTTGAAATCCTTGTATTCTGTGGATTATTACAAATATTTCGCTAAAGAAATAAAGCGTGGAATGTCCATGGTTCTCGTGATAATAAGGTTCAAAGTACTGTTTTTCCCTAAGAACATAATTAAAACAATTTAAGTTTTTTTTTATTGTAACACAATATACCTATTCAACAAAACATTAGAATATCAAATGAGCACAGCGCTGGTTTAAACTTCAGCTTATTACGTAAAAAAAAGTATCAACTTCACGAAAAATAGCAATCCCAGATTTTTTATGGATAAAATATACTGTTTTTTTGGGTTGTATTGCTTTTTTTAGCAACCAAATTTTTTTTGTTGGTGAATGCTCTTTTAGGGCGTATCTAGCGTATCTATAATAATAAGCGTATATTCCTAAGGCTTACCTGAGACGACCTCTCTACAGGTCTGATACCAGCGACCGATCCGAATCCAAAGGACGCCTTCCTGACCTTGAGCCGACTATAAGACCGGGCACCCACATTTGTGCTAGACCTGATCTTAGTTCTAGACATTTTATCCAAAGACATCCTGCTTTTGTCCTTCTTTTCCGTGGATATCTCCTCAGCTTTGATTGTTTTATCGAGGGATACTCTTTGACTTCCTTTCGTATCATTGGACGCCTCTCCAGGCTTTGCTGTCTTATCGGCAGACGCTCTTTTTTCCTCAGGTATGGATTTCTCGAGGGACACGCGTTTTTCTTCTGGTTTCGCTGTTTTGTCGGCGGACAGTCTTTGACTGCTTCTCTCTCTTTTCTCGGTGGATACCTCTTCGGGTTTCGCCTCGGGCTGTGCTTCGGACATCGTTGCAGGTTACAAATGTAGATTTAATTCAATCCAATTTTGATGGACTGGCAACCAGCCGATATCAAGTAATACAGATCATTCGCCATAAAATTCTGGAAACATTCTGAAGCGATGACGTTGACGTGACAGATTAGGACTTTGCGTTTGTCTTTTTAATCTGTGGTTAACAGATTATTTTTGAAATAAATTTACGACCTTTATATTATTTCTAATGCACTAACCCTTGCTAAGGACAATTTTAAAAACCTATTTAGAGGCTAAAAATTACACCCATGCCGGGATTCGAACCCGCGACCGAGGCCAATAGCCAGAGGTCACGGGTTCGAATCCCGGCATGAGTGGAATTTGTGTGGTGCATTAAAAAGAATTTAATAAAACTATTTACTTATAATAAAATAATAAACACCAAACTAAGCTACATAAGAAAATGATGTACGTCCATTCAAGTCTTATAGTAGTACCTTTAATTTAAATATGAACAAGATTTAAGATCTGTCATTTTTTTTGTTGTCGTTTGACGTGAAATGAACCAAAGGTTAATTCCGATCTGACACTATAAGATAGGCACCCTTGCCTTGCAGTATCCGAAAATTGTACCAGAAAACAGAAATCTTGCATGACAATGAAAAAAAACAACTGCAAAAAATATGCTCGGAGACAAGACTCTCACAGTCACAGATTGTCAAAAGGTCTCGGTTTCTTTTCGCAGCATAAAAAGAAACGAAAGGTTAATAGAGTGGTTAAACATGGATTGGCAACAAAGGTTACACGCGCTAACGGTGATAGAAAACATCGTGAGGAAACCCGCGGCTTGGTTGGCTCCGCATGTATTGACTAGTCTTTCCTGTGGGCTAGGCCGACTAAGCTGTCAGGATGATATAGGTGCTGGGCAAGCCTAGACCATCTAAAAACCGTGTCCGAGGCTTCCGTGTGGTCCCTTCACCCATCTAGTATGAGTTAAGTTGTCACTGGACGCTGTATAAATCATCTCGTCTCATTGTTCTTGATTAACGTTCTTTTTACCTACGTACAATAACAATTTCAATTCTGTATGGCTATCCGAATAATTCTGACACATGTAAGAATTGAAACTACCTTTATTAAAGAAGAGATTATTACAGTTTCTGATTAGAAAAATGTATTATAAGATTGACGACTGAACTCGTATTAATACTTAATAATAAGTTCTAAAGATTAGGTAATGTTTTACTGTACTTATTAGATTATCGAAACATCTATTAATTTTATTACGTAGAAACATTAATTGTCGAACTGTATTATTGAATTACTTGTAACTTATATATTTGCCCACCACTCGGTAGATCATGATGGCTCTTGATAGTTTATTTAACTATTTTTGTGCCCATGTTATAGCAAATAAACTATTTTACTTTTTTTTACGTTTTATAGACAGTTAAACATTGATCAACATTACCCTGCTGTACGGGCCAGTTTCTGAATAGAGAATTTCGCTAAGTAGATAGTTAAATGTAGTGCTGTCTCATGTAATTTCTTAGAAAAGAGCGTGACAGAACGTTACTTAAGTATTCACTTAGTGAAATTCTCAATTCAGAAACCGGTCCTTGGTGTCCTAACAACATATTAATCATGTGGGTACAGCGATATCATTCTGATGTAAAACCTAACTGGAAAGTAGGTACTCGGGGCTGCAAGTGATGCAAATTACTTCAGCCAGATGTCGCTGCCTGTACGTAATACAGGGAATATTGTAAAGAGGTTCGAAATTTCACTGATGCCGGTGAGTCACCCATGAGCTCCGTTGGAAAGAGCGCTGGCACGGATAGCCAGAGGTCGCGGGTTCGAATCCCGGCATGAGTGGAATTTTTAGTCTCTAAATAGATTTTTAAAATTGTCCTTAGCACGGTTTAGTGCATTAAAAAAAGTATAAATATATTAAATATCTGCAATAATTTTCAGTGCTGTTGGCAACTCTAGCAAGTGTACCAACATTGAAAAAATCATTCCCTCCAAAGCAGCACGAATGTGTGCACATGTAATACCTTGTTTTTATTTAATTATCTTGAGTTTGTCGTCAAGATCTTGGTTTTCATCATTAATTCTCCGCTTCCATCAGCAACATACAGTCTACGCTCAAAACAAGTGCCTATCGTTATATGGATGTAAACTTTATGAAGAATGTAGATTTGCACTTACTGAATTTTCTGTGTTTATAATCATTGGATCGGGCGTTCCATGTGTTACCATTGTTTGCCTGTCTACCTGTATCTGGGGCGTCTCCCTGTTTTGTATTCACAGCTTGTTTTGCTCCGCCGACCCAAAAACGTAACGCTCCCAGGGTCTGAGACGAGGGACGGTTCTGAAGGCCCGAATCAATACTAGGCATCAACACTGTCTTGAAAAGTTTTTTGTAGTATACGGCTATGGAGCCTGATAGGTAATTCGAGCCAAATCGTATTAATTTACCCTAAATAAATAAAATGTACACCAGGATACTTAAAGGTTTCCCAAATTAATAATCTGTGATACCTATATTTGCGCAAGTATCTGTATTTCATTTGTGTGGGTTATTACCGAATATTCACTATTGTGAATTGTGACGTTTCTTAGGTTAGTCACAACTAATACTATTTAACGTGATTTTGCGACTGCTGTTTTATGAAAAACATTACGCGACTTTTATCAGTCAGTCTTTATGAAAGTAATGCGTTTCATAAAGAGTGATAAAAGTCGCGTAATGGCTGTGAATTGTTTACTAACAAATATAATATATTTATGTCGACCATATTATGTTCTTATTATGTCGACCTAAGTTTCACCTATCCGCGGACATAGTAAACGAGTCATGCGTGGCCCCGCTACGTAAAATACTATTTGAGGGCAGTCTTTCTATCACTTTATTGACTGTATTCGGTCCGTGACCAAGCCATTCAAAACTTTACTTGAAAAATCGTGATTAAATGATTTTATGTCCGTGCTTCGCAAGGCACGTTAAGCCGTTGGTGCTGGCTGTCATGTAATGGCAGTCGTTGTCGGAGGCCTTATAGGCGGCTTGATAACTTCTGACAGTAAGGCCCGCCACTGTCTTACAATCCTCCGCCAACCCGGACTTGGCCCCCGTGGTGGAGTATAGCCTAACCTTCCTGCGATGCTGGAAGAAACCCGTACCCCAGCAGTGGGGACATACAAGGGTTGATACGTTAAATGATTTTACGTATGCGTGTCGCGCAAGTCCACATAAGTAATTAAGAAAATGATCTAAGGTTTGGGTCCCATTGTGAACTGAGTGATTCGGCAGGCACGAATGAATGAATGAAAATTCTTTAATGCACTAAAAACAATTTTGTACAAAGGCGAGCTTAATACCAGATAGTATTTTTTTAAGGTAACCCACGATGATGCGGACAGTGGAAAGGATAGTGCGAGTAAACAATATACCTAATAGTGGTTTATTAATAAATTAATTTATAATTCACAGAATAGCATTGTATCATACATTTTATGATAGCACTGGCTCCTGAGATACAGGTTCCCGCCTAGTTCAGGAGTTAGAGCATAATAATATTGTAACAAATTTCATCTTTTTGTGTTCAACTAAAGAGTTAACTTATCTTATCTTATGTAATACAAATACAAAATCTTTATTTACGTAAACTGCTTAATTTAACGGTCCATAGTATCTGGAGCCACTTTTTAGGCATGTATAATGCCTGTACTAGGCGACACTGCACTTCCACAGCTTGAGAAAAACTTAGTAATTTGAATTTTAAAGATTACTTTCAAAATCTCGTATCATCTCACTCTTACAAGCCTCATAAAGCTAGTTGTCGCTATATAATATCGTCCACTATTTGGCTCCATACGCAGCCGAGCTGCAGGGATAGATCTGATGCTCTGTGTTTTTGTATCCACAACGGCAACCGAGCTACTCGTAGTGTGTGGCAGGCCTTAACGTCCAGAGTACGGGGACAGAATGGGGGCAGTTGCCTCTTGTTATCCAAATGTGTTTTTCTCCTGCGGTCTTGCATAACATTCTTTCCAGGCACAATTTTTTTGGAGCAAGAGAAAAATATGTCTCCAAATTGTGACTTTTAAACGACGATGGATCGAAGCCAAAATGTTTGAGATGTGAGTGTGCGTTGTACTTTTCGAGTCTTTTCTTGCTAGTTTTCTGGTCAAAAAGACAGATTGACTTCTTAAAAAAAGGCTAAAAAGGAATATTATAAAATAAATTACAGAAAAAATAAAAGTTACGTCTCTCGGCAATGTTTTTTTTTTTTCAACACGGCATTTAAAAAATAAAAAAAGTCTGTAAAACAAACAGGAACTGTGAAAAACAAAAAAAACGGAGTGAAACAAAAAAAAGTGATTTAAAAAGCACAAAACAACACAATCTTTAACGGGTAGACGGGTAGACTATCTACCGGCGGCAAGACTACGGCAAATGTAACGCTGCCGAAACGTTGGGAAATAAGGTAATTGCGTTTTACCTAATGAATAATCGCGATTAGACCCGTTTGATATATAACTGTATGAGTATCGCGAATCACTAAGAAATACCATCTATGGCTTGATGATATTATGTAGTTTGCATAGTTTATTTTAAACTTTTACCGCCGGTTTCCCGCCACTTTCGCGCCTCGTTAAATCTCGTTCTTTATGAGAAACGTAAAGGAACAAACTAATCGATATTTACCATTGTATATACTACTGACGTAGCGGTGGTAGCTCAGTGGGTAGAACCATAGACTGGCAAGCGAGAGCCCCAGGTTCGATCCCGAGTGCGGGCATGTACCAATGACTTTGTTTAATTTCAAAGTTACGTACATTTGCGAATTTGTAGTCGCAATACCACACGCTAACGGTGAAGGAAAACATCGTGAGGAAACCCGCGGCTTGGTTGGCTCCGCACGTATTGACTAGTCTTTCCTGTGGGCTAGGCCGACTAAGCTGTCAGGGTGGTATAGGTGCTGGGCAAGCCTACACCATCTATAAAAAAACCATGTCCCAGGCACTACAGCGTCGAAGTGGTCCCTTCACCCATCTAGTGTGAGTGAAGATACCACTGGACGCTGTATAAATCATCTCATTAAGTAGATGCAAAAAGGCCAATATACTACTGAGACACGGGTATCTTTCTGCATCACAGGAAGGTTAGGCCATACTCCACCACGGGGGCCAAGTCCGGGTTCGTGAACTCACTTATTGGTCACCTAATTTGTAAAATAGTAAATACCCATTTTCTGGCAACGACACTGCCAGTGGTACTACTTTACCGAGGGAGACAAGTTATTCGCACATTTTATTAGCTTCGCCATCGATTATACCTTCTTTGACAAGAACACGATTTTATTTCGATTTTAAAATGTTTTTTAAAAACGTTTTTAGAGGCTAAAAATTTCACCCATGCGGGGACTGGGCAGCAGCATGTACGTATTACAGAGAGTATTGTAAAGAGGTTCGAAATTTCACTGATGCCGGTGAGTCGCCCATTAGCTCAGTTGGGAGAGCGCTGGCACGAATAGCCAGGGGTTGCGGGTTCGAGTCCCGGCATGGGTGGAATTCTTCGCCTCTAAATAGGTTTTTAAAAAATTGACCTTAGCACGGGTTAGTGTATTGAAAAGAATATGATTTTAAAATGTTCACGCAATAGCATGCAACGTTTTGTATAATAATCTTGTTTATTTAAAGAATTTCGTCACTGTCTGACACGCAGGGCCGAGTTCACCAATGCTGAAGAAAACGTTCGAGACGCTAAGCACTAGAAAGCGGTGGTAGCAGTGCCGTAGAACGCCAGCTTCGCAATCGGGAGCTCGGGGGTTCGAATCCATGCTTGGAACACGGCACGAACATGGCCTTAATTACACCGCAGCAATTTCAAGCGTTTAGATACAGACACTAAGGTTTCCTCACAATGTTTTCCTTCAAAGTTTAACGGCCGTTTAACTCTAGCAAATGAACTCCGCCTGAAAAACTACCTGTTGTTGTTTTGTTGTAAAATATGAAAATAACAAAGAGGTGGAGTTTGTCACGACACAACTAATGGAATATTTAAATGCTGCTGCATACCAATGGCTTTCACGATAGATGCACATTGTGGAAAAACGTTTTGAGCGCTTTCATTCAATTACTTTGCTTTGGCTTTGTTCGACGTTGGAGTCGCTAAAAAAACAGAGAAACGGCATGCCGGATCGATACAAAGGAACACCAACTCTTCGAATATTTATACGAACCAATCATACGAAAGGCTGCCTCTTTGTTAAAACGTATTTTTCTAGATAGCATGGGTCTGCTTCATATTATAATACCTCTGAAATTATATTTTTGTATGTTTTGTTGAGCAGCCACGGTCGGTGGGGACATAATGGGTGATGATGATGATGATGTTTTGTTTCTACACCTTCTTCCTTCTCTAATGTGTTCAATGTACACGTCCAGTCCATCCAAAGGTGGTCTGGCAGAGATCACTTTTAGTGATAAGGCTGCCGTCTGTACTCTTAGGTTAAGAATTATCTGTGTAATTTCCATTTTTATATACAATAAAGTATTCTCTATCTATCTTTATAGTAATAATAATATATAAAACCTATTACAATCTGAGGTAGATTACTGGCTGAGGATGGCTGAGGATAGAGGGGAATAGCGTGCTTTCGGAGAAGCCTTTGTCCAGCAGTAAATGAGTACAGGGTGACTGATTGATTGATACAACCTTTTAGTGTCTTAAAATAAACCTGAGAACCGTTTCTACAGGATCGATAACGAAAGCACTTCCAATGAGCAAAAGTGTCAAATTCTGACTTATTCATAAAATTTTAAACTGTTTGCGTTCGATTTGTATATGAAAAATAAAAAATATATCTAAAATTGAGAACTTAAATCATTTTCTTATTGGAAGTGGTTAATAGTTTTTGGATTTCCGTTAAATTCGTAGAATTTAACAGTGTGCCTAAGTTGGCAACTCTAACCGAAAACTATTCATTTATTTACTAAAAAACGATTTCAAGAGAAATACACACTAAAAAGATGATTTTCTCACAGATTTTAATTGATCTAGACATATGAGACCACGTTCGAGGTAAAGAATTATTTCACTGAGCATTTACGTAACTTATTTTATTTTATTTATTTGCGCTTACAAAATAAAGATTGAATTGATTCATACAAGGGTCAAGGATTAAAAGAGGACAAAGGGAGCAATCCCGTCCCAGATACTGTGTATCGGGTCGCTGGAGATAGCGAGGCAATTTCGTCACAATTGTAGTTGTAATATAAGGGTCTAAGTTGATTGCGATCTGAATGATCGTGAGTCGCATTTCAACAAAACGTTTTCTTTCTCCATCGCCTCGGGTGGTCGAAAATAGAACGGCGAAGACCTTTTTTTGGCGAAACTAAATGCAACAGGAATTCTTGCAATTTGTCGTACATACATACATACATACATACATACATACATACATACATACATACATACATACATACATACATACATACATACATACATACATACATACATACATACATACATACATACATACATACATACATACATACATACATACATACATACATACATACATACATACATACATACATACATACATACATACATACATACATACATACATACATACATACATACATACATACATAACCTCACGCCTGTATGCCAGAGGGGGTAGGCAGAGACCAGGGACTGCCACTTGGATTCGTACCTCCTAAAACTATAACTACTGTGCAATTCTGTAAAAAGACTCGTTGGCCACATTCACTTCGTCGGTCACATCACATTCGCTTATGTGTCACCTTGGTTTCACTTTGCAAACCCGAAAATATGATATTCCTTGATAGGAGGCCACTAATGATTTTCAGTCGAAATCGTAGACTATATGACGTGTTTCGCTTATTTTGGCAAAACGGTGCCATAAAAATTTCTTACAACAATATTTCTTTGGTTAAAATTAATTTATAGTCTTGGTATTTTCCAGCCTAACTATATTAAAATATAAATTAACTCGAACTATACACAAACGAATTGAGAACTACTTTTTTCAAGCCGTTAAGAAGCTAATAATTTTGTGGATCCCTTTAGGTCAGTTAAACGTTCAAGAACCCCTATCGGGGGAATGCTGGTGGCGGTACAGGACGGTACGGGCGAGATATGACCGATAGCGGCACGTCTTGCTGAAGTCAAGGAGTACTTCACTGTGATGGAATGGGACAGCCATTTCAGATAGGTAGCTATTTTTATCATAAGCTGGCTCCGCTTCATTTAACATAAAATAACATTCACATCCAAGCACATACATTGCTTCTAGCCCCACACTAGGATACCCTGTGTCGTGGGAACCAGAAACAACCACATCACAAACATGTAAACATCCACGACCTGGGCTTTTTTCTTGTCCCCCCAGCCGGGATTCGAACCCTGACCTCTTGCATGGTAGGCAGACGCGCTACCGCTACGCCACAGAGGTCGACAAATTTTAACTGAAATTGCCTGTGTCAATGATCTACACATTTTCTTTGACAAGGAGATGTTGTCATTCCTAACTGTTTAACCTTATTACCCGAGGCCTCTGCATCTACGTGATGAGATGATTTATACAGCGTACAGTGTCTCCACTCACACCAGAAGAGGTGGGTGAAGAGATTACTCGAATGCTGCAGTCCCTGGGACATGGTAGGAGCCCTAGAACTTATCATACATATGGTTTCATAAAATTAACGACTATTTTACCCCTAAATTAAAGATGTTGATAAACTTACTGGACTTTTTGTCTGGGAGTCCGACCAAGTTTCTCTGCTTCGCACTTCTTCATGGTGAGTAGAGTTTATGCAGTTGCAGATCAATAATGTGTAGTGCCAACGAAAGTTTAACTTCAAAACAATATTGTTGTCCACATTTATCATAATTTACTTGTTAATACATCCTTGTTTTCAGAAATAATAAATCTTACAACGAATATAATGATAACAAATAAATAAAGAAAAAAGTGGACTCGCCATATCTCGCGAGGAACCGACAACCGTTGGAGTAAACGTGTTCTTGAGTGAAGACCGCGACTCGGCAAACGTAGTGTAGGACGCGTTCCGACCAGGTGGGTTGACGATCTGCAAAAAACTGCCGGCAGATGCTGGATGCGGCAACCTGAAAACGGGGCGCTATGGCGCTCATTAGGGGTGAGCTATGCCCAGCAGTGGACTACATAATAGAGCCTGAAGAAGAAGAAGAAAGAAAAAACACATTCATTTGAATTGCCACAAAGCACGCAAAAAAATAACATCAGTACATGAAGAACAAGAAAAATTGTTCCGTACCGTGTGTTTATCTCGAAATAATATGTTTTATGCACGGATGTCATGACATCCGTGGTTTTATGATATGTTTTAGTGTATAAGTGTCAGACATCCGCTGAAAATCAGCGCCGTGTCTCAACCATGGCATAAAGCTAAGCGGAGACCTTTTTGGTACACATACGTCATAAGTTTTAACCTGTAAAGTTTGTTTTATTGTAATAGGTATTATGTGTCAAATAAAGATTATTCTATTCCACAATGTTCTGTGATCTATTCTATACTAAGAATGAGAAAGAAAAACAAGACAATAACACATTCGTACAAATGCTCAATTTGTGCCTCCGTGTCAAGAAAAAAAAGGTCACAACTCAGCATGCTATAATTATACAATTTATTAGAGATACAACAACTATACGAGTATAAACAGCCTCATTGCCTCTGCATTCTGCAAACCCGCGAGGGTAATTACCGCCAGGTTCAGAACCCAAGGGATAGAGGTATATGCAGAGCTGACTACTGAAGCTAAGCTGAGTTAGTTTATGACAGACTACCTATCTACTTTATTCCGACAATTATAGTCGCAGAAAAAATTCGATCCATAGCGTTACTGACGATTTGTGACGTTAAGATAAGATAAGAATATTCTTTATTATACACAAGGAAAAAAAACAAACAAAAAATAATTACAACGATACACTACAATTGACGTTACTGACATCCTCAGGTGGTTTACAAAATGAACATTTTCTCTAAGTTTTTCTGGGACCATTAATTAAGAAAGATTTTTCTAAAGTTGACATATTTTACGTGATTTTACAGGTTTTCTACTTTCTAGCAATTTTCTACTCGTTCGATAGATAATAAGCCACATTATACGTTTAAAATAATATTCATCAATCTTTGTACTTAATGATTCGTCTGTGGCTGCTATATTGGTAAGCGCTAATATAACATAACAAACTAAAAAACTTATGTAGCAATAGTTGTAAAACACAAACTCGACTTGACATTGTCTTCGGTATTGGAATAAATTGTACTTACTCGGTACTTTTTCGTACGACTTAGCAAGCAACATAATTAAAGATTGATTGCATAGTCCACTACACCTACTTACAGGAGAATATAAAAATTAGCTGATCAGAACAAAAGGGTGAAATGGTTGTGAGTGCCAAAACCCTGTTCGAATTGTAATCAAGCACAATATTGCTACAGAGATGCATTTTTCCTTTCAACCATCGAGCAAACGTGCCCCGCAATATCGTGTGCGGCGCGCGTGACGTGAACGAACACGTGACCAATGCTCCTAAAATTCTAAATTCACTGTTACGGGATTTACGTAAGACGTTACTAGCGAACGTACAAAGGGTAAACCCAGCGGGTGTATCTAGTTGGGGTAGGTGCTTTTAGCTGTCCAGAATTTGCTGAGATTTTCGGCACTTTAGACGGCATTCTTTTCAAGATCTACTATCTGGTGGCGGGATGTCTTGTTGTACTTATGTAAACTCACCAGTTCCTAACTAACGATGATGAAAAATGAAATTTACGGACGAAAATTACGGTAACCTGAAAAAAGTTTGTGAACAAAAGCTTAAAACTGAGATAGGTTCAAGATGTTACTAAATGAAAGGCTTTTTGGTATGAGTTTTCATACTGAGCTCACACAGTACGAACGATTTAGCCATACGGTTTTATAATTTTACTATTATTATAAATACGGAAGTTTGCTTGAATGGGCGTTTGTTACTCAATCGCGTCAGAATAACTAAACGGATCTGGATGAAATTTGTTATTGTCTGAAAAAACACAAAAAACACTTTCTAGCCAAAAAAATACACGTCAAAACCACCCGTATAACACAGAAACTACTAGCTGGTATTGACATAATTAGTCCTAGTGACTTTCCGAAATTTAAGTAATATTAATAATAATATTTACGTACAGGCACAAATATTGGACAGTGGACTAGTATAGCCTGACGACGACGACGACAAATATTGCTTCTGGCCCCACACTACTCACTAGGGTACCCTATGTCGTGGGAACCAGAAACAACGACATTACAAACATGTAAGCATCCAAGTCCTGGGTTTCTTCTTGTCCCCAGGCGGAGTTCGAACCCGGGATCTCTCACATAATAGGCAGAGGCGCTACCTACGCTACAGAGGTCGACATACTGATACTGAGGTATCTAAACCGTACCGTTTTGCACTCAAACTTTTATGCATATTTAATAGGCACACAGGGATAGATATCCTTCGTGGACCCGTTAACGGGACAAAATAATGACCACGATGTTCCTTAAACATTCGGATGTTTCAGCCACCTTAGAGCACGCGCTAGAAAGGCTAGTACGATGACGCTAGTCACGCATATGAATGTCAAAAGCTTTGACTTTGCAGTACATTAATGGTCACATTCTGACATTTTAACACAACTTAGTACCCATGCAGGAAGCGGTGACGGCTCCTGACTTCGAAGGCCATCATTATCATTTTACAGAAAGATTTTTCATGAACGAAGTCCAGCACTAAAGCGTTCAGTTCAAAGCGCTCGATCCCCAAGAGCGATCTAGACAAGTAAGCGGTGTTAGGGTCGGGTCTTCGCCCTCGGCTCACCTCGGTGCAGCAGTGCAAGGGCCTTCGACCGCTGAACGGTAGTGCATCGCACTTGCATAGAGTTAGGGGTCCGTACCATAGAAGTCGACTGAACTGAGAGTGCACTGTTTAGCTAAGATGTTGCCCCAGGGTGCTAGTTAACTTTGACGATTAGAAATTTGCGATAATGAAACAGTTGCAGTAGGGGAATGAAATGCATCAAAGTTGGTAGCAACGTTTTAAAACGCTTCGCTGACTTTCTCTGCAGTACGTAGTTCATCATTAGAGAGAGTCGCCTTGAATTATCTGCCTAATTGGACTAGCGGGAAACACGCTTAGATATCAAAACTGAGGTTATTGGTTCGATTTGCACTGGAGTCCACCGTACTTTGTACGAATGGCCTCAGTCTATTACCATGTTTGTGATGTGATGTCCTTGTATGGTTACCATAGCACATTATATGTAATGAATAGAGATAAATTTTGTACATTTTATTTTTTCAAAAACAAAATGTGTTGTGTATGAAATATTAAAAACTCACAATAAGTATTAAAAACAGAATTTATATAAATAGGTTTGTAGAATTTATACAATTTAGAACACACCCAAATCAGCAAATATAAGTAATAAAATGTCAAATTATATTAGAATTTATTACTAGCTGTAGCACATAGTGAACTTAATGTTAACACTGCAGTGTTAACTGTTGTTAACAGTGTTACAGTGCACTGTAAATACTAAAATGCAGAAAACATATTTTGGGAATAACATAAATAATATTAATTTTTAGGTCTTTTGTTAAAACATTGTATTAATTTACTACTTGATAACGTGCAACGATCATTCTCGCATGCAGCTATTCAATCACGCTGTTCTAAACAAAACAATTGACAGCGCATTTAAAATAGATCTTAGCAGTAAGAGCGTTTTATGGAAAGCAGCTTAAGAAGGGTTTAGTAATGGAAAATAGGAGATTGGGATGGATGGAATTCGGATTCTATGCAAAAGTTAAAAAAATATTGCGCTAAAAGAATAAGCTGTACATGTTTGTAAATGTGTATTTTCCATCGCCCACGGCCAACGGGATGCTTCAATATGAAACAAACAAACTACAGCTTCAATACAGTGCCCGTAAAATGGGCACTGTATTGAAGCTATAGTTTGTTTGTTTATAGTACTACGCTGCATTCCTTATGAAATAACTACTGAGATGCAAAGTATTAATCTCATTTTATAGTGTTTTGTTTCAGAATCGACTGAGCTGACTAGAGGTTATTAAAAACAAGTTTCTAAAAGCGCTTCAAAATTTGAATAGGTACCAATCTCTGTTAAACTAGAGCCTTCTACAATAAATGCGTTTAAATAACTATTTGCATTAAAATGCATTAAAACAAGTTATTATAATTATAGCGGTACCCACTCTGTGAATTTCTTACCTTACTTAATGCCGACATGAAATAGAACTGAAAATGTTGCGATTTTCTTAACAACTCAGTAGAATCACTTCAAAATTTGAATAGGTATCAAATCTTCTTTAAACTAAACCTTCCATGTCATCGAGAATGATAATGATATCAACCCTTTGCATGTCGCCACTGCTGTGGCACGGGGCACACGGGAGACGGCATCTAGAATAAAGGCAATGAAATAATAGAATTATTCTTAATAAGCGCTTAAACCACGTTACTATAATTATAATAGCACTACCGCCTCTCTCAGGCAATTTGCATAACACTGAAATGCAATTGGACTGAAATAGCGTCGATTTACTAAACAAATTTAATATTAATTCTAAATTTTCGTTATGCTAGACCATAACTTCGACAAATAAATGGAATTTAAAACTATTTAAATGCATTCATCTGCTGAAGGTCTGGATATTATAAGTTGTTGGCCATACGTTACTATGGTCAACTATCACTATAGCCTATCACGCTAAAGTCTACTGCGTTTCACCATAACATCATCATCAATGATGATGATGTTATGGTGAAACGCAGTGGATATCGACGGGCTGATGATGATGATTCATCATCATCTGCACGTCGATATCCACTGTTGGACAAGGGCCTTTTCAATTTAAATGCATTAAAACAAGTTATTATAATAGAGCGGTACCGATTTCATCAAGCGATCTCCAACCTTATTTAATTCCGAGATGAAATGAAAACGAAACGGCGTCGATTTTTTAAACATTAACCACCGTCTCACACAGTAGTTACTAGGCGTCGGAGAGCGCTTAGGAATTTGAAATAAGGCGAGCTGGAATATATTTCACTGCATTGACGATGACACGAGTGCAGTAATAACCTCGCAGCCATCCGGGGAGTTCCTCTGGGGGTAATGGTACATTGGACAGCTGATCTTTTTTTAATTTTTGTTGCAATATCGCCCGTAACGCAACCGAGTAGAGTACATGTCACGGCCGGAGTATAGTGTTACCGAATGTGCTTGATAGAAAGGGTAGAAATTTGTGGAATATCGGTTCTAGACGATCTGATATTTTTTAAGCCTTTTTTTTACTTGTTGATATCGATGTAAAGTCGGTCCACACTTCATAGCTTCTTAGGTAACTTTGGCAAGGTATACAGGGCGTCCAAAAGCTCTGCCAAATGGGGGAAAGTAACCGATCAGTAATAGCTAGCCTGAATTAGAAGCTATC
Source organism: Yponomeuta sedellus (assembly GCA_934045075.1). Classification (NCBI taxonomy): domain Eukaryota; kingdom Metazoa; phylum Arthropoda; class Insecta; order Lepidoptera; family Yponomeutidae; genus Yponomeuta; species Yponomeuta sedellus. Next base: position 17,982,023 of record OW203729.1, on the reverse strand, counting down.
ACGCGAACCATCATTAGACACTTGTGGTGGAGGCCGCTCTGCTCACATATGAAATAAAGGACGAAGCAGAAGACTTTTAAAGTGAGATACTCGTAGTCTCTGCTCAAGTGAGCATTATGTGTCTTTCTTTATTACCCAGCTTCGGACAAAAAGATCTAGTTCGTTACATTTTATAACTCTAAAATACAAATTCACGTAATAGCAAGCCAGCATTAAAAGCTAATGAATGAAGCACTACTCAGCAAAAACAAAATGAAATTAGTAGACCACTTTTTTCGCCCGTTACGTGAGTTGAACAAAATGCATTTGCTTTAGCATACAAATTTGTTTGACTTGAATCCCGAAACAGAAAAAAATCTACTTTAGTTCTTGTCAGTTATGAAAGCTGGATAAAAAAAGAATGCATAGAATCAATGAGTCGACTCAGGTAAGGCTACATTTGTAGCCTTAGGGGCATTTCACGTGAAGCGAACAGCAGAAAAAGTAAGATCTTAGATCTTGTTCATATTGGGATTAGGGATACTACTGTAGGACCTGAATGGACGTACCTACAGTATATTTATTCTTACTTGTCCAATTTAGTAAACAAGATTCTAACCTTAAAATTGAGATTAGATGCCTAAACTAGACATTTTCTCGCAAATTCATGAACTATCATGAACTATGTTTATAAAATTGGCAGCGTGTTATCTAAAAGAGTGTTCCAGGTTACTTCATTTATGGAAATATGGCAGTTTTGGACTAAAAAGTCACAGTTTAAGGGTATATTCTTGTTTGCTAAAATGGAAAAGTAAGAATAAATAGAATGTACATTATTATTTTTACTTGTTTAAAGAATTGGCAAAATTTGAGCAACGGATTTTTTGATAGATTATTTTGCTTATTTTTAAAGTATTGGACGTTTGAAAATAATTTAAAAACCAATTTATTGGCTAAAATTCCACCCATGCCGGGATTCGAACCCGCGACCTCTGGCTATCCGAGCCAGAGGTCGCGGGTTCGAAACCCGGCATGGGTGGAATTTTTAGCCTCTAAATTGGTTTTTAAATTTGTCCTTAGCACGGGTTAATGCATAAAAATAGTTATAGTTTAAGAATAAATAAAGGTATTTCTTGCCATTTACTACAGAATTTAAATATGTTTTTTTTTTTACAAAAAAGTAAGAAAAGTAATGAAAGTAAGAAAAAAAAAGAATATAATCATGTGGGTTCAGCGATATCATTCCGATGTAAAAACCTAACTGCAAAGGGTTAGGGTAGGTACTCGGTGCTGCAAGTGATGCAAATTACTTCTGCCAGATGTCGCTGCCTGTACGTAATAGAGATAATATTAAAAACCTATTTAGAGGCTAAAAATTCCACCCATGCCGGGATTCGAACCCGCGACCTCTGGCTATCCGTGCCAGCGCTCTATCCAACTGAGCTAATGGGCGACAGTTGGAAAGGGCGCAGAGGAAAGAAAACGTGTGAACAGTGGAACGATTGTTTTATTAATGATAGCAAATTTTACAGTATCGACTAGCAGCCGACATTTTGAATGAACGATTGAACGAGTGAAAGTAAAACCGAATGAATGAATCTGAACGAATGAATGGAAGACTGTACGGGGATTTTTGTTTATTCCAATAGTACCCCTCAAAAATTCTAGTCTTATATAATGCAATTAGGCAATAATAATCATTATTTTGTATTTATATTATTAAACATTATTTATACATTCTGTTCTTAATACTCTGTTTCAGTTATTTCACTTCTTTTAAAGTTTAAGTTTGATCTTAATTGTAGAAATTTCCCCGATGGTACCATTTTCGTAAAGACATCAGCTAGCTGATTTCCTGTGGAAACATACTCTAGCTTTATTACTTTGTTAGTAATTTGTTCACGTGTGAAATGATATTTTACGTCTATGTGCTTAGACCTTTTATGGTTAGTGGGATTGTTTGCAATGCTTATGCAACTGTTGTTGTCTTCATATATAGGGATAGGCGTTGGTAATTGGATTGCAATACTATTTAACAATAATTTTATCCATATAGCTTCTCTCACAGCTTCGAAAAGAGCCATATATTCAGCTTCCGTTGAGGAGGCGGCGACTGTATTTTGTTTGCGAGTATTCCATGATATTACACAGTTATCAAACACTTGGAATACATATTCTGTTGTGCTTTTACGATCAATTTCGTCACCTGCCCAATCGGAATCTGCATAGCCTTGAACTATTTGATGATAGTCGCACCTTTTGTGGGTCAACTTTAAATTTATAGTTCCTTTAATGTATCTTAAAAGATGTTTTAAGCATTTCCATAGTTCATTATTATTTTTGCTTTGATATCTGCTCAGAATACTAATTGCTGAGCAAATATCTGGCCGTGTACAAAGCATCGCGTACATAAGGCATCCTATGACCTTCCTGCAAGGAGCATCAAAGTGTGTATCGAAATGAAGGGCCAAGTGATCTAATTTTGATGGGAACGGTGACTTCGACGGATTGCAATCACTCATGGAAAACTTGCTTAAAACATTGTTTAAGTAGACTGACTGGTCCAATGTTATTTTACCTTCTGTTCTATTTACTCTTATGCCTAAGAATAGTTTTATTTCATCTAAATCAGTCATGTCGAACAGCTTCATTAAACTGTCTTTATATATTTTCAAATTATTATTTTGCTTTGTACATAAAATCAAATCATCGACGTATAATACAATATAAACATTATCGTCAATTAATTTTTTATCAAGTATATACAAACAAGGATCTACCTCTGAATTTTTAAAACCAAGTTCTTTGAGAGCATGATCGAAACGCTCGTACCAACATCGAGAAGATTGTTTTAAACCGTACAGGGATTTATTTAACTTGCATACTTGGTTTGGTTTTGCAAAAATACCCTCAGGCACCTCCATGTAAATGTCATTATCGAGTACTCCGTTTAAAAACGCAGTTTTGACGTCCAAGTGATGTACTTGCAAGTCATGCTGATTTGCAAACGCTAAAATAAATCTAAAAGTAGAAATACGCGCCACAGGTGCAAACGTTTCATCGAAGTCCTCAAGGTATTTTTGTGTGAAACCGCAAGCAACCAAACGCGCCTTGTAACGAGTTGGTTGTCCTAACTCATTATTTTTTATCGTGAATACCCATTTACAATCAACAATATTTACATTTTGGGGTCTATCCACTAGAACCCATGTTTGATTTTTATTTAGCGACTCTAACTCAATATCTACAGCTTTTAACCATTTTTCACTATCATCTCCGCATGAAATATCACTATAGTTAATTGGTAACGACTGAGCAGTTGTTAGTGCTAAGTAACACAAATCTGTATCGTTCATCTGTTTATAATCGACTGAGGGTAGATTCTTTATTCTCTCACTTCGCCTTATTTTATTTGACGAATTCTCGGTATCCGATTGGTCATCGGGAAGAATTCTGTGTTTCGTGCCTGCTGACTTATTATCACCGATAGGCTTGTCAACTTTTGCGGGTATTTGAATGTTTTGGTTTGTCGGCCTTGATTGAACAAAATTTGACTCATCGAATATTATATCACAGGCAACGAAAAATTGGCCATTTTGAACGTTGAACAGTTTATAACCATTGTTATCGTACCCGACTAGTATTGCTTTATACGATTTACTGTCAAACTTTGTTCTTCTCGTTTTATCATGAACATAGGCCGTTGCACCAAATATTTTTAAGTGTCTTATTTTAGGTTTGTTGTTATGCCACATTTCATATGGTGTTTTGTTGCTGGTCAGAGCTTTAGTAGGGAGTCTATTTATTAGGTAGGTAGCTGTTAGTATGGCTTCCCCCCAAAAAGACTTTTCTAATTTCGCACTTTCAACCATGGTTCTAGCCATTTCGGTTAATGTGCGATTCATACGCTCCGACACACCATTTGTTGCGGCGTATATGGTACCGTTAGATGGTACAAGATACCCTTGGAAACACAAAACTCTTTCAATTCTGTTGAGAGATATTCCCTGCCATTGTCGCAGTACAGATTTGTGACTTTAGTATTGAATAAGTTCTCACTCCTGGCAACAAAATCTTTAAAACATTTTAGGACTTCCGATTTTGCATTCATTAAGTAGGTCACAGTATAATGAGTGTAATCATCAATAAAAGTAACAAAATAGTTTTTGTCATTAACGGTGGTAGGCGTTATCGGGCCACAAACGTCAGAGTGAATAATAAAAAGGGGTCTATTCTGGTGTTTACTATTATTATCTTTACTTTTTGCAAACGGGAGACGTGATTGTTTACCAAGAATACAAGGTTCACAAATAGTATCGCTGGGGTTTATGTTGTTTATCAAGAAGTGGTCACTTTCATCTATATTGTCCTTTAAAATTTCGAACTTTTGTTTGTTTACATGTCCAAGTCGGCCATGCCACAAACTATAGGCGTCAGCGGAATTTTGAATCAAGTGAACATTAAGTTTATTTACTTTAAAATTCAGCATGAAAAGGTTGTTGCAATTCGCCCCGGTCATGATACATTTGTCTTTATGATGGACTTGAACACCGTTGCTGCCAAAAACCACTGTCATACCGGCACGTTGCATCTTACTTACAGAAAGTAAATTATGACGTACCTCGGGCGAAAACAATACATCATCAATCGAGCCTTCAATATCTAAATCTGTTGTTACCTTTATGCTGCCTTTACCGTAGGCTCGTATAGACTCGCTTTTTTTCGCAACTCCAATCTTGAGAGGCGTCGATAGTTCCGTGTACGTTGTAAACACATCAAGTGAATTTATTATGTGATCCGTAGCACCCGAATCTAAGAGGAAGGAAATTTCCATATTAGTAGGATTACTAATAGGGTAAGGTAACTTACAATCGGGTGACACCATAAAAGCGAAACCGCCCTCGTTATTGTTGCACAGCACGTTGTGCGCCGTCCTCTTGTAGCTGCTGCCGCTGCTCCCAGCCCCGTCTTGCTGGATCTTCTTGAAGTAGCGACAGTCTTTCTTGAGATGATTTCGGCGCCCACAGTGATCGCAGTACATTTTTGAAATTTTGTACGTTGAATTTCCGGTTTGAAAGTTTTTCTTCACTTGAGGGTAGATTTTTTTCTTAGTAGAATTTCCTTGTGATTTTGGAAATGAGAAATTCCTCGGACCTGCATGCAAAACGTTGAGCTCTGTTGAAGGTTCACCTTTCAGCTTCACTTCGTGGTCAAGTAGTCGCGTCTTCACAAAGGAAAGGTTCAAATGTTCTTCGCCAAGAGTTTCCAGCGTAATGACACCGTTGTATGAACTGGGTAGCGTCAACAGGATGTGAGACACTTTGTCCATTTCGTCGAGTTTTGCTCCGGCGGAAATAACTTCGATGACAATGTTGTCGAACTTAGTAAAATGTTGAAGTAAGGAAACATCTGGTAGGAGTTTAAGATTCAACAATTGTTTGCCTAGTGCTAATTGCGTAGCCAGACTTCGTCTCTCATAAATTTTATCGAGGTTATCGAAAATGGATTTGGCCGTTGCAGCGTCTTTTGCAAAATTTAAAAATGCGTCATCCAAATATTCGATTATCGTACCTTTTGCGGTTTGGTTTTTCTTTAGCCACTCTGCGTCTGGATTATCCGGCACTGGTTGTTCAACGACGATGGCCACTTGTAGTTCTTCCAACAAAGACTTGATGCGGAATTTCCATGTGCTGTAGTGTTCGCCGTTAAATTGCTGGATGTTTCGTTTGCCTCGTACCTCCATTGTTTATATCCGTATTTTAGACGGATAGCAGGAACTAAATAACTAATTTAAATCGTGCCCTGGGCCCATAACCTATTGGTAAGGGCGCAGAGGAAAGAAAACGTGTGAACAGTGGAACGATTGTTTTATTAGGTAATGATAGCAAATTTCACAGTATCGACTAGCGGCCGACATTTTGAATGAACGATTGAATGAGTGAAAGTAAAACCGAATGAATGAATCTGAACGAATGAATGGAAGACTGTACTGGGATTTTTGTTTATTCCAATAGCGACTCACCGGCATCAGTGAAATTTCGAACCTCTACACTATTTTCTGTATTACGTACAGGCAGCGACATCTGACTGAAGTAGATTGCATCACTTACAACCCCGACTACCTACTTAGCAGTTAGGTTTTTACATCGTAAATATATTGTAATAATATTGTAAAGAGGTTCGAAACTTCACTGATGCCGGTGAGTCGCCCATTAGCTCAGTTGGATAGAGCGCTGGCACGGATAGCCAGAGGTCGCGAGTTCGAATCCCGGCATGGGTGGAATTTTTAGCCTCTAAATAGGTTTTTTTTAAATAAATTATGATTCCCAGTTGAAAGTCGAAGGTTTTTTTGAAAATAAATGAGTTTCTTTGTTAACTTCCTCTCCACATAATCTTTTAATTCTGAATCCAACATTCCTACTTGACGATAGTTAAGTAAACATTTTATTTTTATGAAAAAAATATATGATTTTCATTTATTTTTTTATTTGAATACGATTCGATGCATCGAAATGAGCTTCTCTCACGAGAAAGACTCACGACATTAAAGAGAATTTTCTCGCGACGAAATTTTTTGAATTTTGACCACCACGGGCCGGATTGGTGAAAGCTGGCACGACTAGTGGCTGGACTCTTGACTTAGCTTAGCGATTGCCATCTATTGACGGCAGACGGCACCAACTGTTTAACGTCACGGAATCGCTCGGAAAAGTGTCACTAGCGTTAGTCATAGACCACCACCCATCCATGCACTGAACGCGCCCTGTGTTGCTTAACTTTTGTGATGGTTAAGATCACTCAGGCAGCCCGGGCTACGAGCGAAAGGTAAACTTTTATCATGAGATAATTAGCCTAGGCTTTAGGTCTTTCAGCGTTAGTTAGTTTAGTATACAGAGGATACAAGACTAATTGGCTTTTCCTTTTTTCCTGAGCGGATGTTTTCTAAAAAGGCAGCGACGCAGAGAGACGAGAGCAAGCGAATTTATTTGCCGGCTAATGAACATTCACACCGGGCGGAGGCATTGAATAAAATATAAGTCGGCGGGGTCTGCTCCACGTGGGTCCTAACACGGATAACGATGTACACTGTGATCATTTGAATCCGGATTAACTTACCTGACTTTTGTCGGAAGAGTCCGACCAGGTTTTCCCCTGATTAGCTTTTGCAGTCAAAGAAGAGCAACCGACGATCCGAGCTCCGTCTCTAGTCACTACAATTAAACTCTACTAATAGAAGCGAAACCCGGTTGGGCTCCTTCGACAAAAATCAAGTACAAATGAATAATGTGTAGTGGTAACTATTATCTAATCTGTGGTAGTGTCTGCTTTTAGAATAGAGTAGGCTTCGATTTTCGCCGAAAACACATGAGTGTAATACTACTTCCTGCTCTGTATAAAACTTTTCTTTACTATTTTAAAAAGTTATGTAATTATTAGTTCATATTAGTGCCAATATTTCGACACGTGGCACACTAAAAGTATTGCACTTCTAGCTAATCCGAACCATTTGAATTTCGAATGTAAAATTTTTTGAAACGTTGCAACGATGCAACCTTCTCAGTAATAAAAAAAAACAATTGGCGGGAAATCTACAATTTTAATTTTGTCAATTGTTTTTATTACATAATTATGAAAATTCTACGTACGCAACGAAAATGGAATTAAGTCGAAGAGATTTTAGAGAGAGTCGTCAAAATGCTTTTGGGAGAGAAGCACCTTGCTTGGGCACCGTGAGGCGATGGTTTGCTACGTATTACACGAATATATCCGATTCTATCCGATAGTAGCCGAGCTATATTCAAAAAGCTGACTGTACACGCTGTACGTTCTGTAGCCGTAATGTACGGGCAACAGCGATAATAAACTCACTGGTGGTATACACCCGCACAGAGGATCCTAGATTTTTGAGCGCATTGTCGCTGGCTGTGTTTGACTGGGAATATTTCTGGGATAAGACTTGTAAAATAGGGCTTGTTGAGATATAATATATGTATTGTCTTTCGAATATTGTAAAATATATCGTACAGAAAGTTAAAAGTTCAAGCCACAAGAACGTTATTTTATCTTATATTTTTTGTTTATCTTATAACATTTAATATTATTATTATTTTTATAACGTTTAATAAAAATGTACGTAATAAACTAAGAATATTTTTCTTAATATATGTTTTAGTTACGGCAAATAAGTGTGGTTTATTTTAATTTCTATGTTCACAATTTGAATTGTATCTATATTGAGAGTTTCAAGTTTAAGAGTCGGAGCTTTCTGATTTCATTCAATTATTACTATAAGTTTTGTTTCAGTTTTAAGTTTGAACAATTCAGAAATAAAATGCTTTTATTCTACTAACAAGGCAGCTTAGATTCGTCCCAGTGTAGGGCCTATGCCTAGCACAATCTTCCTTGATCTCTGCCTATCTCTCCGGGATACAGTCGCCAGATTTTAAAACATTTTCATGTTCCAATAGAGTCACTTGTAACGGTGCAAACCTCTTTACACAAACTTTGATATTTCTTTTCTATCTATCATTTTCAAAAATTTTAAATTATGTCACACATTTTCGAGATTTTCCTCAATTTTAGCATTACTACTTTACATCTTGACTAGACCTGACTTTTTTACCTGCTTATTCCGTTTTGTCCAGTTTTCTGTTAATTATATTATAAATAAAGTATACACACCTTCTTCTTCTTCAGGCTATATATTAGTCCACTGCTGGACATAGCCCTCTCCTAATGAGCGCGTTGGGATCTGCCATCATTGGGAGGAATTGCCTATAATCCCCACGCTGGGCATGCGGGTTGGGGATCGCAGTTTGGTGGAGTTCTATGCAGGGGCACTGCTACCCACCCCCCGGTTTGTGTCCCTTAGTCGCCTTTTACGACATTTAAGGGGAAGAATTTAGGTTGGTGCTATTCTCTAGGCCGACACCACAAGCCAGACCACACACCTTAAACACCTTAAATAAAGCAAAAAGTTAAATTCGTTCCAGTTTTATTATTTATAAAGAGTTTTACAACTCTACTCTGTTGAACTAAGCTTGCCATGAACACTTTTTATTTCGTACATTTTGTATTTTCTTTATATTTTTTTTGTGTGCAATAAAGTACGAAGTAAGTAAAGTAAAGTCACTTAAATTTTGACGCAAGTTCGTCATTTAAACTCGGTTTCGCATCAGCAGGGAAGAGGCCGCCCGCGAGCTGATGAGCGCGGCCCGCTGGGGCCATAACTCTGCTAGCAGAGGCCGGATTTGGACAGACCTCTGAAATAATAATCATGATTAGACAGGTTGCTTTCACCTGGCTACAAGGGCCGACAGCTAGTACATGCTGGGATGAGGGGTCAACAACATCGTTATTTAAACATTAATTTCCCTAACCAATTTGAGGCTTTATAAAATTTAATTAAATACCGTTCTTAAGGGTTACAAACGAATGATTAATAATTTTAAGGACTCGCGAGGCTTACTTTTAGTTACAGCTTTAACTTGTCTGTTCGCGATAGTTTATATGGTAACGTCGGAAATTCAGATACTTCAGTTTTCTTTGTAAATATTCGCGATTAAACTTGTTAAATGTGTAACTAACTAACTAACTAATGATTAAAGTAAAAAGTAAAAAAATATAAGTGCTGATTGTTTATTAACAAAATAAAAGCATTATAGAGTTTTTGGGTGGACATAAATTTTTTCATCACCAAATATTAACAGAAATGAACTAATTGTTCTCTGGAAAATCGTCCTTTTTTCGTAGTGAACTTATTATTATAGGAGCAGAAAGATTTAGTTTTTAGTTGTTTTTGTTCGCTTTTTTTCGGAATTAAAAAACAATTTCAATATCAACTCATGCCCCCACTGCTGGGGCAGTGATCTCTTTCTGCATCGTAGGAAGGTTAGGCCACCACGGGGGCCAAGTCCGGGTTGGTGGAGGATTGTAAGACAGTGGCGGGCCTTCCTATCAAAAGTTATCAGTAGCCGCCATAAGGCCTCTGATATGGCTTAACTACTGTCATTACATGACAGGCGGCACCAAGGCTTACCGTGCCTTGCGAAGCACGAAAGCTCTCGGAAAAATGCCACTAGTGGTAGTCACGGGACGGTCACCCATCCTGCACCTGACCGCGCCTGTTTTTGCTTAACTCAATTGATTGATTTTAGTCACTCGGTTCGACTAGGCCACGAGCGCTTCGATAAAAAGAAAGAAAGAAAACATTTATTGCAACAACAGATACACACAAATAAATAAAAGTACAAAGACAAAGAAAGTATTGACCGTAAAAATAACTAAAAAACACATTACAAACTTTGTCGCGGTGTGTCTCTGCTGCTGCAAATGGCAACTGACTCAGCATAGTGCTGGGGGCGTGAACCCTCAGCGCTGATTTTCAGTCAGTACCGAAAGCCCTAAGTGCTCTAGAGCGCGGCGTGGCCTGCTGCAAAATAATAAATCAACAGAATTCAACATAACAGTAAAAACAGTCAAAATAATAATAAACGTGTATAAACAAAATAAAATATTGCTTTATAGTTAGGCCAACTTAGCGAAATATGTCAATTAATAAATAATACATATCTGTGCATATTCATATAAAAGAAAATAAACGTGGATATTATAATGTACTTGTATTTAAATATTAAATATTAATTATATATATATATTATATATACATATATGGTAAAGATAGAATAAATACGCAGTAAATACGTATCCTCGATGCGATCACATACTCGTAGTTACGTCAATTAGTCGTCGTGTTAGGTCTACGGCGCGAAGTTTGATCGGGATATGAAAGTCTCTGCTGTTCAAGCAGATATGCCTTGAGCTTACGCCCAAAGGCAAATCTACTGGACGCATCACGGACTGGGGGAGGAATGTCATTCCAGCACTTGGACGCCGCATACCTAAAGCTGCCCCGAAATGTCATCGTGCGATGCGCAGGAATACGAATTCTCTCTTTGTGTACCTGTCGCTCCCGAGATGACCATTCTAATTTGTTATATAGATATTTAGGAGTTTTATTGCGAATCACACCAAACAACATGGTTGCTAGATGCAGGCGTCGTCGAGATTCCATGTTCAGGAGCTTTGCGGCGTTCAAGTACGGAGTGACATGGGATCTAGGGGGGATTTTAAAACAAAACCGAGCACATGCGTTTTGCACTCGCTGTATTAGTCTCTTTGTCCGACCGATACAGCCACCGTAGACAACATCGCAATAGTTTAATCTAGATAATATCAACGATGGTAATCGCGTATATTATATAGAATTTTCAGGCGGTAGAAGCAGTATCTGACCACGTTTCTAATATGGTTTTCAAAACGTAGCTCCCCGTCAATCAGCACACCGAGATTTTTGGCTTCAACCACCCTTTCGGTTGAGTAGAAAGCCACCACCCTTTCGAATTGATATTTTTGTGCACCAACATTACCGTTAAGTCTAGATACAAAGCAAAGTTTGCTTCCTCGTTACTTAAAAGCAATTTCATTTCGATGACTATAGATGGAGAAAACAGAACAAAATGAGACTTGCATTAAGAGCAAAGAACAATGTGTGTGCCTAATGAAGTGTACTGAAGTATACTCAATTCCAGATTTCTTCTCTAGCTCACTATCTCGACCTCGTTGATATTTCTATTAATATGAAAGTCCTGTGTCTTTACCAACCTCTAGTAAGTACGTGAACGGAATCCCAGCAATTTCTGATCCGAAGCAGTTTTTATTGAACATTTTCTATTACGCTGCATCCACCAGGCGCCCAACGTTACTCTGAAGTGGCTAAAGGAGCCCTAATCTGTTAAGTTATAATTGTAACAATCTGTTTTTGGTAGAGAGTTTTTTTTATTCCATTATTTTGGAATTACCATAAATAATTAAGTTCAAACGTTAGTTTTATTAATCAAAATTAGCATTTTGTTATTATTAATTTTTTTTTATTATTTTACTTATTTTTCCTAATCGCAGCTTTACGCCCGCACGCACACACACGAGGGGTCTTTGAAGCATTAATACACCGAAAATTAAACTGATTTTTTTTAATACAATGTATAGTATTATATTTGTACTAAAGGTCTTTCAATTGATATGACAGACGTTTTGTACAAACTGTATTTTCCCCAATTGCAGCAGAAATCCTTAATTGAAAAAAAGAGAAATTTCAGAATGTATAATTTATAACTATACCTATATTTTCATTTTCATTATATAACTTTTAACGTGTAGATATTTGTGCAAAAACGAAATATCGTTAAACGTTATATTAGGGTAGTAAGCGTGGATAAAAATGAAATATATTTAAAGGAAAATTAAAAAAAACTTTAGTTCATTAAAAATCTATTTAGAGACTAAAAATTGCACCTGCCTGTACGTAATACAGAGAGTATTGTAAAGAGGTTCGAAATTTTACTGATGCCTGTGAGTCGCGCATTGACTCAGTTGGGAGAGCGCTGGCATGATTAGCCAGAGGTCGCGGGTTCGAGTCCCGGCATGGGTGGAATTTTTAGGCTCTAAATAGGTTAAAATTATTATATAATGCATAATATTTTGTTTGCAAACATAGGGATATTTCAAAGAGCTACCCTTATCATTGCAGAATAGGGTCTGGGAAAGGCAGTGCAACAAACTGTGCAGTTTACGTTCGAGAGTGCACCCACCCTTACTCAGTACCGTTCCAGCTACATAAAGTATTATCTACTAGACTCTGTACATGAGACATTTCACTGCACTGGTTAACGAAGTTCCAGACGTAACCTATATTATGATCCGAAAATGCTATTAAATATTTTAAATTTTTGACTTTTTATTTTTAAATGCTTTGTTTACATGCAATATTACATAGACATTTCAACTACTTACCAACTTAAAACGAATATAAAAAAAAATCTCAATATTTTCTAATTATTATTAAACTTAACATAATAATAATATACTTTAAAAACCTATTTAGAGGCTACTTTGTAACGGTGCAAACCTCTTTACACCATTCTTTATATTTCTTTTTCTATCTATAATTTTCAAATATTTAAATTATGTCACACATTCCGAAATTTCCCTCATTTTTCATCATTACAACTTTACCCATCAACTAGATCTGACCGTTTTACCTGCTTATCCGTTTTTATTCAGTTTTTCTATTTTATTACAAAATAAGAATACCTATTTGAGAATAAAGCAACAGTTGAAGTCGTTCCAGTTTTTATTATTTATCAAAGATATATAAATAACATTACAGCATAACCAAACCAGAGGTCGCGGGTTCAAGTCCCGGCATGGGTGAAATTTGTAGCCTCTAAATAGGTTTTTAAAATTGTTCTTAGCACGGGTTAGTGCATTAAAAAGAATATGATAATAATATACTGTAATTCCTGCCTTATGATAATGTTTCTTCGTTATAAGAGATGACCTATCCGTGGTGCCTAGTACTATGTTCAATTACCACAATTACCGTGTTCTAGTATTATGTAAATTAGATAGTTAAATAAAACAGGCTACCGAATTCTTCTCATGAATTATCCCTGCTCAGTGCGGTGCCGCAATGTGATATATTTACAACAGGGATTTGGAAAATGATTGAAGAATGCAAGGGAATGCTTAAAGAAGGATGATTCTGTTTGTTTTTTAGTATTTAAGTGATTAAATAACTAAGTTTGTAGCGATTTGACATTAGCTGTAAGTTACAAATGTAAATAAACAAATGAAATAATCATCAAGATGTTTTTATTGGAAGGTCCAAAGTGAAACGCGCCGTGTAGGCGAGATTTCACCCGAACCAAATCCGGACAGATAGCGTGAAGCGTATGTTTTTAAATTGGATGGCAGGGTGGCGAGTGGCGCCTTAGATGCCACTATATTATATGAACTTCGCTTGATGCAGGCCACTGCCCATGGTAACAAAAAAGAAGGTATTCTCTTGCCACGTGTAGTTTTTGTCGATTTCCATTCTCTTTGTTTGATTTTTATTTCGTTCGTGTGCTTAATCTCAGATAACTGTATGAGCACAAAGTTATTTAAGTAACCATTAGGATTATTTTTTGTTAAAACGTCCAGCTCTATGTATTTCGTTTTGCTATCGGCCATGGTATAAAGCTGACCGGAGGCCATGTTGTTGGTTGTATTTTATTTTAAATATCTAATAGTAATAAATAAATATCTAGATCATTAGTTTTTATAATGGTACTGACTAAACATTTCTGTATATCTATATATAGTACATATATAAGTTTTCGTTGTAATTGTTATTAAAAAAAAATTGACCTTTTTACTCGGAATATTTTATCTAACAACGCCATCTATATATCATGCATTTAAAAGTGACCAAGTCTTTGAAGTACCTAAGTTATAAAAACGTAACAAACTGAAGTCAAAAGCGGTCGTATGTACAACCTGTTGTGGTGTGACTAAACATATTAAATAACAAAATTGAATGTCCCTTTATACCTGTGAGAATTATTTCGGGATTTATTTGACTGTGATGTACAATGGGGACTTCTGAACACTAAAAGCCCATTTCCCAATCAAAGCTAAAAGTAGGTATCTTTTTTTGTAAAAATAAAACTTAAAATTTTACCTCGAAAAAATTACTGCTGCCAACTATTTAAGCTTTAAATTGAGGTTTTATTCAATAGAGAATTCCTTTCAGTCCTAAAAAAAGTCACCGTGATGTATTGGTTACGGTAGCTTTTTTGGTGGAAAAAATATAAAACATCAATTTTAAAACCAAAAACTTTACCTCGAAAAATTTATTAATAGTGCCCAATATTTATTGTTACGAGGTAAAAATTAAGGTTTTGAACTGAAGCTATATTCCCAAAAGCTACTGCAGCGCCAGTGATAATTGTCACTGTCAGAAAACTTTGTCATTGTCAGAAAACATAGTAGATTATACTTTTCGCGGTTTCTAAGGTACTTGATAAGATAAAGCCAAGAACGTTTTACCCAACATCGACTACATTAAAAGAGGTCTTTCGTGAAGAGGGTATAATGCTGGTTTTTACCGGAGCTACGTTTTTAAGGAGCTATGTAGCCAAGCGAAAAGTAATAGGGTCAACCGAGCGAACTAAATGAATGTTGATTTTTTAGCATTTTTAATTGAGCTTCATGTAATTTACATAATATAGTATTCTTTATCATTAATTTTGTGTAAGTATGTGATACATACTTATTATATCAGGAAAAAAGGGAAAGTTAATTAGTCTTGTATCCTCTGTATCTTAAACTAACTAACGCTGAAAGGGCGCGTTCAGTGTAACATAGGGCGCGTTCAGTGTATGGATGGATAACCGTCTATGACTAACGCTTGTGGCATTTTTCCGAGCGGTTCCGTGCTCCGCAAGGCACGTTAAGCAGTTGGTGCCGGTTGCCGTCGATTGGCTTGGCTTAACCACTGCCATATATTGACGGCAGCCGTTAAGCCAAGTCAGAGGCCTCAGAGCGGCTTGAAAACTTCTGACAGTAAGACCAGCCACTAGTTTTGCAAGCCTCCACCAATACGGACTTGGCCCTCATGGTAGAGTATGGCCTATACTCTAGGTTTAGGGAAGAGACCCGGGCCCCGCGGTGGTGATGACAAAATGGGTTGATAATGTGATACATATTACGCCTCATATCTATACGGTAGAGCTAAGTAATTATTCCGCTTTTGCACATACATGTACTCGTGAAGTTACATAATCAAGGAGCAATACTAGTAATTATATTGTGTGGACGTTATTATTGTTATTCAGTAAATTTCAAAAACCTATTTAGAGGCTAAAAATTCCACCCATGCCGGGATTCGAACCCGTGACCTCTGGCTATCCGTGCCCTCGCTCTTTCCAACTGAGCTAATGGGCGACTCACCGGCATCAGTAAAATTTCGAACCTCTTTACTTTTACTTTTGAAATTGTCCTTAGCACGGGTTAGTGCATTAAAAATAAATATAATTAAGTAAGTTGTTACTAATTGTAGCTTTTTGAAACAGGGTTTACCGAGAAATAAGCTGTGCGTTGGTCTACGATCTTAACCAATTAGTTAAACCAATAGCGCCCCAGGGTTTTATGTAACAGAACGCTAGTAGAGTGAACTTTTACCTCTTTACTAACGACCGAAGTTTCTACAAGATTTTCGTATTATCCAGAAGAGATTACGTAACTCCAGGACTATGCAACTGCGATTTTAAACAATTGACCTCATAACAGAGCCAAATGCCAGTCGGAGAAGGGCCATAAATCACATTTATTGAGACTTACCCACAGTACGTATCTATTCACCAAAGTTGTCTGGTAAACAACATTTAAGGTTGTCACCAAAGTTATCTGGTAAACATCATTATAGGTGGTCTACCTCCGAGATATTGATTACGGTCGCAGCTAGAGTAAAAACTTATTTATGGCCACGATTTCTTGAAAATTATTAAGATTATTACTGAGTATGAAAAGTTCTCGAGCTTTGTTATTCCGGTAGTTTTATTCTAAATTCATAACATAACCTCACGCCTGTATCTCAGAAGGGTAGGCAGAGACTTTCAATAAAATCTTTTCATTTATTGATTCATTCATCATTTAATCGATATCAACCCTTGTATGTCCCCACTGCTGGGGCACGTGTCTATTCCTGCATCGCAGGGAGATTCGTCATTTAAAATTGTGCTACTATACCCGTAATAATGTTTCAGACACAAAAAAGCAGCAGTCATCGGAGGCAAAAAATATTGTGTTCAACTGCAGTAGCGATGTTTAAAAAAAGATTGAAGAAAGAAAACCAGTGTGATACCGTGGGGATTCATGCAACCCCCTGGGACGATGTTTTTCGAGCTTCTTTCTCGCAAATCGTAGAGTAATTTTCTCAGTCTGTGACCCGGAGAGAATGCTATTACTGTGAATTTACGATCTCACTTGATCACGCAGCAGGTATTGTCTGATCTGTCGTATATTCAGGGTCTCGAGTCTAATAAATACATAATTATGTTCAATAGAATGATAATAGCACGAAAATAGTATTTTTGTTTTTTTGTTTTTAGTCTCTTTCGCAAAACAAAAAGTCTTACCACAGACTGCATGGGGGCATTTGTGAAGTGCCTTTAGGGGGACAGAATGACACCGCTACTAATCTTACTGATCAAAGTAGGTATCATAATAATAATTGAATCAGTCACTATGTCATAGAAGAATCAACATGTGTGTATGTAAACACATTAGGTTGACAAACAAAAACATAGAAAAACTATTGACGGGTACCTACTTAAAAAAAGGGAGACCGAGTGGGGTTTCACAGTGGCTTCACGTTGCACGCTAGCGGCGGAAGGTCATTGCGTTCCCAAACATAGATAAGCATATTTGTTCCCAAATACGTCGCTGATCCGATCTCCTGAACAAACTTCATATTACTGGAAAATTTCAAGTAAATAATATTTTTCTTTTTACTTTACAATGATAGTTACAAATGCCGTAATACCTATCGCTCTACTGAACTAGTATGCATTTACGAGACTCGCCCCCCTGATGTCTTGCTGCGATTTGCGACAGTGCAGTGAGACACGTGAATCTAGTACCTTGCTTTGTGTTATCGCTGATCCACTGCGGTTGCTTTGTCTTGTATATAGTTTACTGTGGCAAGATTGGACAGAAATGGTATAATAATAGCCCAATACGGGAACAAAGCCGTCTGGGGAGAGGCCAGTAAGATCACAGTTACACTAGCGCCATCAATAGAATAGTATATTTCATTACAAGTGCGGAAAGGCTGTCATTGCAAAGAGTTCCAACAAATGTCTACCCGAGCCGAGACGCAGCCGAAGGCGAGGGTTGACAATCGGAAAAAGTTGCAATGACCGTTCCGCACGTGTACTGAACGACTATTTTTAATACAGGTGCGAAAAAATGAAGCAATTAATTAAAATAAAATTATTTGGAAAATGGCGCCAACCGTAAAAGAATATAAGCAAAGATTTTTTTTCTTCACCCATTCTGGTAGGCAAAGGGATCTATGCCCATACAAGCCGAGTCTTCAGTAGATTTTTTTTTTGATACGAAATGAAATTTAATGAGATGAAATGAAATAAAACCTATTAATAAAGAAATGAAACAAATTAGTAGCTTCTTTTTAGAAATATACGTATTTGCATGAATCATAAAAACTTCTATGATTTTTTTTGAGTAAAAACTTCATGGTTGGTTTTTTTAATAGAGATTATTTTGACAGTTGGTAAAGAGAACGCACGAGTGCGGGAAAGGTAAAAAAAGCACGAGTGTGTAATAGCCCACACCCCGCACGCTATACGTCCCTGCAATACGCCACTTTTTGAGCAACTGTATTAAAAAACATCATACCAATATCCTTTTGCACATGGATTATGTAAAAGTGCCAGAAAAAAGTTACGCCATTTAAACTCAAAGTACGCCTTTATGATCTTTGGTTTTTTGCATCATTCAGTCATATCCACCCTGAGGTTGTCTTGAAGAGATCGCTTTTAGCGAGGCCGCCAGTTCTTGTAAGCTATTTCAGTTCTTCATGTACCTACTTTCTAAATGTGTGGTGTGCAACAAAGAGTATACCTACTTTACATCTGTGACCTACATAATTATCAATATTATCCAACCTAATCTCCGCCTTAGTATCAAAATAACTATGCATAGATACATGGTTTCTTTTATTAATTGATTTTTAAATGGGTACGGAGTTGTCAATAAGAAACGTTAGTTTCAGACAAAACCAATTTTAATAATGTAGGTACTAGCAAAACCACTTAAAATGACATAAAACAAGCAACGGTCAACTACCTACACAATTACTAATAAACTCTATTTTGCATGGCTACTAAGTCTACCTATTTAAACAAGCAAATTAGTAGCCCTGTAAAGTTGAGGGCTACTAAGGTAGACCGTAATAATAATATGAACTATTTACGGGGTAAGTGTTAAAAATATGAAAATTTCTTCGGTGGCATGTGTATGTGTAAGTATTAATAGCGCTCGTGGCCGAGTCGAACTGACTCATTGAAATCAATCACTTGAGTTAAGTTGCGGTGCAACAGGCGCGGTCACGTACAGGAGGGGTGACCGTCCCGTGACTACCGCTAGTGGTATTTTTCCGAGCGCTTTCGTGCTTCGCAAGGCCCGATAAGCCGTCGGTGCCGGCTGTCATGTATTAGTAATCGTTAAGCCATGTCTAAGCCTTGACAACTTCTAACAGTAAGGCCAGCCACTGTCTTACAATCTTCCACCAACCCGTCCTTGGCCTCCATGGTGGAGTATACCTAACCTTCCTACGATCCAGGAAGAAACCCGTGCCCCAGCAGTGGGGACGTACAAGGGTTGATATCGAAAGGTCTACCTATATAGACCTTTGTACCCCTATAAATTTTGGAACTTTGGAACAGGCTTCCTAACTATATTCAAGGGAGTCTATCCGTATATGCTTTCAAGAAGAGGTTAAAAGAGCACTACCTTTCTAACATCACATACTTAATAGGTTTATGTATGTATAAGTGTACATTTATATGTAAGTGTATTATCGTATTATTACTTATTTATATAGTTATAAATATTTTAAATATTTCTCCCTTCCTCCCGCTATCTTAATTTAAACACCCAATGCTAAGGTTGGCTGGAAGAGATCTCTGTAAGAGATAAGTGCGCCTTTGAAACAATTTTCATGTTCGAGAAAATTGTTTGAGAAGATCGAATTTACGAAAATTGATTGAGAAGATAGAAAATTGAACTAAAGGATATATATATATATATATATATGAACTACCAACGAGGTAAGTGTTATAAATATGTAGGTTTCCTCTGTGGTATGTGTAAGTATTAAGATGCCTGTCTCGTCTTCATTACCATATTTGTACAGTTGGTGCCTAGTTAGAGCAGTTTGGTAGAACAAAGCCCGCATCGACATACACAGCTCAACGTAATTGCGGTCCCTGCTCACGGTATTAATTAACTTAGACATGTGTTTATGATTTCAGCTCAGAAATTAAACAAGAAACTGAGCTCAGCTGCTTACCAGTGGCCGCTGTGGTCTAGTTAGGTTAGAGTGTTATGGGCAGGCACGCTCCAGGTGGAAAACTGTCGACCAAATAAGATAAGGTAACATAATGTACACACCAACACGTACATTTGTAGATTTGGGTGAAAAGAACACTAAAAATACGTAAAAAAATTGCACGATAATAATGTTAAGTTAAAAACCTATTTAGAGGCTAAAAATTCCACCCATGCCGGGATTCGAACCCGCGACCTCTGGCTATCCGTGCCAGCGCTCTTTCCAACTGAGGTAATGGGCGACTCATCGGCATCAGTGAAATTTCGAACCTCTTTACACTATTCTCTGTATTAAGTTGGAAAGAGCGCTGGCACGGATAGCCGGAGGTCGCGGGTTCGAATCCCGGCATGAGTTGAATTTTTAGCCCCTAAATAGGTTTTTAAAATTGTCCTTAGCACGGGTTAGTGCATTAAAAATAGAAATAGTATAATGCTAAGTTAATCCTAGTGAGGTTTAATTTTTCAACTAAGTAGCTTGATTTTTTGTTGTTTAAATTTAAATTTTGCTAGATTAAATTGAGGCTTTAATCTAGCAAAATTTAAATTTAAACAACAAAAAATCAAAAAAATCAAAAATAAAAAAATCATGGACGCAATAGATAGGTAGATAGAATATTCTTTATTGCATGTACACCAGAAATTACATAAGAGATTTAAAAAATAACAGTACAGTACAAGTGACGTGGCCTTATTACTAAAAGTAATTTCTTCCAGACAAATTGATGGAAAAAAGAAACGGGAACTGAAACACGGGTAGTCGGCGCAACTAAACAATATTAGACAAGATATTGATCTGCCTCTTAAAGATACCAACGGAGGCGAGCCATATTCCTGCGACCCTAACTGAATAAACGATAACACTTTTTTTCGTACTTAGCCTCATGATTGGGCCATTGTAGGTAGTAAAGCTGTGAGTTTTTACTCCAGCTAGCCATCTCTTTCCAGCAAGACACCAGAAAGGATCCCAGCTTCCACGCCTTTACAGTGAATGGTCACGTGGGCGGGTGTTTCCTCTTCTTTGAGGCATCCTCAGTAAAGCGGGCTGTCGGTTATTCCCATGCCTGTTAGGATTGCCACAGCTTTGCGTAGATTATCTCTTCTCAGACACAGCAGACTACGTGAAAGACGTTTCGAGATTGTTGGTGAAACCCTGGGTTGTCTACGTCCAGTACTAGATCGGATTATTTTAAGTACTTATATATTAGGTACTTCCAGTTCTTCAAAACCTTTCTCCTACGTAGCTTTCATAATTTGTCACGTTTCGTAATTGTATTCGAAATGTAGAGGTAAAATGAAACGGTGATCTCCAAAACAACTTTTTCCTCCATTCCCATTTCCAAACATACCATTTCCAGCACATTACGTCAAAAAGCGCTTCTGCAAAAGAAGAATCAGGAAGCCATTTTTATTGACTCGCTTATTCTATGAAAGTTCGGAAACTCTTTTCAACTTGTATATAGAGGCGATGGGTCCATAAATGTGGTATTCACATGCAAACCTTCGACACAAACTGGTTAGTCCAGAAGTATTACTTTGTGTTAGTCTAAACTGTCATAAAAATAAATGCAAGTTCCTATTTTTGTGTAAAGTCTAAGAAAATAAATAGCCAACGATATAGTCGTTAAAATCGGCTAAGAAACTAAGTCAAGAAGTGGTTTTTGGGAACACTTCTCGACGAAACGTGTAGTAAATATAAAATCAACTACTAGAGACCGTAATAACTAACTAATTAGTTCTCCTTCAGTGTAATTATTTCAAAACAGAATACATAAATACTTTAATACTTTTAGTGATAAGGCCGCCGTCTGTACTCTTAGGTTAAGAAATATCTGTGTAATTTCCTTTTTTATGAACAATAAAGTATTCTCTATTTATCTACCTATCTACATAAATATTTAACAAGTACACGAAAATTATATACATGCACCATCAAAGCTGCTTTATTAATAATAATAATATTGTCGGTGTAACAATTTTTATTTTTTATGAAACACCGCATAAACCGTTATTAGACATTAAAAAGTTTTTGTTGTTCGTGTAAAGTGGGGAAAAACGATTATTGTTCTTCTGTATGTCTCGTAATCAGTTATGTGCAAATCTCGGTTCAACAAATCTTTCAAATCTAGATTTAGAATATTTCAGACAGCCTTATGCCGTCTGCCGTTGACCTACTTTTTTTAAAGATAGTCCAATGAATCCAGCTGCTTATTTTTGCAAAATAGGAGAATTCGATTCCCTTTTTTGGCTTTTTATGACTGTTCGTATTTTCGTTGCTTAGTTACATAAAACACCCTTGAAACTGGAACTCGTTAAACGCCTCTATACCACTGTCACTAACAAAAATATAAATATTAAGGGGCATCCATTAATTACGTGAGTCTTAAAGGGGAAGGGTGAAAAAAGAGGGTTGAGCCGAATCTCACCCAATCTCACGTAGGGAGGAGTGTAAAAAAATGGCGTAGTTTTCACAGTATAAAAATGCGATGAAGTCTCCTGCATAAAAAATCAAATTTCAAATTAACATTTTATTAAATTTACACTTTAAATAAGCCATACGCAATATCTCGAGTTAGATTAGAGGGGAAGGGGTTCGAGTCTAATCTCACGATATCTTACTAAGGGGGAAGGTGGTCTCAAAATCGCCAAATTCACCTCAAGTAATTAATGGACGCCCTCAAAAGTCCTGATGTTTATTACTTTAAGATGGTGAAGTTGTAACTTACTCTTTGTGTACCGCAGTTTTTCTTCTTATTCAAGTGAGAGGTGATCGAGCCGTGGATGTTTCTGGTTTTGTTGGATAATTCCATGCAGATATCTCGCCACTTTTGCCACACTGGGGTAGGTACTACCTCGTAAGATCGTCCCGGGTGCAAGTCAACGGGTATTGTGTACATTGCATCACATACATAATGGAGTGTGTATGCTTATTTCTTTATTGCTTATTTTATAAGCAATAAAGAAATTTTGTCGAAAATACTCGAAATATAATGGTTCAATGCCTGAGCAAATGAATTAAACGTCATACATAAAAAAGAGCTTCAAATCTACGAAAAAAATACTATATATTTGATTAAACAATTTCCGATGAAACCATGAATTGTTCAAAGTAATGAGGCCCACCTGAACTGAGTATGAGTTACGTAAAGTAGCGCTGTTGCCAACTGTACAGTACGCGTTTCAACAACAAACAGCCATACAACAACAAAATATTTTATGTTAGCCCACCGCAGGGTTCTCGTAACATGTCGAACGAAGTGCGGGTCGCGTGGGTACAAGACATTCAACCCCCAGGGACCTCGCCGTCAAACTATGAAGGTACCGTAGGACCACGCATTTCATGGAACAACTGTACAGTGCTACACAAGAAATAAGTCTCGCGGATGTACCTGCGCAGATGAACAAATTTTGGATGTGCGGCAAGTTGATTGACCAATCAGATAGTTTCATTTTATGGCAGGCCGCGCGCCTTTGTTGCTATTGGTTGATTCAACGTCATCGATGCAGTGACTATTAGTTTGGCAATATTAGCGTGAGCGAAATAGTAGCGCTACTGCGGCAATCAATTCCGCACCTTAACCGTATCGGTTAAAGATCATGTTTATCATCATACTTATAGCATACTTTTTACCTGTAATAGCTGTTAGTCTTCCTAGAGAATAAAATAAATAAAATAAAATAGCTTCGGGTACTTTCGTTACACTTCTTCCTAGTGTGCGCGAACGTAGATTCCCGAAGGAACTTTTATGATGTGTAGTACTGTAACATGAGTGGTGCCATAAAGTACATAACAGTGCTGGTAGTATGACAGCAATTAATGTACTAACTTCTCAGTACTGACTTCTCAGACTTCGTCGAGACTTTTGACGTTTAAAGGCGTGACTCGCGTCGTTGTACTAGCTATTAATACTTTTAGTGTACTTAAATTTTAACTATCGTTATCAACCCTTGTATATCCCCACTGCTAGGGCACGGGTCTCTTCCTGCATCGCAGGAAGGTTAGGCCATACTCCACCATGGGGGCCAAGTCCGTGTTGGTGGAGGATTGTAAGACAGTGGCGGGTCTTACTGTCAGAAGTTATCAAGCCGCTCATAAGGCCTCTGACATGGCTTAACGACTGCCATTATATGACAGCCGGCACCAACGGCTTAACGTGCCTTGCGAAGCATGGAAGCGCTCAGAAAAATGCCACTAGCGGTAGTCACGGGACGCTCACCCATCCTGTACCTGACCGTGCCTGTTGTTGCTTAACCAAGTGATTGATTCCAATCACTCGGTTCGCCTAGGCCACGAGCGCTTAACAATAAAACTGTATAATGCGGCGAACTTAATGCCAAACATAGGTATTCTCTACCGCATAGTCAACCGCAGGAGTAAGACGAAAAAGTTGGTAGGCGTGCAAAAAAAAAAACAATAAGTAATTTTAGCACGGTTATAATATTTTTATTTTTAATGCACTAACCCGTGCTAAGGACAATTTTAAAACCTATTTAGAGGCTAAAAATTTCACCCAAGCCGGGATTCGCACCCGCGACCTCGACCGCGACGTGGAATTTTTAGCCTCTAAATAGGTTTTTAAAATGTTAGCACTGGTTAGGGCATAAAAAAGGTAATAAGTAATTTGTAATTAAATTAACTAACACATATATACTTACACCTCGTTTATTATATTTTTACAATTTTCCGACGTTTCGGCACTTTTACAGGTGCCGTGGTCTCGGATGATTCTGTAAAACCTCTGTAAGCACCTGTAAAATTGCCGAAACGTCGGAAAATTGTAAAAATATAATAAACGCGTGAAATCCGTATAAAAACAGTTTTAATTATGTCTAGTGCTCGTGTTAACCTTAGAACATACTATACATAAATAATACACTATAAAAATATATAGTACATTTTTTATATACACTATACAAATATATAGTACATATGATTGTCAAATCGAACCCTTTGACATTTAAATGTCCAGCAGTGGACTACATAATATAGCCTGAAGAAGACATTTAAAATGCGCGACTTACGTTATCGTGCCACTTACGCCCAGACTAGGCAGTACGGTCATTTATAGGGTCGGTTTCTGAATTAAGATTGAGATGACATAGTGAGGCAAGTCGCGCTTTAGGAAATGAATTTTCAAATTCTAATATTTTAGCGCCCCAAAACGCGTGACTAGCGACATCATACTACCCAAGCTAAAATACTATCTAGTATTAAGCTCGCCTTTGTAAAAGTTATGTTTTTAGTGCAATAAAGAATTTTTCATTCATTCATTCAAGCTAGTAGTAGACTTGTCAACACGAGTCCTGCATTTTATGGTTTGTCCCACTAATCCCCATTGAAAATCCCCACTGATCGGGATTTGTGAACAAAAAGTTCATAAATCCCCATCAATTCAATGGGAATAGTGGAATAACGCCCATTTTATGACTCCTAAAATGACAAAATTTCACAATTAATGTACTGGAAATATTGAACTGTTTGACATTTAAATGACGCGACTCGCGTCGTTTACCTATCTCGTAGAACTACAATTTAGGTTAAATATGACAATTCGATGCAGCAAGACCAGCAACTAGTCTTGCAACTAATCCGGACTTGGCCCCGTGGAGTGGCCTATACCTTCCCGTGCCCCTCGGTGGGGACATAATGGGTGATGATGATGATGCATATAGCATAACTGATTAACTGGTAGACCCATTTACACAGATTAACTAGTAGGAAAACTCATTGTCCTAATCGGCTAAGTAATAACGAATCGTCATAATAAACTATGAATTGTAATTATGCTCCATAGACCGTTCGCTAGATATGAAGAAAGCTCTTTATGAAATACTTACCTATATACTTGCACCGTGTTATTTATATAACGTAAGCATGATTAAGCTCTGCAAATCGGAGTGAAACCTGGTCGGACTTTTCCGATATAACAACACCCGTAAGTAAATCCGGACTAAAAGTCTACAATAACGTAAGCATATAATTGGTGATTATTATATTTCTACAGAATATAAATTCTCTAGTTAAACTATTTAACCGACTTCAAAAAAGGTTGTCAATTCGACGCGTATATTATTTATTTCTGTAAGCGAAAGTAAAGTGTAAAAGTACAATTCTATTCATATTCATAATGAAAATCCAAATCTATAAAAGTTGGAAGGATATAAATTAAATGACATCCAGAATAATTTCATCGACTTTACTACTAACATGACGTAGTTTGACTCAGTTGACGGCGAAGATATTTCTAATGAATGTAGGTGGACTGACAATACAAAACGTTCTGTCGACATTAAAATGTTTATTGCGACCTCCAAAGAGATAGAGAAAAATAATGCCATAATACTATATTATGGCCATTATGACGTATTCAGGTCGTTTCCGAATATCGGGACTGTGGCCATAACAGTCAATGCCGGCCAATATACGGCGTCACCATAACTTATCACATCCGACGTGCTGTGGGATTTACGAGTGTAGCCAGAATTAGGCTTTTGTATTTTTGGTACAATCGACGGCATTACTATTTTATGACATTCACAACTTCACAAGCAATACCAGATTTCCTTCACCATAAGCGGATGGTATTCCTTGTAATAAGATGTGACATCGTGAGGAATTCTGAGTTTTTGAGGTGTTCAAATGTCTCAGCGCTTGCAATTGCGAAAAAAAATGAGATCGGTTTTAGTGTTCCGTACCGCAAAAGGAAAACGGAACTCTTTTATCACTTTGTTCTCCGTTTGTCCGTCCGTCTGTGGCGACCCTATACGTAGGTATAATTTAAGACACGTTTTAATACGTGCGGAGTATTAAATGTGTCTTTGATAACTCCCAATCATGTTCATATAGTGTACGTATATATATACGTAATACAGAGAATATTGTAAAGAGGTTCGAAATTTCACTGATGCCGGTGAGTCGCCCATTAGCTCAGTTGGAAAGAGCGCTGGCACGGATAGCCAGAGGTCGCGGGTTAGAATCCCGGCATGGGTGGAATTTTTAGCCTCTAAATAGGTTTTCATATAGTGTGTATGTTTGCGAGTGTAGGAGAGAGTAAATAAATAGTCCGACTTACTCAGTTCAGTATTTACTCGTACACACCACTTAACTAAATTTACAGAAGGCACGGAAGGAAGTCCACAGGTACACGAAATACAAGCACAAAGCACAGGTGAAAGTCAGATAGAAGCAGAAGAAATGTAGCAGTATATAAGAACAAGCACAGCGTCATTTAGGACCTTCGACCGAAAACCTAATGCCAAAAACTGGATGATGATTAAGGCATTAAGTCCGCAGTATTGTATACTTGTTTAAGTACAATAAAAGTATTAATAATAATAATATTAACACTAGAAATTGCCGCTTTCGGAATACACGCTATCTGGTCCTAGATCTGCAGGTCCTAAAAAACATAACATTTACATACAGGCACATACATTGCTTCTGGCCCACACTAGGATACCCTGTGTCGTGGGATCCAAAAACAACGACATCACAAACATGTCAACATCCAAGACCTAGGGTTTTTTCTTGTCCCCAGCCGGGATTCAAACCCGGGACCTCTTGAATGGTAGGCAGACGCGCTACCATTACGCCACAAAGGTCGTCGTCACAGAGGTGGTAAACAATTAGTATGGTACAGAGAAGAAAAAGAAACTGTGTGCAAAAAAGTTTTGTGTGTTATTTCCCTGGTCTCTGCACGTCACCTCCTGAATGCAGACGTAAGTTTAGATTATGTTATGTTGTTATTGAAAAAGATGTAAAAGAATATAAGACTTATTTTAAATTTTCAAGAAGAAGAGCGGGTGTCCCTCCCTCCGTGTGATCTGGCGTAAGACGCGGTGAAAGGGATCTGTCAGGATCGTGGCAAGTGGCAGTCCCAGGTCTCTGCCTACCCCTGTGGAATACAGGCGTAAGTTTATGTTATAAGAAAAAAAACCGGTTCTAGTTAGATAGATAAATAGAGAACACTTTATTGTACATAAGAAAGGCAATTACACAGATATTTCTTAACCGAAGAGCACAGACGGTGACATTATCACTAAAAGTGATCTCTTCCAGACAACCTTTGTTAACAGAGCCTCTTAATTTTACCGAGAGTGTTGTGCTTTCGACTGTACGCTTCGAGGGAGGAAATTCACACATTTTTTACGGCTAAACCATAAAAAACAGTCTTTCAAATTATCCTCATTCCTTTTTGCAATGTCGCTTCAGTTACAGATCTAACCGTGTAATAAATTGAGTTCCACTGTGTATGGCTTGGGACGGGATATATTTTTCACTTGACCTAAATCGCCTTGAGGTCCTGTTTGATGGATTAATATTAATAAGTATATTGCAGAAAAAAATAAATTTCTTTTACTCTTGCGACCAGCAAGTTTTTCATTAAATATTGCGAATAATATGCTCCATCAATTATAAAAACATATCCACTACATTATTATAAATCGATTATTATTATCATCATCATCACCATCAACCCATTACGTCACAACCGAGGGGCACAGGTCTTTTCCCTGATGACGGTATAGGCCATACTCCACCACGGGGGCCAAGTCCGGATCGGTGGAGGCTTGCACGACTAGTGGCTGGTCTTACTGTCAGAAGTTTACAAGCCACCTGAGGCCTCTGACTTGGCTTAGCGACTGTCATCTATCCTTCTATTATTATTATAATACGTATGTATTATTAAAAAACCGGCCAAATACGAAGCGGGCTCGCGTACCGACGGTTCAGTACAAATTTGTTGGTTGGTGCTTACCTACATATAATAATACATAGTTGAGGAAACGAGTCTCACAGTTCCTTCCCGAGCATTTACCGAACTTCGACGACTATTTTTTTATTAATTAATAACAAATTATTAAGGGCTTTTTATTTACTATGTGTCATATTGTAAATGTAATCTGGTTTATGGTGGATTTGGTCATGTAGAACCGCTTTGCAAAGATTCAAAAATAAGGAATTTATTTCAATGTATTGAATTTACACTTGGTTTAACGTCAATTTAATATAGTATTTTCTAAGGTTAACACGAGCACTAGCCATAATAAAAACTGTTTCGACATAATAAAAAAATCGGGCACTAGACATAATAAAAAAATTTGAGCACTAGACATTGTAAAAAAAAAATCCGACGTTTCGGCACTTTTTCAAGTGCCGAAACGTCTTTCGAGACCATGGCACTTGAAAAAGTGCCGAAACGTCGGAAAATCGTAAAAAATGTAAAATAAACGAGTAAAATCCGTGTAAAAACAGTTTTTATTATGTCTATTTAATACATATGTTATGCGCTACTTTAGGGCCGAGTTGTAAAGAAGGAAAAAGCAGCGAAAAAAAACACCACTCTGACCATCTTTTCTCAATCGTATTAAATAACAAAAAATACGTTGGCGGGAGTACCTACTTAACAAGAACCCATGATTTGTAAGCAGAGCCGCCGCAGCCACTTCGCGGCAAATTTTCAATCTATCTCGTTATAAGAATTCCTTGTTTAAACACACTCTTTGTATTTCGAAAGGATCCCCAAAAACATTGCAGCAGAGGCCACCACAAACCGGCGACGTTAAAATATTAACCGGTCCAGATGAAGCGGTGGCTGGTACCCACTCCGTCGGACTGAAGGCAATGATTTTTTAATCTCCGCGCTTATACTTCAGATGTTGCGCGTCGTAAAGTAGCTTATTTTATTGCCGACTTTGTTGTAATTTATTAAAGTGACGACAGCAGCGGTTTAGATTTACAGCGGGGCGTACGTTTATCTCTTGATAATATTACTGTTGAGAAGTGAAATTTTGTCTGTTTTTCGTGTTTCCTGAAATTGTGTCTGTAGCACATGACGCCTTGTAAACGAATTCGTTATGTCAACCGATTATTTTTTTCACGTCGTATGATTTAGTTGCCCTTTATTTATTTTCAGTACTCTTCGAAGTAGCTGGGGATTAATAAATGTTTCCTTCATGACTCTATTCAGTTCCAGGTCGATAATCCACCCCATGTTTGGTCAGGAACAACATGTAGTGTGGGATTTTGTTATTGTTACACTGGGGATCTTTTTAATGTACCTACATTTAAAAGAACCCAGTACATCCTACTATAGTAGATAACTAGATAGATAGAGAACACTTTATTGTACAAAAAAATGGAAATTACACAGATATTTACACAGTATTATATATGTGAAAGTTTATGAAGATGTTTGTATGTTCGTTACTTAATCAAGCAATACCGGTTGAACTGATTTACATGAAACAGCATAGAGATAGATAAGATCTGAATGGAGACATAAGATACTTGATATCCTGGTCATGCGTTTCCGTGAAATAATTTTTAACGCGGGCGAAGCCGTGGGTTAAAGCTACTTTGATATAATTGGAGTATAGATGGTCAGTGTCGAGTTATTTGCTGCCTTTTACTCCACTACAAACTCGACCACAATGCAGCTGCGTACACTGAGACATTGTGACGTGAACATTGTTCTAATTTACATAATTATTTACCAAACAACATAATAAATAGTTACCGACGTGGAAATAAAACATTATTTACTTCGAAACAGTATATCCTTTTTACACCATTTTTGTTATTTCTTTTCATTCTGCTCTGTATAATTTTTAAACTCAAAATTTTAAATTACGTAACCCAGTCTGGATTTCTTTGGAATTTTGACACTGATACTCCGGGAAGAATATTGTTGTCATTACTTACTATCTACCGTTGTTGAATAAAACAGTTTTTTGGAAGTCGTATGAATCTTATTATTAAATTCCTGCAAGAAGAAAAGATATTTGACAGTAAAATATTACCTCACCGTTTGAAACTACCCCCACCTTCTCCACGTCACCTGTTGGTTGGCTAGAATAAAATACTATTTAGTATTAAGCCCGCCAATTGTACAATCTTTACAGGTACAATAAATAATTTAATAATAAAATAAGCCTGATATTGTGGTGGTGGACCGGGCGCAGAATAGGGCGTTTTTGGTCGACATCACTGTCCCGCATGATGAGAACCTCGTGAAGGCCGAAACAGATAAGAAAACCAAGTATCTGGACCTGGTGCACGAGGTTGCCGACATTTGGGAGGTGGTGTCGGCCGAAATCGTTCCTATAGTCCTGTCCGCGAATGGGTTAGTTCCAACCAGTCTCGTTAACCATCTGAGGCGGTTGGAACTCCGAGTGGGCATGCTTCCGGCTATCATGCAGAAGGCGGTGCTGCTTGATACAGCCCGGATAGTCCAGCGTTTTCTTTCGCTGTCGCCCTGACCTCCGGCCGCTTGGACTCCTCAGCCGCAAGGCGTCCGTCTGGCCACTTTGGTCAGACGAGACCTTTACTTTTTTTTTCCACATAATAATAAGAAGCCTTATGACAGTTTGCCTCCGTCAAACGTGTAATTTCCTTTTTATGTATATTAAACTGTTCTCTAACTCTATTTGTCTATCAAATACTTACATAAAAGAGATGTAGAGCCAGTTTCTGAATTGAGAATTACGCTAAGTAAATAGGTAGGTAAGTGTAGTGGTGTCTCTTAGCATTTCTCAGCATGTATTTAGTGCAAATTCTCAATTCAAAAACCGGCCTAATGTATCTCTTTAAGTAAGTCCTAAGTTCTATCTCGAACAATCTAAGTCATAATACGTACAGTGTAGATTCCGCATTCCGTATACCGTGCATCAATCTCGCAGCTGTCACAACGACATCGCACGCTTGTGCCTCCGATATTGAATCCGCAAACAAACCAGCCTAACCAGACCCTTACTGTCACGAGTTTCACTTCAAATCGTAGGCGAAGATAAAGAGAACTTGAAGATAGAGGGGTCGAAGTAAATGGTTGGTTGCCTTTACAAGCGCGGGATTGTGCGTTACTCTGTATGATAAGGAATTTACGTTTAGATTAAAATTATGTATTATTCTAGAATCTGCTCATTCATTACGTATTCTGACTATTCACTATGATTTTTGGGTGGTTTGAAAGCCTAGCAAAATTAATGTGACTTATTTATGAGTAGCCATCAAATAGTCTAATTATGTTTTTAAGAGGCAGTTTCCAAAAATATATCGAGATAAACTCAACTCTATGATAACGACTAGGAGCCAGCTTGCACTTGTTTCGTTTGACGGGTAGACCATATTAGTTTACAGCGTGCATAAAAGAATAAATAAATATTAAACAATAACGGACTCGCAAGTTGAACTCGCGCACCGAGGGTTCTGTACAAATTTGTATGTAGGCAGTCATATGTGGCTTAGGAAAATTTATAAAATAGTTTAGGAATCGAATCTCGCAATTTTTTTCCGAGCTTGTCCCGAACTTCAACGACTATTGCAATGAAATGAAATGGTTTTATTCAAAGAAGCGCAGATACTGGAGCTTAATGAACGTTACAAGTCAAACTTGGTGTCCATTTCAAAATATAGATCATTTTGGAGAAAAAATGGACAAAAAACTCCAAATTTATTTTTTTCAAATTCCTTAATTAACAGAGTTTACACAAATTTTACAAAACATCATTGTTATCTAAATAATCCTTAATATTATAGTAGCTCTTTTGGCACAAAGTGTACTTTACACATTTTTTGAACCGCTCTTCAGTCAAGCTTAATATATCTTCAGGAATATTATTGTAAAAGCGTACACAATGCCCCATGAAGGATGTATTAACCTTTGTCAGCCTAAATCTTGGGATCAAAAGTTTATGTTTATTTCTAGTATTTACATATTATTATGTTTAATTCCAATTGTATAGTTCTCTAACTTCTGGCGTTTTTGTAATGCAAGATGATATTACTTGCTAAATTTCCACGTTCTGGTCCAACAGTGTCTCATGAATTTTGATTCTCTTCAGTATCGAAACATACATTTTTTGCGGCATAAACGGCTGTAACTTGTTTGCGTTTACTTAGAAGTCTGATTTTTTCACAACTTTAAGGGGTTGTGGACCTTAGTATACCGTTTTAATTTAAAGTTGATACCTCCATGCGTTTCCGAGATAAAGGATCTAGACATACAGATGAACGGACGGACGGACGGATAACAATGGAATTCTATAAGGGTTGCATTTTTCCTTTTGAGGTACGTAACCCTAAAAATGAGATTCCACTGATTCCTTTAGTTAGACTTATAGCGGTCTTAAGTCAGATCTTAACTGAAATCTCTCCAAAAATCTCCAATCTATCAGCGTTTTAGGTATTAACTTTTTATAAATCATAGTTTATGCCTTAGCGGGCTTAAGACAGCTCAAATCTTAGTTATTCCGCATTTTACTTAAAGAGTCTCAGAGAGAGGGATTCCTTTCACTTTTCATAAACTAGTTTAACGTAATACTTTACATTATACTTATTCACTAACTAATGAAAATGTTATCTTTAACCATCAGCATTTGACAGCTATCGAGAGTTGTATTTTCTCCTCTAGGGAACAAATGAAAACTCTCCCAAAGCCTGTAAAATATACAAGGATAAATAAATAAATAGCAAATAACTAGCTCCATGCATAAAACGCTGTAAAGGGTACAAGGGGCCTCTATCAAAATATCGTCTAACCTAAAATAAATTACTTTCAGGATAAGCAATGAATAATGAAGAGCAAACTTTAGAATTACCCACTAACGCATGTTGTACGAATTTGTTTAGCCTAGAAACACTAGGTACCTTACAGTTGGAGGGAACATAACGATTCGAGTTTCAGTTTGACAGGTTATCTTTCTACGATGCCAATGCCGTTCCGCCGAAAAAGGAATATGACCGCAACAGGAACACGACCGTAATGGGAATATAACCGTAACGGAAACAACCGTAAAGGGAACATGACCGGAACGTGAACATTGATGGAACGGTAACATGACCGGAACGGGATCACGACCTGAACGAAAACATGACCGGAACTGGAACATGAACGGAACATGTTGCGTGAAAAGAAAATTTATTATAAGGATCCGACATAAGGTCCTCATAACGGGTGGCACCATTATCATGAAGTACAGCGAGTGATATCAAACATAGCAAAAATTCACGCCTGATCTCGGAGGGGTAGCCAAAGACCAGACCTTCACTTGCCTCGATCATGACATACCTCTCTCGATTCATTAACAGTCAAAAGAGAGGGAGTTACGATCTCACGAGTCGACAAGGATGTTCGTCCGTAGCAAACACACCTCCGTGCGGTAGGTCCAAAAAACTGTTTTTCGGGCGATGCCCTACCTTCTCAATAAGGCTCTACCTGGGATAACCTTAGTTCCTATAGTCAGTGAGACTGGTAGCACAGATCGGTTTAAAATTACAATCGATGGTTGAAATATTATAAATGATATTCTTTCTTATTATCTTTAGATAAGATTAGATTCATACTTCTTATTAGATTAGTTAAATAAGAATTCTTCATTGTACTCACCAGAAAATAAATATTAAATTCATTAAAAGGCTTACATATCTAAATTTTGCCTTCATACTAAGCTCCTTCTTCTTCTTCTTCAGGCTTTATTAGTCCACTGCTGGACATAGCCCTCCCCTAATGAGCGCAAGGTTGTGCCATCATTGGGGGTAATGCCCATAATCCCCATGCTGGGCATGCGGGTTGGGGATCGCAGTTTGGTGGAATTGTACTGCAGGGGGAGCTGCTGCCCACCCCCCGATTTGTATCCCTTAGTCGCCTTTTACGACACCCGCGGGAAGAATTTGGGTTGGTGCTATTCTCTAGGCCGACACCACACTAAGTAGAGTATTTTTAGATTTTTCCATACTTCACCTTTCAGTCACTCTCTCCCAATCTACCCACTTCTGTTCCCCGCTACCCACGTTCTTCATTTGAGTACCTACTTAGCAATAAGCGTTTTAATAATAACATATGTTATAATTAAAACCGTAATAACTAATATTAGACCGTAATATATTACGGTCTAATATAAGGATAATATCTTCAATTACATTACATTGCAGCCAAAGCTAAGCTGCCTTGAAGGGAACGCGATTTATTAAATTTCCTCCAATTTGAGTCTCGGTCGAGAGTCCCTAATTTATGTAAATTGTGAGCACACTCGTCTACGGAAGTTATTAAAGTGATTTCGTATGGAAAATAATTTTGTCACTTAAAGAGACTACCACAAGTGTAGACAACTTGTTTAGAACTGCGACCATCAAAAATTCTTTGCCTTTTTAATTTTCTGGAGCATTTACAAGTAATTTGTAAATAAGACTGCGGTCTAATTCGTTAAGCCATGTCAGAGGCCTTATGGGCGGCTTGATAACTTCTGGCAGTAAGACCCGCCACTGTCTTACAATACTCCGTCAACCCGGACTTGGCCCCGGTGGTGGAGTATGGCCTAACCTTCCTGCGATGCAGGAAGAGACCCGTTCCCCAGCAGTGTGGCCATAAAAGGGTTGATATCGATTATCGATGCTTACTTGCGGTCTAATTTACAATTACTTGTCAATGCTCCAGAAAATGAAAAAGGCAAAGAATTATTGATATTTGGTTTCCTAATCAAGTTACCTAGACTTGTGGTAGTCTCTTTGGGTGAGAGAGAATTGGCTTTAACCACGCATGTCTACGATGAGTTACATACGTCAACGCAAGGTTAACGTATTTTTATACCACCTCAGATACTCGTGTCTCCTTACGACTAAAATATGAAAGGTAACCGAAACTGGCGTGCACGCAAGTAACGTCTAATGAATGCTGGTGAAGCGAAGGAGGTCTGTCAGGATCGTGGCGAGTGGCATTCTCTGTTCTCTGCCTACTCCTACCGACCACAGGCGTGAGTTTATATTTTGTTATGTTTATGATCCTTTACAATTAGCGAGTGAAATTGCTACTCGTAAATCGCAAATGTATATATGTATGTATTTATTAATATGAAAGATAACACGATACACATGCTATAATAAGTCCCCACAAACTCAATTACTTGGTTTGACTGTGAGAGCAGTCTCGTTTACAATTAAACAAGGCTACGTAAAATATATGGTGAAAATCATATTGTCTAGCACTTTCTGATATAAATTCTTGAAATTATTATTTTATTTAAATGAAGTCATCAATACATGATTGGAACCCCCGAGCTCTCGAATCTAAGGATGCGCTACTTCCGCAACGAGAGTAAGGTTATTACTCCTACTACGCTACCACCGACTGCATGTAGTTTTTTTATGTAGCCTAAAAATATGGCCCCATATTTTTAGGCTACATAAAAAAACTACATGCAGTCGGTGTAAATAAAAATAAGGTGTAAATAGTGTAAATAAGGCAAATACCTTCTCTTAGAGAGTGTGGGCTTAATTAGCACGCGTGCCTGCTGCGGATAGGCAATTTCCGAGGTATTTCTGAGGTACCTACCTACTCAATGTAAAAATTCAATACATATTTGACATTGTCATGGCAACCAATCGTTGAGTCACGTCTTGACCCGACAAGCGTATAAATAGGGAAATTGACTGCATTAGGTAGGTAGGTACGTCTCTCTTATCCTTCCTTCAACGAAGCTCTCCTTTAGATAAAAATGCTACGTCATCGTTCAGCCAAATTGAATGGAAATTTACGGGTCGAGTGATGGCGTCTTCGTACCCGGAGCGACGGATGGGGCTGGCGGGCGTACTTGGGACAACGCTGGTAGCCGAGAGATAGCACAGAAAAGTTTTTTGGGAACAAAATGCTAGCCTAGGCACTCCGAGTGAATTTTACAGTCAAAATCTTAGATTGTTATTAAAGTTTCTGCAAACAGTTACCTAGGTACAATATTTGCGATATGTTACTTGGGATACGTGTACAATGTAAGTTTTAGATAACTTAAAATCATGTATTGATAAGGGTTGAAAGCCGCAGTTCGAACTATTTTAAAACTGATACGATCAATAGAAAAATACATTGACTATTTTAACGGTTGGATTATGCCTATGAAAACTTTGGTACCTATCTGTCTACCCCTCCGGGATACAGGTGTATTGACAAAGTATTA
This sequence comes from Yponomeuta sedellus, assembly GCA_934045075.1. Lineage (NCBI taxonomy): Eukaryota > Metazoa > Arthropoda > Insecta > Lepidoptera > Yponomeutidae > Yponomeuta > Yponomeuta sedellus. The sequence continues at coordinate 17,945,084 of OW203729.1, read as the reverse complement.
TTCTGAAATATGTTATACTTAATATTTACTGTGCTGTTCGTTAATTTTTACTTTGGATTTGTAAAGAGTTTACCTGAATGCCAATTTAGGCATGTCAGACCCACCCGGATATTAAATATTGACGAGGATTTTTAGGAGATATCCGACTTAATAAGATACTTTTAGGTAATAAGGTTTTACTTTTCAGAATTATATTTAGAATTTTTATGCCGTAGAATTCTGACAGCTATCATTTCCTGACTTTTGTAGGTAAAACATAAAATAATATCTATATTTCTTATTGCCCTGAAACGGGTCAAATATTTCCCTTTTTCGGTGGAGAGCTTTTTAAATAATACTAATAATGACTTCCATATAAGATCGCATAACACAATCACTTAGTAGCAATAAAAAAAAACAGAGTTTAGTTTTAAATACATTATTCTCCTTTTTAAAGACCTCATGGCCCAAAGGAATCGAGTGATTCGAATCAGGCGCGGTCAGCAGCACCTGAACAGGCCTAGCATGTAATTTTACATTTGTAAGTTTTATTTTGTTTTTATTTTTATTCTTAATTTATTTATCTACTTACATGCATCTTGACCTGTATTGAATGTAAGCACAGATATAATAAATGCTGTCCATGTCAAGGTGACCTCTATTTTTTTGTCACTAATGCCTGGCCAATAATGCGGGCCCCATAATTCGAGAAATGAATCGTGCGTTTTATAAATTTTATAAAACGCACGATTCATTTCTCGAATTATGGGGCCCGCATTATTGGCCAGGCATTAGTGACAATAGAAAACGCTCATCGAAGCCTCTACAAGGAGATCTCGATACCTCCATCGCGCGAGAGGGATGAAACCTTCATCCTTATTGATATTCCGATAACTCAAGGTAATGCGGAAAGGGAAATCAGTTTATGTCATGGAAATGTTATTTAATTACTTTGTGCCGCGCGTTTTTCGCGCTAAAATGTCAATTGGTAATTTTTTTTCGAAAATACTTGGAAGTCCGGTAATGACTTCCATTTTAGATGCTTGAAATTAGATTTCAACGGCGCAGGGTAAACGCCAAGTTTTATTGGAATGTCAAGAAAGTGATAAAGTAGGACCGTAGTAGAATGTTCAATTTTGTAATTTGCTAAGGGTCATTCGAATAGTAGCGTTGTGGTCATCTATCTCCCTCCAAAATGGTTGAGACTGATGATGGCTGACCACTGCTTTATGCTCGTGAACGAGTTCTGTTCGTGTGTCTGGCCGCAGACATTTGACTAATGCTTTGGCATTTACGGTTGTTAATGGCGATCATGAAATCTTATTAGGTTTATGTATGGCAACTGATGTATTTGGTTTAAGATGACTTGAGAAAAGATGGTCAGAGTGGAGTTTTTTTTTTCCGCTGCCCTTTTCTCCACTACAATACGGCCCGAAGGCAGCGGCTTACATTTCACATTGACATTCAGCAAACAGAATGTAAATTCTTGTATGTAAAATTGTATAATATTGTGATTATTTTTTTCTCATTTTGTGATACTTGCTTATTTTAAAATAGCCTTTTTTCTATAATAATATACTACTGTGATGAAAGTCTCTGTGATTGTAAACCGGTAATAAACGCATTCCATTTTCATTTTTGTATGTCAGAAAGTCCTTAGCCATGGTTACCAATATCGCGTAACGTAAGGACGTAATATATCAATCAACCGCTTGTATTAAGCTGACAAAACATCTTCGATCTTAATCAATCACTGTCATTACGGATGCAGCGGCCTCGTCGGCCGTTCGTATTCAAATTCAGCGGTGATAGCGATTAGATAAACGAATATAGTTTGAGGTTATATGAAAGTACTTATAGTTTTGGTAATTTGAACAATCTGAACTCTCTTGTTCAACCTACAGCCACCCATTGCTGAGTGTAGGTCTATTTTAACGCCCGCCATTCGTTGCAATCTTGGGCTTTCCGAACCCAATCTTTTCTTGCCGCTTTGACCAGGTCGTCAGTCCATCTCATTGGGTTCCTGCCCACATTTTTGAACATCTGCAATCTGAACTACTATGATTAAACTTTGACCTTTGAATCTTTGTGAAATCCCTTTCTAGTATATTTTTCGTTCATGTCCTATGTTTCCTTTTTTTGTGTATGTTTATTTTTATTTATTTCATATTTATGTACCGTTTATCAACTATAAAATAATATTGTCTAATACTGTTTAGTTGAGCCGACTACTCGTCTATCAGTTTCCGTTTCTTCTTTTCCGTTAATGGTTTTCTGGAAGAAATTACTTTTCGTAATAAAGCCGTCTCTTGTAGATAGATAGATAGATAGATAGATAGATAGATAGATAGATAGATAGAGATAGATAGATAGATAGATAGATAGATAGATAGATAGATAGATAGATAGATAGATAGATAGATAGATAGATAGATAGATAGATAGATAGATAGATAGATAGATAGATAGATAGATAGATAGATAGATAGATAGATAGATAGATAGATAGATAGATAGATAGATAGATAGATAGATAGATAGATAGATAGATAGATAGATAGATAGATAGATAGATAGATAGATAGATAGATAGATAGATAGATAGATAGATAGATAGATAGATAGATAGATAGATAGATAGATAGATAGATAGATAGATAGATAGATAGATAGATAGATAGATAGATAGATAGATAGATAGATAGATAGATAGATAGATAGATAGATAGATAGATAGATAGATAGATAGATAGATAGATAGATAGATAGATAGATAGATAGATAGATAGATAGATAGATAGATAGATAGATAGATAGATAGATAGATAGATAGATAGATAGATAGATAGATAGATAGATAGATAGATAGATAGATAGATAGATAGATAGATAGATAGATAGATAGATAGATAGATAGATAGATAGATAGATAGATAGATAGATAGATAGATAGATAGATAGATAGATAGATAGATAGATAGATAGATAGATAGATAGATAGATAGATAGATAGATAGATAGATAGATAGATAGATAGATAGATAGATAGATAGATAGATAGATAGATAGATAGATAGATAGATAGATAGATAGATAGATAGATAGATAGATAGATAGATAGATAGATAGATAGATAGATAGATAGATAGATAGATAGATAGATAGATAGATAGATAGATAGATAGATAGATAGATAGATAGATAGATAGATAGATAGATAGATAGATAGATATATAGAATATTCTTTATTGTACACAGAAATAACAGTAACAGAAATTATATAAAAAATATAGTACAAATGGTGGCCTTATTACTAAAAGCCATTTCTTCCAGGCAACCATAGACTATACTGTTATTTTTTAACGTTGTACTGTACTGTTATTTTTTAAGTCTCTTATTAATCCTTGGTATACATGCAATAAAAATATTCTATCTATCTACCTAGGTACGTAATGAGATAATTAAAATTTATACAGCGTCCAGTAACACCTTCACTCACACTAGATGGGTGAAGGGACCACTCGGAAACAGAGCCTGGGACATTGTTTTGCAGATGGAGTAGGCATGCACAGCACCTATACCATCCTAACAGCTTAGACGGCCTAGCCCACAGGAAAGACCAATCAGCCAACCGAGTGTGTAACCAACCAAGCCGCGGGTTTCCTCACAATGCTTTCCTTTACCGTTAGTGAGAGTGGCGTTACTACTACAAATTCGCGAATGTACGTAATTTTGAAAATGATCAATGTCATAGGTACATGACAGCACTGCGGATCGAACCTGGGTGACTCGCTTCCGAGTCCATCGTTCTACCCACTGGGCTACCACTGTTTATTCTATATTAATCCATGTATGTCCCCACTGCTGGGGCACGCGTCTCTTCCTGCATCGCAGGAAGGTTGGACCATACTCCACCATTATTGAGTACTATGATTAGGACAATACTAATCTGCGACGCAATAACCTGCAATACTACGCGGTAGCGCAGACGATAGAAGGTACAGTACTACACATCATAAAAGTCCCTTCGGGAATCTACGTTCGCGCAGACTAGAATGAAGTGTAACGAAAGTACCCGAAGCTATAAGTACATTCAACATGGTCTTTAACCGATACGGTTAAGGTGCAGAATTGATTGCCGCAGTAGCGCTACCTATTTCGCTCACGCTAATATTGCCAAACTAATAGTCACCTGCATCGATGACGTTGAATCAACCAATAGCAACAAAGGCGCGCGGCCTGCCATAAAATGAAACTATCTGATTGGTCGATCAACTTGCCGCACATCCAAAATTTGGTCATCTGCGCAGGTACATCCGCGAGACATATTTCTTGTGTAGCAGTGTACGCCATACATTAAAGAGGTGGATTCGAACTCATACACAGTCGTCAGCAGGTAAACCTATTAAATTTTTGATGCAATATTTTTGGTACATTTGACTGTGAACGTCTCTTTGTAGACTTTCTATTACCTACACTCACATTATACTAAGGCGAGATAAGCTCGCCTCTGTACATGTAATCTCTTGCATTCTATTTCTATGTGTTTTTCGTGTGCAATAAAGTATAAAGATAAAGATTATAGTACAATATGATATAAGTGCGGTAAGTTGAAAATTGAAAATTGAAGCGCTCGTGGCCTAGGCGAACCGAGTGATTGGAATCAATCACTTGGTTAAGCAACAACAGGCGCGGTCAGGTACGGGATGGGTGAGCGTCCCGTGATTACCGCTAGTGGCATTTTTCCGAGCGTTAAGCCGTTGGTGCCGGCTGTCATACAATGGCAGTCGTAAAGCCGTGTCAGAGGCCTTATGGGCGGCTTGATAACTTCTGAGAGTAAGACCCGCCACTGTCTTACAATCCTCCACCAACCCGGACTTGGCCCCCGTGGTGGAGTATGGCCTAACCTTCCTGCGATGCAGGAAGAGACCCGTGCCCCAGCAGTGGGGACATACAAGGGTTGATAAACGGTAAGTTGAAAATTACAGTCGAGGCGATATTGCTAGAAAGCAGAGGCTGTAATTATCAAAGCGCACGTATGCCATACGACGTTTTATAACATATTTGCAAGGAAATAAATAATACTCTGACTTTCTTTCTTAAACGAATAAAATTAAATCTTTAATCACTTGTTAAAGCAGTTGGAAAAATTTGAACAATTTGTAAAATTAAATATCATCCCCCAAAGTTAAGTTCATTCATAAAATGTTGACCACTTTTGTGATGTAAAAACTCTTTGCTAAGATTTTCAAATCGAAAGAAAGAACGAGTTTTTGTTATAATTAATGTTAAAACATTAATTATAAAAAAAACTCGTTCGTTTTACATTACAATAACGCACAAGTACGTAATTATATACAATACAATATTGAAATTGGTGAAATAAGAGACCCATTACAACAAAATATGTTATAAATATCCTTTATCACTTATTATGTGAGTGTGCCATAAACGCACCACAAAGGGTAACGTTAATGCATAAACTTAGACTGAACTCACTAGTTTTGGGTTATATCCAAACAATCATCATCATCATCACCAAAAAAAATCCTTTACGTACCCATTTTGTCGTACGTAACGCCGTTGCCAGCTGTCATATAATAGCAGTCGTTAAGCCATGTCAGAGGCCTTATGGGCGGCTTGATAACTTCTGACTGTAAGGCCCGCCACTGTCTTAAAATCCTCCACCAACTCGGACTTGGCCCCCGTGGTGGAGTGTGGCCTAAGCTTCCTGCAATGCAGGAAGAGACCCGTGCCCCAGCAGTGGGGACATACAAGGGTTGATAACGATAAAGATACCCCATTTTGTCAGTTCCAGTAAAGTCTTTACAGTCAGGAATTAATGCACAGTCGAGCAGCCGCCTATCAGATGCAGGTAAGTCCGCCTCAGTGAATAGTACTAGCTTAACTGTACTTAGCCGGGTGTTGAGAAGACACGGCATGACAAAAGGAAAGGCAAGCCGGCGGGGATTAGTACGTAGCGGGCTCTATCTATAGGCGAAGACAGCATTCAGTTTGGAAGGAAAAGAAGTTTAAGATAACATATTACTGACCTGCAAAACTAAGCACTACAGTTTTGAAAAGGTGTTATCCTAAAATAGCAAATTGTTTCTTTTTTCAGCCATGACTTACAAGAAGGTTACCTACTGTGGAGATTTTATACCTATACAAAATTAAACCTTTTTTGAGACCTTTTTATTTTGAAAGTAGGTATATCTTGTGCACTTAAAAAGTTATTGCAATTTTAAAAGTGTTATACTTAGTTTTGCAGACCAAGGTAATTGTATAAGATTACTTAGATTTAAGAAATCATGGTTGTATGCCTTTTTCTGTATGTGCAATAAAGTGTTATCTATCTATAATATATTTTTCGTTCATCTCCCCGTTAAAAAAATATTTTTTATTTATGTTTAAATAGCGACGAATTGTACAGTATAGTCTATGAATATTTTTATCTACTCTAAAACTATAATACAAAGATTATAAAACAGAAAACAAAACTCTTATGACAAATATTACGCATCTAAGGCCAAAAATAAAAAAATAAAAAGTTTTATTACGATACAGGTCTTGTATGGACACCTGTATCATAATATAACTTTTTAATCATAACGATACACCTATACAACCTCCAGCTGGACCAAGAAGGTTGAACCTCTACTTTAAAAAAAAGGTTTCAATGAATGAGTCCGCGGCGACGCAACACGCATGCGCAATCGATGTTTGCGACTTGGCGCCAACATTTTACATTTTTAAAAAAATTTCAATATTTAAGCAAAGTTTGGTTCTGTTTAATATTATTTTATGTATTATAGTATGAGAGTAGATAAAGTAGTGTATAACACTCTACATAGCTTGGTCTTATAACACTCGTGTGATACTATAAAAAAACACTCGTGTTATAAGAACCCGTATTATGCAACAGTATCATAAACTACTATTATTGCACACAAGAAACAAAAACTCAGACAAATTATAGTGATATTAGCAAGGCCAGTAGTTTGCGTATGTAGTAGTGAGTATCCGTATAAAATTTAATATTTGAAATATTTTTTCAACCAACATTATTTGCAACCAGGTCAACTAGTTTAATGACTAATCGCTCCACGAACATTTCATTCTTTATACTCGTACGTATAATATCACTATATAAAAAACAACGAAACAAAAGTAGGATAGACGGGAGTGTTTAAGCTTTTAAATGAACGCACTGGGTTAGCCGATTATACCCGCTTTTATGCGACTGCGAAAGCCCCAGGTTCGATCCCGAGTGCGGGCATGTACCAATGACTTTGTTTAATTTCAAAGTTGCGTACATTTGCGAATTTGTAGTCGTTATAAATATCAATACCACACGCTAACGGTGAAGGAAAACATCGTGAGGAAACCCGCGGCTTGGTTGGCTCCGCACGTATTGACTAGTCTTTCCTGTGGGCTAGGCCGACTAAGCTGTCAGGATGGTATAGGTGCTGGGCAAGCCTAAAAAACCATCTATAAAACCATGTCCCAGGCACTACAGCGTCGGAGTGGTCCCTTCACCCATCTAGTGTGTGAGTGAAGGTACCACTGGACGCTGTATAAATCATCTCATTAAGTAGATGCAAAAAGGCCAATACTAATGCGACTGCGGCGGTAATGAGGCCAAAATGAGGTTAATATATTTGGCTCGTATGTATATACGTCCCATTTGTGTACGTCACATGCATATGTATGCACGTCCGATTATATGATATCAACCCTTTCTACGTACCCACTGCTAGAGCATGGGTCTCTCCCTGCAGAAAGGTTAGGTCATACTCCACCACGGGGGTCAAGTCCGGGTTGATAAAGGATTGTAAGACAGCGGCGGGCCTTACTGTCAGAAGTTATCAAGCCACCCATAAGGCCTCTGACATAGCTTAATTCCCTCCATTACATGACAGCCGACACCAACGGCTTAATGGGCCTTGCAAAGCACGACGACACGGGATAGTCACCCATCCAGCACCTGACCGCGCCTATCGTTGCTTAGCCCTAGTGATTGATTCCAGTAACTCGGTTCCACTTGCTTTAAGAATTAGCACTCACATTGATCTCGAGGAGTTCGAACGATTCGATTGTATGCCCCCTAACAACTCTTAACCAATTAAGAGATTTCGGCAAATAAGATGTCAATTAATTTGTTATAATTTAAATTAGTGTAAATCAAAAAGCAAACACGCAAAAACTAAAATTCCTAAACACAAGCCCTGTGTCCCTGCTAAAAGATAATACGGTATTATCATCATTAAATTGTAGGAAGTCTTTTATTCGTACCCGACGGGTGCCAAGGGACCCTATTAATATGACTACGACGTCTGTCTGACCTATAAAAGGCATTATCTCTCGAGCCAACAAATTTAGAGCGTTCAATATAAACGATCCGAAACGGACGATAGATTAGCCTGTTGACGGTGCAATCTTAATGACAAATAATAATTGCTGATAATAACATGTAATATTATAAAAAGCTGGTGTCACAGTGTTTGTTATGAACGGCTCAAAGTTTATTCAAAGGTCTGAGAATAGGTCGTAGGCTAATTAATATGACAAAGAATCGTTCGCGGGGTTGGCTACTATCACAAAATAAATAAAATCACAGTGAAAACCATAAAATCAACAATCACACGCTAATGCGGTTTCTCAGCAAGTTTTAATGAAACAAAATTTTTTTTCTGACCGAGCCTCGTTTGTTCTTGATTGACTATGGTCTTGTTTAACACGCGACATTGGCGAAAATGTACTGGACAATCAGTGCAGTGAGTCTTTAAAGCAGAATTGAATTGAATTGAGAGTTTTCCAAATGATTTTTTTTTAGCTTTATAATATTATCAAACTTAGTTTGCTTACAGTGTATTCTTCACAATATAAGCGACCCAACCTGAACAAAAAAAAAAAAGTTTTTTGCGAAATAAGTAAAGCAAATAATATACTAGGTCACCCCCGCAAACGTTGTTTTGCCTTATTAAGCCTACGACCAGTATATGCTGTATGGTGTCAGCCTAGAGAATAGCACCAACCCAAATTCTTCCCGCGGGTGTCGTAAAAAGCGACTGAGGGACACAAACTTGGGGGTGGACAGCAGCGCCCCCTGCAGTACAATGCCACCAAGCTGCGATCCCCAATCCGCATGCCCAGCGTGGGGATTATGGGCATTACCCCCCAATGATGGCACAACCTTGCGCTATGGTGCTCATTACTGGAGGGCTGTGTCCAGCAGTGGACTAATATAGCCTGAAGAAGAATCCTACGACCTAGTCTCAGTTCTATCAAAAATAAACAAAAATATCTTACAAATTGGAGAAGTTCAATAACAAACACTGCGACTATTATATCTAAGATGTAATAGTAAACGGACTCTCTCCGTTTACCGTTTTTTACAAGACCTCCAATTAGATAAGTTTTTAAAACCTACTGTATGGAATCAGGCGTTACTTTGCGGAAATCCATAATAGTATTAAAAAGTGAAAATTACCGCCAAAAATCCCACAAGCACCATGCGGTTAGTTAATGCACAGCCCTCCGTCCCACTTTTTTAAGCAGAAGCAAGCCACGAACACACCACCAACGACACCAATACCTGTGTGAGAAAATACGCGTATTTACTCCTGACTATGAATTCCGGTGCAAATTACACCGCGTCTCTCCAGAGATTCTAAGTTAAGACTTAATCCTTGCAAATTCATAAACACGACTTAGGATTCCTGTAAAAACTACAACTTTATTAGCCACTGGCAGTAACAAGATGTGAACTGGGTTCCTTTGAGAAAATTGAATTTGTTATTGCCCCGTTCCCTTTCTTTCTACAACGAATTCGATCGTTTCATTTTAATATTCTTAACCAGATTCCTAATATCATATCTGAAGGGGATACGAGATTTCTGATATTAATAACAAGTTCAACTTTAGATACTATTTAAATGACAAGGGATTCAGCAATTAATATCGTCAATACGTTATATAATTAAACTGATGGGTCGTTATAAATACTATGACATACGATATGCACTAACATAATAACAAATATGATGATAACAATCACAATAACATATTTTAAACTTTCGCGACTTGAACACATAGTTAGAATATTTTCGGGGCTTAATCGCGTAGTAATTTATTGCTATTTTACCTCGACGTTTCGACGACGTTACAGTCATCGTGGTCACAAGAAGACTGGCTGGCATCCGTTAGCATCTTCGGCTGATGAGGTTTCAGACTACCCTCATAAATTACTACGCGATTAAGCCCCGAAAATATTCTAACTAATAATCACAATGTCTTAAAACAATAATTATTGTGATTATAATGTTGTCGTATTGTTGGTAATGTAAATAGTGAATGCATTATTTGTGTAGATATCCTATAATTTGCAATGCATGTAAAAAGCAATTAATTTCAAAGCGCTAACTTATATAATGAACACGAAACTGTTACACTTAGTTGTAAATAAATATTATTTGTGTGATTTGTCAAAGTTATCTTTACACTATTTTTTTATTTTTAATGCACTAACCCGTGCTAAGGAACAAATTTAAAAACCTATTAAGAGGCTAAAAATTTCACCCATGCCGGGATTCGAACCCGCAACCTCTGGCTAAATTTTTAGCCTCTAAATAGGTTTTTAAAGTTATCTTTGACATTGTGAACATCTCAATCGGCAGAGACCACGAATATACATGAACTATGTTTACGTAAAGAAACCTATTTCACGAAACCTGCGGTTGTTTTTTTTTTATTTGTTTCTGTATCTATCTATAATCAGCCCACATCAACCCACTGCTAGGCTTAGGCCTCCTTTTTATTATTTGTTTACAATACACAAATTATTGCGTTTTTTTTCAACCTTAGGAGTATAGTGTATACACTCTACTTACACCGAATGTTACTGCAGGCTATTTATATCCGTTTACTTATCACTTCTGAGCGCTACAAAGGTTTCCGTTAGATTACCCAGCCGTAACATAGATAGGGAACGCTTTATTGTACATAAAAAAGGAAATTACACATATTTTTCTTGACGTCCGTCAAGAAAGTACAGACGGTAGCCTCATCGATAAACGTGATCTCTACAAGCCCACCATAGTCCTCTTCCCGCTCGCAACATTATAAATAGCTCCCAGCTTATCGTTTTCTTGGATAGAACAAACCCGCATTAGGCCGTTAAGGGAATGCTTCAAGCGGCAATTCCGACACAAACGGAATCTAGGTTTTTATTTACAAACGACTTGCCATATCGTATTTAATTTGTTTGAAAGCAAAATACTTACTTACAATTCCAAATATCTATTCAAAAATTTATTATTATTGTACTTTATTATACACGAAACATTAAATAGGACTTTACATAAGAAATAACATGTACAAAGGCGAGCTTATCTCTGTAAAAGATTTCTTCCAGCAAGCCTTGGAGATTCGGAGCAGCAGTAAAAAACTAATAAGCCTCTAATTCATTGTAGCCTTATGAACTATTTGTATGATATTTTTTATCGATTCTGAGCAAAACGACTAAACCTCGATTTATCTGTTAATATCTTGCTAATTATATTGCTCCACCAATCCGGACTTAGCCCCAGTGGTGGAGTATGGCCTATACCGTCTTCAGGGAAGAGACCCGTGCCCCTCGATGGGGAGGTGATGATGATGAGCCAAACTACTCTCTGTACCCTGCAAGTCCGCCACATGTAGTGCCTTCGTAAGCATCGCCAGACCATGAGTTCATGTGCGTAGGGTTTTTACATTATCGATGTGCTGCTTTACAATCTTCTTCTTCTTCTTCTTTGTCGGTACGCTCTTGACAGAGCGGTCGTAGTCTTCATGAAGAGGCATTCGACAGCGAGCATTATTATTATTTATTTTATTGAAGAGTTATTAACACTTCTTCTATTATTATGTTCCTTTATTGTGCTTATAAATCATGGTTGTATTCTTCTTTTTTGGTTCTGTAATAATGTGTTCCCTATCTATCTATCTATCTATCTATCTATCTATCTATCTATCTATCTATCTATCTATCTATCTATCTATCTATCTATCTATCTATCTATCTATCTATCTATCTATCTATCTATCTATCTATCTATCTATCTATCTATCTATCTATCTATCTATCTATCTATCTATCTATCTATCTATCTATCTATCTATCTATCTATCTATCTATCTATCTATCTATCTATCTATCTATCTATCTATCTATCTATCTATCTATCTATCTATCTATCTATCTATCTATCTATCTATCTATCTATCTATCTATCTATCTATCTATCTATCTATCTATCTATCTATCTATCTATCTATCTATCTATCTATCTATCTATCTATCTATCTATCTATCTATCTATCTATCTATCTATCTATCTATCTATCTATCTATCTATCTATCTATCTATCTATCTATCTATCTATCTATCTATCTATCTATCTATCTATCTATCTATCTATCTATCTATCTATCTATCTATCTATCTATCTATCTATCTATCTATCTATCTATCTATCTATCTATCTATCTATCTATCTATCTATCTATCTATCTATCTATCTATCTATCTATCTATCTATCTATCTATCTATCTATCTATCTATCTATCTATCTATCTATCTATCTATCTATCTATCTATCTATCTATCTATCTATCTATCTATCTATCTATCTATCTATCTATCTATCTATCTATCTATCTATCTATCTATCTATCTATCTATCTATCTATCTATCTATCTATCTATCTATCTATCTATCTATCTATCTATCTATCTATCTATCTATCTATCTATCTATCTATCTATCTATCTATCTATCTATCTATCTATCTATCTATCTATCTATCTATCTATCTATCTATCTATCTATCTATCTATCTATCTATCTATCTATCTATCTATCTATCTATCTATCTATCTATCTATCTATCTATCTATCTATCTATCTATCTATCTATCTATCTATCTATCTATCTATCTATCTATCTATCTATCTATCTATCTATCTATCTATCTATCTATCTATCTATCTATCTATCTATCTATCTATCTATCTATCTATCTATCTATCTATCTATCTATCTATCTATCTATCTATCTATCTATCTATCTATCTATCTATCTATCTATCTATCTATCTATCTATCTATCTATCTATCTATCTATCTATCTATCTATCTATCTATCTATCTATCTATCTATCTATCTATCTATCTATCTATCTATCTATCTATCTATCTATCTATCTATCTATCTATCTATCTATCTATCTATCTATCTATCTATCTATCTATCTATCTATTTTTCTGTGTGATTTTTTATTTTGCAAATACTCATAAATAGGTTATTCATTCATTGTTAATTATAATTAAACGTCTTGATAAAAGATCTCTTTTTGGACCAGTTACAATAATTCAAATTGCTCTTAGGGACCGTTGATTTGTTCACTTCAGGAAATGACCGAGAATTTCATGAAATGGTCGCATTTTATTATATGGGCAAACTTCATTTAAACAAATCACTAAACCTTCAACATTTCACGATCTTGTCATCGACGTGTGGCCGGATCGATAAGTAGAAATAGAACCAAGAAAATAAAAATCATGACTTGTTTTATAACATGTTTTTTTTTTTTTTTCAATAAATGAACATCATAAACTGCGGCTTTTATTTTTAGAACCTGCGGTCCAAAAACTAAGATTAACAACCTCGACTTTAATTTAATTTCCACAAAAAACGGCCATTTTTGGCAAACCTGCTTCAAAGTCCAAGATTCTTTAGAACAGAGTGCTTAGTGCGAGTTTGACAGATCCAATCGAATAACTTTACTACCGCGTTAATCGAGCATTGAGTTGAGTATGAGTAAGTTAACCGTTCGAACTGGCAAAACGCTGTCACAGTACAACTCGCACTCGCGTTTATTCGTGTTTTGTCTGGTAAACGTGTTCACTTCTCAACGTAAACTATTACAACTCGCACTCAGCTATTTTAATTTCCATACTTGTCGCTAGGTGGCGCTTCCTCGATGCCATAGAAATATGAGTTTACGTTAACGCGATCGAGTAGTTAAAAAACTCGTACCAAGCATTCAGATCCGAAAGTGCGATATGAGCGCGACATTTATATTTCGAAAAACAAAGCTGTAAGATGTAACCTCGTTTGATATTTTTCTCGTCGCAGGTCGCATGTCGCATGTCGTCTCACCAAAGCTGTGGTTAGATTCAACTGGGCCATTAATAAATTAGGTGGCCCGGCTTTCAGGCCCTTCGATATTGAAACGTTATCATGTGCCGACACCTGGAGGTTGGAAACTTTTGTTTGAGTTATGTTTTCGTCTATTAGTTCAGGGAACTCCAGCAAATTTCATAAAAGAATACTTTTCGTTCGAGGGAGAAAAATTTTGCCATGATTAAAATTGAGGAAGATAATAAATATTTAAGAAGTCAAAGAAGGTAAGTTTTTCTGGTAACCTACCAAGTTTCATTTACAAATATTAAATATTTAAAATATACATTGGCGGCCTTATAGCTTACAGCAATTTCTTGACAACCAACGATTTAGAGTTGCTAAAAGAAAAGCAATAGAATATACCTTCATAGTTGATGTGTGTATTGACTCGGTGTCAATATACACGTCCACTATTAAGTAATCAGAGTGTTAAATTACTATCTAAGACCTTAATACGGTGCTGTACTCACCGCAAAGTAACCAGACAACAGTAATTGTAGTCTCGAAATTATTCCTAAGAAGTATCATTTCTAATCATCCACGCGACTGGGTTTTGACAAAGGGGTTTTGTATTAATATCTATCAACAGCAGAGACAGACCGAAACTTTCATAAAATGTTAAGCAAACTTAGCAGCAAGATGCAGCCATTCAAAATCATACTAATCCCCGAGTTATCGTGCAGTCTTTGTCTCGAATCTCACCTGGAGATGATAATTTATACCTCTCCGCTGTTCTCTAATTACGAAGAGGTCCTGACTTCTCTGACTGCAATACCTTGCCGAGAAGTGAGCAAATGCATCGGACTTGTACAAGGCATAAATTAACGGGACGGGAGGCTTGCGCCAAGTCGATGGATATCTTATTCAGGCTATATTAGTTCACTGCTGGACATAGCCTTCCCCTAATGAGCGCCATAGCGTAAGGTTGTGCCATCATTGGGGGGTAATGCCCATAATCCCCACGCTGGGCATGCGGGTTGGGATCGCAGTTTGGTGGAATTGTAACGCAGTGGGCGCTGCTGCCCACCCCCTGGTTTATGTCCCTTAATCGCCGTTTACGACACCCGCGGGAAGCATTTGGGTTGGTGTTATTCTATAGGCTGACACCACACAGAGATGGATATGTTAGTGGGCAATACATGGACCACATAATGCGAATTATAAATACAATTTTCTCCAATTGATCATGCACGGAAATATATAGCTGCAAGCCCAGTAGAACGTGGCCCAGTAGAAGCGCTCGTGGCCTAGTCGAACCCAGTGATTGGAATCAACATTTGAGTTTAGCAACAACAGGCGCAGTCAGGTCCAGGACGGGTGACCGTCCCGTGACTACCACTAGCGGTATTGTTTCCGAGCGCTTCCGTGCTTCGCAAGGCACGGGAGGCCGTTGGTGTCGGCTGTCATAATGGCTGCAAAACTTGGGTGAACGATTTCAGACAGCCACCATTCGTTCTGAGCCACCACTTCACGGGTTACAATGTAGCCAACCTCCGATAAGAGATGGTACCAAAAGAAGAAGAGGAATTGGCTGAAGATGTTAATACTTTAGATACTAAGGTTTCATCGCGATGTTAGCGTGTGGTAGTTACTATAACTTCACAAAATATGTATATAACTTCGAAAACGAAATCGAACCCACGACCTCCCGATTGAGAAGCCGGCGTTCTACTGGTGCACTTTCATCACTGTGGTGGTCAGACCATTCTATAGATTATTAGATATTGCTATCGTAAGTGCACCGATTACACCAGTAATCATTTCGTACCTTTTGATATATATGCATTCACTGAAACCAACGAGTACAAGGCTATTTAACTACCTACTATTTTTAAAATGTCATTTGCTATTAGATCTGAGTTGTCTTTTTCAGGCTATATTAGTCCATTGCTGGTCATAGCCGAAAATGAGCCGCATAGCATCCTGCCTTTAACTTGCCGCTTATTGAGTTGTCTGAATAAAATAAATTGGTTGATTAATTTGGAAATGGAGGGTCATCACCACCATCTGCCGAAGTAATCTGACGTGGCCCAGGATAGAAAACTCTGGACTGAATTTAGAGAGGTATTTGTGAGACACAAACATAGAGTCTACGGAAAAAAAATTTGGAAACTTAATTCTTCATTTGCACCCAATGGTCACACATGACACATTTAGTACTAAAGTTTTTTTTCCGACAAGTGAGATCTCTTCTCGGCTAAAGAGTTTTATACTGCGCAAAAGATCTTGCAAGTTTGATGTCACCCTCGCAAAAGTTAAGGGTGTATGTACAGGTGTTAACCAACTTTACCTGACCTCTGTAGTTTTAGAGCGTTCCCCCTCAGACGCCTAGTACTGCTCGGGGGCGCGGGAAGGGTAGGGGGTCTTCGTCATGACTGGAAATTTAGTACATAATCGCCCGGAGTTCAGATTGCGTCAATTTGGATGTCTCCCGGTACGGATACTTATTATATCTTTCGCCGAAAATGAAATCTATGCGAAGTTCCGAGCAATCCAATTTCCTGATGAACTTTTGGTGTGATTATGGGCAGATTAGGGATATCGTTTATGAAGGGTACTTGATCTCTAATAGCAGTTTTTTTGTTTATGTAACCTATAACGATGAAGCGCGGTTCATAAAATGTGTTAAGCACACTTTGTGCCAAAAGGGCTACTATAACATAACGCATTATTTAGATGACAATGATGTCTGTAATTAAAGCCAGTAAAGTGCATGAGTTCTATGTTTTATAATAATTATGTAAACTCTGTTAAATAGGGACTTTGAAAAGACTAAGTTTGAAGTTTTTTCATCCATTTTCTCTCCACAGTGATCTAGACTTTGAAATGGTCACCTAGTTAGAATTGTAATGTTCATTATGCCGCAGTTTCTGCGCTACTTTGAATAAAACCTTTGCATTTCATTTCATATAGTTTCTCATTGGTCACTGGCCTTCCCTCAGAGATATACTACATTTTTTTTTATATATATTCATAGACATATTACATAGATCTCGTTAGCCCTATACGAAGTACAACTAAATGACTTGTGTTATAGGTGCTAACTCGACGATAGATTTAATACACTAAATACATAGATAACATCCAAGACCCGAGACAAACTAGAAAAGTTAGTTTCCTAGTTTGACCCGGCCGGGGATCGAACTCGGGACCTTCGGTTTTACAGTCAGCGTGCCAAACCGCTGCGCCACCGTGGCCGTCATATCAGAGTGTGTGCTTAATTTCCACGCGTGCTCACCGCGGATTGGAAATTCCCAGTGCTGAGGTATTTGGACACGTCAGCCACTCTTCGAGGAGGAAACCCCTCACGTTTTCCTTGAGGGTTAGGGAGTGGTATTGCTGCTACGAGTACAAACGTTCGAAACGTTTTAAAAGCTTTATGATTCAATGCTTCCCGGTATACCCGAGTACCCACAATTCTTCGTGGCAGAAATTCAAAGGTGCCTGTCTTTTATGAGCGATAAATTGTGTAGGCGATATTAAGGTCAACGCCAATTATTCCCATCTGCGGTGCAAATGGGGCCCGGTGTGTGTTATTATATCCTTTACCTAGACCCGGCGAGGCTTGGCTGAACGGCCTCAGCTCTGGAGGTAGTAGGAAATATAATTTGCATACAAAAGCCCCTGATAAAGGTACCTGCTGAATTTACATATTATTAAACGTAGATTAATATTAGAAACTATCGTTTCGTGCGTTAGAGTTTTTTTGAGTTTTATGATAGGAGACGTTTAAATTAAGAATTAGTTCTGAATTAAATCAAATCAATAGAACTATGTTTTTAATTGAAATTCGGAGCTAATCCGGATTTAAATCTATAATGTGTAAATAATGTAAACTATGTTTGTTGTTGAAATTCCCAATTCTGGTAAATATTACTATATTTACCAGAATTGGGAATTTCAACAACAAACTAGAAACTGCTTTTTACTAAAAGCAACAATGTTTACGAATTCACCTTTAAAAATGCTTCAATAATATTTTAACACAAAAATAGCTACTTTGTAGCGCAATAAATGTAAGCGAATTTTCACACAAATTCCAGCCACGTACGGGACCCAGTTCGTAAAACCCAACGAGAGAACCATAAAGCATCAAGTTTATGTTGTAGGAAATGGCACAGAACATCAATACGGTAAGTAGGTACTTTATCAGGCTTGCTTCGGGTTTTGAAATGTTACTGGGAGGATGGGACTTGAATTCATTGACACATCAAATCACATAATATCGTTATGGGTATTTTACAACTCTGCCACCGCTGATCAAGCCGTTTGACCTCTGGGTGTTTCTCTTGCTCTTGTAACGTCACAAATGTAGATAACTTCGAACACAATGTCATTGGTACATACCGAGAAGCGAACCCATGACCTCCTGATTGAGAAGCTGGCGTTCTACCGCTCCACTACCATCATTCTCATCAATCATTAACATTCTAATTTATAATATTAAACACAAGTCCTGAAATGCAGTTTAAGTCGGTGTTATTTCAATAATGTTGCAAAGGATTCAATTATAAAAAACCTATTTAGAGGCTAAAAATTCCACCCATGCCGGGACTCGAACCCGCGATCTCTGGCTAACCGTGCCAGCGCTCTCCCACCTGAGCTAATGGTCGACATACGCATCAGTGAAATTTCGAACCTCTTTACAATACTCTCTGTATTACGTACAGGCAGCGTAATAGGTTTTTTAAAATTGTCCTTAGCACGGGTTAGTGCATTAAAAAGATTATTATAAGGATTCAACTCATTCATTAACATTGACACGGATTGACAACAAGATCTGAGGTTTTTGAACAGCTCTGACATCCAGGTTTCTCCGCGATGTTTTTCTTAACGATAAGCAAGTGGTAATGCGACTATAATTTCACAAATGTACATAACTTTTACATAAGAACATAACTTTAACATAAGAAAACAAGACACTGGTAGAGCGAGACTCGCACAACCTTCCGATAACCTTTTTTTTAATTTGTAGCACGATGAATATATATGTATGAAAGAGCTCCCAAAAATAACGATTTGTATAAGAGATCTCCTAAACATAACGTGTGAAGAAATAGGAAAACCAAGAGTACTTCAAACCAGCGTGGGCCTACTTACGAAACGGTGTCAGGCGACAACTTAAAGCCACCTATGTTTGCCAGCTAAGACCTATGCATACGGACCGTAGTGCCTAAACAAGCAAACAAGATATTTCCTCCGTATCAGTCCCTAACTTTCAGTTTGCCTTGCTACTCAGCGAGCGTGTTGCTATTGGAAACCATAATCCTGGAACTTTATGAAGTTTACGAGCTCCACCGCACTGAACCTCGAAGCCTTGGATGGGAGACGACTCGATAGTTCATACTTATGGCAAGCTCTTGTCACTATAAACATTGGGTTTGTGCAACAAAAAGAAAATAATCATGTGGGTACAGCGACATCATTCCGATGTAAAACCTAAAAGCAAAGTTGGTACTCGGGGCTGCAAGTGATGCAAATTACTTCAGCCAAATGTCGCTGCCTATGAATAATACAGAGAATATTGTAGAGGTTCGAAATTTCGCCAATACCGGCACTTGCCTATAAGCTCAGTTGGGAGAGCGCTGGTACGGTTAGCCAGTGGTCGCGGGTTCGAGCCCCGGCATGGGCGGAATTTTTAGCCTCTAAATAGGTTTTCAAAAACTGTCCTCAGCACGTGTTAGTGCAACAAAAAGAATATAACTATACACATTTTTATTTTATTTATTTGTTTCCAAAATAGGAGATGTATAAGCAAAAGGGAAGATAAAAAGTACCCGGAACCGGCGAGCCTGCATGCAACTACTGATGAACGTTGATGAAGCGAAGGTGATCTGTCAGGATCGTGGCAAGTGGCAGTCCCTGGTCTCTGCCTACCCCTCTGGGATACAGGCGTGAGGTTATGTATGTATGTATGTATGTATGTATGTATGTATGTATGTATGTATGTATGTATGTATGTATGTATGTATGTATGTATGTATGTATGTATGTATGTATGTATGTATGTATGTATGTATGTATGTATGTATGTATGTATGTATGTATGTATGTATGTATGTGTGTTATTTCGCCAATGAACATAATTACATTGTAGCTTACGCTATTTCATAATTATTAGGGGTATATACTTCTAATAATGTAATTAAATAAACTAGCAAGCAGACACAAATTTTGTTGTCAGTTTAAATATGAGAAATATAAAAAAACAATAATAACATTCAATGTCTTAATCAATCAGTATTTAATGCGAAATAAAAGCAAAATAAATATTTTATTCGAATATTTATGGTTACAACATGTAATCAATGCATATTAGATAGATAGATATATAGAGAATTTTATTGTTCATAAAAATGAAAATTACGTATTTCTTAACCTAAGATTACAGACGGCGCCTTAACACTAAAATTAATCTCTACAATTATGATACAATTTTATATATAACAATACAACAATTATTAAATATATTCCTATGTTCAGTATCAATAAATTTCAATTATAATTAATAATAATAAATATTACTATTAATATTAATTATTATTAAGATTCTTCGGGCGGAGGCCTTATGGGCGGCTTGATAACTTCTGACAGTAAGACCCGCCACTGTCTTACAATCCTCCACCAACCCGGACTTGGCCCCCGTGGTGGAGTATGGCCTAACCTTCCTGCGGTGCAGGAAGAGACCCGTGCCCCATCAGTGGGTACATACAAGGGTATCGAAGATTATATATTAGTCCACTGCTGCATGGACATAGCCCTCCCCTAATGAGCGCAAGATTGTGCCATCATTGGGGGGTAATGCCCATATTCCCCATTAAGATTAGTACCTATGTATTTATTTTATTTGATTTGTAGATTAGTTGAATGAGTCTAGGAAATGGTTAATTCCAGAAAATTTTTAGGCCTCACATTCGGCAATTTCAAGCTCTGAGTATTTGAACACCTCTGACACTCATTTTGTCTCGCGGTGTTTTCCTTCACGGCTATAAGCGAGTGGTATTCCTATTATAACTTCACAAATGATCATAACTCAGAAAACAGTACAGTTTAAAATTAGGTAAATAAAACACCGCACTAAATCAAATCTTAAAGCCGTGTGTTTTTTTGCAATAACACTCCCGGAAAGGCATAATCGTAAAATAATGTTTACGCTTGCGCTACGCGGCTTGTTTGGGCAGTACCGTCAACGCGGTGCATGTTAAGGTGGGTTCCTACCATGCGCGAACCCGCACCGAACATACAAACGATCAACTGACTGCAAAAACGATCTCTCGCTATCACTGATCTGGTTTAGGGTTCAATCTTACTATTAATTCCACTTTCTCATCAACCATTTGTATCTAGCTATACAAACTGTACTTGATTTGTGGATTGGGATAATAAACATTTATTTTGTTAGAATATTTTCGGGGCTTAATCGCGTAGTAATTTATTGCTATTTTACCCCGACGTTTCGACGACGTTACAGTCATCGTGGTCAATAGCAAATAGCAAAAATAGCAATAAATTACTACGCGATTAAGCCCCAAAAATATTCTAACAATGTGTTCTTGTCGCGAAAGTTTTAAACATTTATTTATTCATTAGAAACAGATACCAGTACAGTTAAACATGATGAAACATTAGTTATAACATATTTTAATATTTTAGTCTTCTCGTGACCACGATGGCTGTAACGTCGTCGAAACGTCGAGGTAAAATAGCAATAAATTACTACGCGATTAAGCCCCGAAAATATTCTAACTATGAAACATTAGTTAAACATGATGTTGTCTCGATCACGCAATAACGGCCGAACAGAGTTACATGAAACTTGGCATACAGCTGCCTAGATAAATAATGCGTTCCCGTTGGATGATGCTTTATTGTTACCGGAACCTTTTTCAAGCAAAACTCGTTGCCATGGTAGCAAGTTTCGAATAAACGGATTCTGTGGCGGTATGAAGTTCGCTGGGATAGCTAGTAATATAAATTTTAGAGTAGATACCTTATCCTTACACTTTCACACTGGACAGTATATAATATTAACATTAAAAATGATGCTTAAGCCTTAGGTTAATACTAACACCTATGGTTTAGTAGTGTAGCGTCATACACTACAACTTAACTTCAAGCATTTTTGAACTTGAGAGAGCTGTTACAGATAAAAACGTACTTCTATTTAAGTCAGTTTATAAACGTTGTTGAAAATCACAAACACTACATTTTATGATACTTAACTCATAACTGAGGACTGCTTACCCTAAGCTAAAGGGTCTTATCCCTTTGTTAGGAAGCTGAGGCTCTAATTTTAAGCGTTTTCACATATATTATTTTTGTACTAAATTAAAGCAAAACTTCTTGAAGGAAAGTGTAATGTATCATCTTTATGAATAAAATTACTGATTACTTATCAAAGGAGAACTTGTACAAAAAATAATAATAGAAATTGTTGTTGTTGTTTTGGAAAGGCCATGTTAAAAGATTAATAACCGTCCTTTTTTTTCTCTACGTCTAATATTTTTCATTATTTCCACTGTCGAAAAGTTATCCTGGTCACGTGGTACAAAAACGCGCTCACACAATTCGGGCTCGCACTGTGACGTCAACACCTTGACGGCCTTATAATTTATAAATTGTTTAACTATACTGAGTGAATTTTTCTTATAAAATAATGTTTTTATGCATCTATGACTTTATTTGTAATCAATAAAAAAATTCAATCTTTAGTTTTTCTAAGTTTTCTATAGCATAACAAAATGTCACTACTATCAAGTTTCATCCAAACTCCCCACTAGCGTAATTTCAGAAATTGCATATTTTTATCGTAATCTTGTACATTATAATGAACTTACGCCGTTAATTATAACAGAGCCAAATTAATCGAAACGAAATACAAAGCTCTCTCTAATGAAGGTTTATGAATAACGTTGTGGATAATTAATACCTCCTAGCGCAGCGCCGAATTAGGATTTTGATCAATCAGCTCGCACGATTGCCATCGATAATTTGTGTCGGGATTCGTTGTGATTAAATTGGCCAAGGACGACTACAGCGATTACTTAATCTAATTCTACATGCTGGGTCAGTTTTCATGGTGAACTCTGGCTTGATCCGCGATCAGGGGTCTAAGTGTTTTGCCGCATTAAATGCTACTCCTTCTAATGCTAACGTTCCCTTGTGATATCAGCCCGTCATATCTCCCCATTGCTGGGGGGCGGGTCTCTTGCATCGTAGGGAGGTTAGGCCATACTCCACCACGGGGAGTATGGCCACCACGGGCCCGCCACTGTCCTACAATCCTTCACCAACCCGGACTTGGCCCCCGTGAGCTTCGCAACCCGTACCCAGCAGTGGGGACATACAAGGGTTGATATGGATCGATTTATGGATATTATTTAAAAAAATATATTTTAATTTCATTCTGTCTCGATTAGTTAACTCCGTCAGTTACAAAAAGGGACGTGCTGAAAATCAGTGCTGTTAGCAAAATCGCAGCGTAACCTGAGCTCAAGGTCATTTTACCGCTGCTTAGACATATCTTGGATGCCTTATTATTTTGCATTATTGTTTCTATTCTTCAATTGTTTTGTTCGTCATTAATCTCTTGTCATATTGCATGTCTTTTTGCGTGAAATAATTTTTTTGAGATGAGTGAAATAAAATATTACCTTATCGACCACTCGTGAGAACAGAACAGAACAGGACGGAACGGAACGGAACGGAACGGAGAAGGGCGGAACGGAGCGGAGCGGAGCGGAGCGGAACGGAACGGAACGGAACGGAACGGAACGGAACGGAACGGAACGGAACGGAACGGAACGGATCGGATCGGAACGGAACGGAACGGAACGGAACGGAACGGAACGGAACTGAACGGAACGGAACGGAACGGAACGGAACGGAACGGAACGGAACGGAACGGAACGGAACGGCACGGAACGGAACGGAACGGAACGGAACGGAACGGAACGGAACGGAACGGAACGGAACGGAACGGAACGGAACGGAACGGAACGGAACGGAACGGAACGGAACGGAACGGAACGGAACGGAACGGAACGGAACTGAACTGAACGGAGCGGAATAGAATAGAAAAGAATAATCTTTATTTGCACATAAAATAAACTTCACATATTAAAACTTAATAAATTATTGTATATACCTATGTACCAAAAAGGTCTCCGCTCAGCGTATGCTATGGTTGAGCCACGGCGCTGTTTTTCAGCGGATGCCTGATAATTATATACTAAAAGTTTTAAGAGTTATTATAATATGATAGACTATAATCACTCTTAAAACGCTTGCCGTGGGCCCGAATTAGGATGCTCTGTGCTATAGTAGTCAGGAAAGGACATCACGAACAGACTGATGCTATCTGTACCAAGTCGGCTGTCTAAGACCTCCGGTAAGGTGACGTGATACAACGAGGTAGACAAATCTGGATTGGCAAGGTACAGCGCTCTAGGCACGTGTGATGTCCATTGCGTAATCCTGCAGTGTGGCATTCATTGTAGACTTGTGCCGCAAATATGGCACGATAGATATTTGGCCTCCTATTACATTTTAGGCATTTGCAATCCTTTCCTAGCTAGACTAATCAGTTAATTTACCTACTGTCCACTTCCGCAGCTCAGAACCAGGTAAAGCCTTGGAGCCTAATAGACTAAAAGTTAGTCTTAACGGTAATCTAGTTAGCACAGTCGAGAAAAACTACGTAACTTAACGCGTAATCAACTCTGAAACGCGTCTTAACAGTAGGTGCAGTGACAGAATCCGGTAGCCTAGTTTCTGTTAACGCTTGACTACCAATACAGAGGTCGTGGATCCCACTGGTAGTCGCCGTACAGGTGGCCTCAGCCTGAGTCTATCACCGTGTTTGTGATGTCCTTGACAGGCGATTGTGTTTTGTGGAAGATGTTATTATTATTTTTATTTTATTTATTGCATTTCACAATATATAAGTAATAATACATGTTATAATATCACAGTGAAGCTTACAATCTAGTTACGTATCCTTTAATGTGAGACGACAGCGAAATAAAATATGGACGAGAAAGGAGACACATCAAGCCACATATATTTAAGCTCGACCATACAGGATTGACGCATTGTATTACAACGACAACTGCCTTGATTGATTTCACTGCCTCAAGAAGTATATGGGCTTACACGTAACTTCCTAGGCATCGTTAGGAAGATGAACTGAACAGTAGTCAAGCAGTTACTTGTATCGTCGTAATGCATTCTAAATAAATTAACAACGCAAAAACATGACAGAAAAACGAATTGCTTACCGACTTCTTTTGCCGCGCCGCATGTCCTTCTTCGGTAAACAACTATTGTTTCCGTCTAAAAAAGAAACGTAAACAGAAAATAAGGGCGGAAGGTACAGCCACAAAAACATCCTCGGTATACCTACCTACCAACCCAGCATCAAGTTTTTGTGCAGCAACGAAACGACAACATTTTCCGCTCCGTGAATATTAAGCAAATGTTCACACTTTCATTAATTACTTTTCCAGCAAAAGCTTATAAATTACTTGCAATTATGGCAGTTCATTTTAATTTTACGAAATTAAAACGCAACGAGTGCGTGGGTAGGTGCCTGCACCGAACTCATCGCCTTATAATAATAATAATAATATAGGCCTTTTTATTCCGAATCCGCTAGAACATTCACAGTAGGTACCTGTAAGTGATGCAGTTTGCTTAAGCCAGATGTCGCTGCCTCTACGTAATACAGAGAATAGTGTAAAGAGGTTCGAAATTTCACTGATGCCGGTGAGTCGCCCATTGGCTCAATTGGTAGAGCGCTGGCACGGATAGCCAGAGGTTGCGGGTTCGAATCCCGGCATGGGTGAAATTTTTAGCCTCTAAATAAGTTTTTAAATTTGTCCTTAGCACGGGTTAGTGCATTAAAAATAAAAATAGTATAAGTAGGTATCTACTAAATGTTTCAGTTATGGCTATAGAATGTCTCGCAAATTGGCGTGCCTTTTGGCATAAGCCTCCTCCAGCTCTCTACACTGAACGCTATCCTCAGCTACTCTGGTCCAGTATGGTCCCAAGGCGTCCCTTCCTTCTGGTAATAGCTAATAGTAAAGATTTTTTCTGAGAATCGGGAAGAAGTGGCGCATCCTATGTATAACCACCTACCTACCAACGCAGCATCAAGTTTTTATGCAGAAACGAAAAAGCCGAAGCTTCCGGTTAGTCAATATTACGAGTGCCTATATAAATATCTAATATTCATGTTTTTGTGTAGTCTATACAAACGTTCCACCACAGGGCACAGGCCTTCTCTCAGAGAGAGAGTACGGGCCTAATTACCTCGAGTGCCCACCGTGGATTGGAAAACTCAAGCGCTGATCTCAGACACTCAGGTTTCCTCACGATGTTTTCCTTGCTACTATAACTTCACAAATGTACATAACATAGCAAACAAAGTCATACTGGGAATCGAACCTGGTCTCTCGCTTCCAAGTCCATCGTTTTACCCACTCCATTGTTTTACCGCGCCTTGTTCAAATGTTCATACTTACTTAATTAAAACTTATATAAAAACCTATTTAGAGGCTAAAAAAGAGTGCATTAAAAATAAAAATAGTGTAATTAATTAAAACTGTTTTTATACGGATTTATGCTCGTTTATTACATTTTTACAATTTTCCGACGTTTCGGCACTTTTTCAGGTGCCGTGGTCCCGGATGACTGAGGTGACAGGCGTCTTTTAGAAAGCATTAACGGTTAGTTTACTACCCTCGGCAAAAATACTACTTCATACTTACGATAATTAGTAATTACCTTTCCAGCAAAATCTTATGAATTATGGCAGTTCTAAACCTTCAGTAATCACTACACATTAATAACGTCAATCCGGATTCACTACTTGTTTCTTTATCGGAGGGATCCAACCAGGTTTCGGTTTGTCACTATGGTAGTTCTTCTTAATTTTACGAGGCAAAAACGTAACTAGTGCGTAGGCAGATGCCTACACTAAGCTCATTGCCTAATAATAAAGTTTTTCTGACAGTTGGGAAGAAGGAAATGCAGAATGGTCCTTGAGAGCGCTCATTCAAGTTTTTCACCACTAAACTCGTATTTTTTCTACGCTACTTACAATCGAAGCATGACAAAGTCGTTCTCTTTGAATAATAAACGAAGCGATGCGTAAAGCTCAAGTAGAAGCAAGTTGATCTCGCCCTTCGGAGAATCCAAAGGTGGAACTACAAACAGGGAAAAAGGTCGTCTCACAAAGGCCTAGATATAAAGGAGGCTCGTTCGGGAAAGTCTTATTTACCTACAGATGTATTGTGTTGGGTGAAATGTAATTTAGGCTCGACCGGACCGTATTTGTTGTTCCAACATCGAAGTACTAATAAATAATGCTCCGAGCCATTACATCAGTTTGACTTTTCTATTAGAGAAAATATTTACTTTTATCTCCCAGCCGTAGTTCTAAGTAAATATTTTCGAGCGAAAACGCTTTCGTTCTTCCTCTTACAATAAATTGTTTTGGTTCATAACAAAAATATACTCAGTGTACAGAACACTTTGTTGAACACAAATTGTGTTTTAATATTTATAAAACAGAGGTCGTGGATTCGATTCCCACTGGAGGCTGCCGAAGCAAATTTGTACAAATGGCCTCAGTCTGGGTGTATTTCCACGTTCATAATCCTAAGGCAGATAGTCAGGCAGCTGGGGCTACGAATCGCTAGTAGCCCCGGCTGCCTCAGTGATCTTAAACGATCACAAAGGTTCAGTGGTTCACCATAGGGCGCGTTCAGTGCATGAATTGGTCACTGTTTATGACTAACGCTAGTGGCATTTTTCCGAGCGGTTTCGTGCTTCGCAAGGCACGTTAAGCAGTTAGTGCCGGCTGTCGTCAATAGATGGCATATTTTTTGAGCCACCATGCCTAACTTCAGGTCCCCCGCACATATCGATATTTTTTATACTTTTACTTATTTGTGATTCACAATCTGAAAAACTGGTTTTGTTTGTTTGATTACGTAACGTTAAGGACGTAAAATTATCTTTTTTTACAAGTTAGCAATTAATAATGCATGCTGTGTTTCACTATAATTAGTTAAGGTACCTTAATCTTTGTTGATCGTCTTAAGTTTGATTTGTATATTAGTCCTATTAACTGTTGTGAAACCTAATAATTAAATAAATAAAAAAATGACAGTCGTTAAGCCAAGTCAGAGGCCTTAGGGCGGATTGAAAACTTCTGACAGTAAGACCAGCCACTAGTCTTGCAAGCTTCCACCTTTCTGGACTTTGCCCCCGTGGTGGAGTATGGTATGGATATACCTTCCTCAGGGAAGAGACCCGTGCCCCTCGGTGGGGACATAATGGGTTGATGATGATGATGATGATCAATCTACTAAGATAATAATCAAAGTCACGAAGATATCCTACTATTTAGATAGATAGATGAAAAATTAATTAACATTTCCACACACATGTACAAGAACAATACAAAATCAGCAGAATGTACAGCATTTAAGAAGATAACAAACAAACACATATTATACTAATCAACAGAGCATTGTGGGTGTGGCAAATGGAAAAAGGTTCTGACTCGGCATGTGCTGCGGCGGGCGACCACCTCAGCGCTGTTATTCTGTCAGTACCTGGTGGTAAGACAGCATCGTGCAGAGCCCGGAGATGTGCAGGTGCACGTAAAATGTTACATATTGTGACAAAGACGTTATTATTACATCGTCGTGTATCATCGTGCAGAGCCCGGAGATATACAGGTGCAAGTCAAAAGAATGTAATAATAATAATATGTAATTAATATATAATTTATTTATATTTTAAAATTGTAAGCATAATGTCAAAAAAAGAATGTCATAGAAATAATTTAGAATAGAAATTGGATGAAACCCTAAATAAAATTTTTTACGTCAACAAATGCTCACTGGGAGAGCGATTTCTGGGATTCCAGAAGGGAATGTTTATCGGGTACCTAGCTCTAATCGCTATTGTTTATTAGGTAATCTTAACTAACTCAATTCCCGACGCGACGTTGAGTATCACGAATCAATTACTCTATATGCCATCCACCGACTAATTACTGAATTGATTACTCTATAGGCTATCTACCGACATTTGTATGCCAGTCTGCCGCAGACATGCATGAACTATTGACTTGACGACCTCTGTGGCGTAGCGGTAGCGCGTCTGCCTACCATGCAAGAGGTCTCGGGTTTGAATCCCGGCTTGGGACAAAAACAAGCCCAGGTCTTGGATGTTTACATGTTTGTGATGTCGACACAGGGTATCCTAGTGTGAGGCCAGAAGCAATGTATGTGTGTAAATGCTTGTATGTAAATGTAATGTTATGTTATTCTTTATTAGCAGCTTTGTTAGGTCCCACTGCAGAGCATAGGCCATCTCTCAGAGAAAGAGAGAGAGCGGGAGAGAGTATGGGCTCAAATAACACGCGTGACCATCGCGGATCGGGAATTTCAAGCACTGAGGAATTAGAACACTACAGACACTCAGGTTTCCTCAAGATGTTTTTCTTCACACTTAGAGAGTGATGCTACTAAAACTTCACAAATGTACATAATACAAAACCAAGACCAACTGGGAATAGAACCTGGGTCTCTCGCCTCCGAGTACATTGTTCTACCTTTTAGGCTACCGCCGCCTTGGTCAAATGTTCATACTTATAGTAATTACCTTTTCAGCGAAATCACAATGTTTTTCTTTACACTTAGATGATTGCTACTAAAATACACTCAGAGATATTGCTACTAAAATTTCAAAAATGTTCATAACTTATAAAGTAAAGTCGGGATTGGAACCCACGACCTCGAACTAGATATTAATTTGAATTTTTATTTCATTTAGGAGAACTCTAAAATCAACGAAAAAGAAAAGCGAGGAACATCAAATTGCTACCAAAATGGCGGCCGCTTCATTTATTTCCGTATAAATAAATCTCTGCGTTCATTAATTCTTATCAAAGTTTTTAAACCGCATAATCACTGCACGCGTTTAGACCCCGCAACACTTCAGTATTCCGAAAATACCCGGCTTTTTTCTCATTCGTCATGCTGATGCCATCCATCATTCTCGAGCGAGGCGAGTTGCCCCCTTACCCTCGTGGCATGGCCTGTACAATGAAAATCAATAGTGGGAACGCACCCTAAGTGATTTGAGGAAAATGCTAATGTTCCAAGTTGACGCTGTTATAATCCGTATCTCATTACAGTATACATATCTCACATCACTCGTTACGCAAGTAGGTACAGTGCTACACAAGAAATAAGTCCCGCGGATGTACCTGCGCAGATGACCAAATTTTGGATGTGCGGCAAGTTGATCGACCAATCAGATAGTTTCATTTTATGGCAGGCCGCGCGCCTTTGTTGCTATTGGTTGATTCAACGTCATCGATGCAGGTGACTATTAGTTAGCCAATATTGGCGTGAGCGAAATAGGTAGCGCTACTGCGGCAATCAATTCTGCACCTTAACCGTTGTTGAATTTACTTATAGCTTCGGGTACTTTCGTTACACTTCTTCCTAGTCTGCGCGAACGTAGATTCCCGAAGGGACTTTTATGATGTGTAGTACTGTAACCAGTTTCCAATATATTGGATTCCTAGGAGGTATTGGGCCGATTTCTGAGTTGATGTTTCGCTAAATGTATTAGGCAGGTTTCTGAATTGAGAATTTTGCTAAGTAAATAGTTAAATGTAGTGCTGTCTCTTAGAATTTTTCAAAAAAGAGCGTGGCCGAGCGTTTCTTAAGTATTTATTAGTAAAATTCTCCATTCAGAGATCGACTTATTGGGCCATGTTCTGATTTGAGAATTTCGCTATGTAAGTAGTCAACTGTACTGATGTGTTTTAGAATTTCTCAATCGTTTATTTTTCTGAAGATCTAAAACTTTCGCGTCACAGTGTTTGTTACCGAACTCTTCCAAAACTAAGTTTTATTATTTGTTTGTATTTAGTAGATCTGAAAATAGGTCGTAGGCTAATTCATATGGTAAAATAACGTTCGCCGAGTGAGCTAGTAAATAGTTGTGCCTCGCAGAGTGATTTCGTTAAAAACCTTCAAACAAGTAGTTCGTTTAGTGGTTCACTATCGTTCAGCAGCTCATCAGCCCACGTTTCGTCCAGTTCTCGTATCTTTCGACTTGCGTTCATGCTGAGCAAAAATAAGTTGTTAAATGGGTAATGGGTAATCTATCTATTCTAAGGTAGTCTGGAAAAGATCGCTTTTAGCGATAAGACCGCCAATTGTATAGGTACGGCCAATCTTAGATAATTATGTAAGCCTTTTAATGTATTTTTTTCTCTGGTGTGTACAATAAGGAGATGTAATCGAATGTAATATTAATATATTAACAAAAAAAATATGGTCGGAAAGTGATGGACAGATAGAACTCGTCCAAAATGTCGTTACGTTCTTTATCTACCACGAGCAAGATAACGACGAACAGCGACAATGAAGAAGTCCCATCAAGCACTTGTTTTAAGGACTTTACCATTCAGATATTAATTTTAGGCGCCGGCTCTAATGTGAACTGCCTTTTATATCAACTATCAAGGTGAAAGAGATACATATGTAGTGAGTAAATGTGTCGTTTTACGACGTACAATTCTTCATTCACGTCTACTGGCTCGTTCTGGCAGTAACACGCTTGACTGCCAAGACAGAGGTCGTGCGATCGATTCCCACTGGAGGCCAACGTAACTGAATTGTACAAATAGCCTAAGTGTGATTTTCCTCGTTTTTTATGTCCTTGTCAAGTTACCATAGGACAGGGTATCTTAGCTAGCGTTTGGATTTGCGAAGACAAGTGATTTGATGTGTGGAAGACAGGGTGTCCTAGTTTGTAACTTGCGTTTGGGAAGACAAGTGATTTGTTGTGTGGAAGACAGGGTGTCCTAGTTTGCGACTTGCGTTTGGTAAGACAAGTGATTTTTTGTGTGGAAGATAAGGTGTCCTAGTTTGCGACTTGCGTTTGGGAAGACAAGTGATTTTTTGTGTGGAAGACAAGGTGTCCTAGTTTGCGACTTGCGTTTGGGAAGACAAGTGATTTGTTGTGTGGAAGACAGGGTGTCCTAGTTTGCGACTTGCGTTTGGGAAATGTAGTGTCTACGCCATCATAGAGTTTATAGTACACTTAATACCATCTCTCGACGGCCTATCCAAGTAGTGATTTGCTGTGTGGAAGTTGTTATTATTATACGTGCACTATGACCTGCTTAATTTAGTGACTCGTGCAGCGAGCAACTCGTTTTAGTGTTTAAAACCTGTTTTTAAATTATGTCCTATAAGTGTGAACAAACCACCGACACGATGGTCAGACGACATCGTGAGGGTTGCGGGTCAGAAATGGATCAGATTAGCATAGGACCGTGAGGAATGGCGCAGTAAAAAGGAGGCCTATGCCCAGCAGTGGGTTAATGTGAGCTGATTATAGATATAGAAGTGTAATTGGCTTTATGTTTCCCTATACAAGATTCTGTCTTATTTGTAATAGCTGTTGGTTTACCATAGATTTCTAAAGATCTCTAAATAAATACATAAATAAATTATTGTTATTAGTTCAGCTTTTAGATGTCTACAAAATAAGAATTACATTGCTAGTGAGCGTTAAGTAGATACTATAGATACTATCGCTTCTCTCAGTACCTCTACGTTATGGAATGTTTTTGAACTAAAACTTTCGTAAGCACAACACATCAAAACCTGGTCGGACTCTTCCGATATAACAACACAAGTAAGTAGATCCGGACTAAAAGTCTACAATTATGGAATGTTGTCCGCAACTTTTCATGTAGTCATTGTCTTTGCGAATAATATACATTCTCTGATGTTACTCAGCCACTCCTTTATTTTTCTGACGGCTCGACCTTTCTCCTCTAACTTCTATGGATACTTTCTCATCTTATGGTTACCAAAAGTGATTTATTCCTTCACAGGATTTGGTGGCAGCTCTTGAATTACACGAAGTGGCTAATAAGTAAAGTTTCAGCCCTCCATATTGCGCAAGTTGACAGATTGTTCGCTCAGTAGGTCTGCTAACAAAATACATTTCGCGACTCTCACCCATTTATCTGCATACGACAATCGATAGCAACCGTTTCGCAGGCGATTTATCATTTGGAAAGCCTCGATTCGGCGTCGTTCGTATTTTGTTGATATCCGTCTCTCTGGCATTCGTTATCAACCCTTGTATGTCCCTACTGCTGGGACACGGGTCTCTTCCTGCATTGCAGGAAGGTTAGGCCATACTCCACCACGGGGGCCAAATCCGGGTTGGTGGAGGATTGTAAGACAGTGGCGGGCCTTACCGTCAGAAGTTATCAAGCCGTGGCTTGGCTCTGACATGGCTTAACGACTGCCATTACATGACAGCCGGCACCAACGGCTTTACGTGCCTCGCTCGGAAAAATGCCACTAGCGGTAGTCACGGGACGGTCACCCATCCTGCACCTGACCGTGCCTGTTGTTGCTTAACTCAAGTGATTGATTCCAGTCACTCGGTTCGCCTAGGCCACGAGCGCTTCCGGAATTGAAATACTCGTAATACAACTAATAAGCAGCTATGCCATTCTGTATATCTAATCAGCCCATAAACAAATCTCACTGTTGGGCAAAGAAATGAGGTCTATGCCTCATTTCTTTTACGTCAATCCACCCGGTTTCTTGCTCGTCTCGTTCAATGTTTCGTAGCCGCTTTCACAATAGCGTCGGCCCACCGGGCTTCTGGTCTACGCACCGACCTTTGACGCGTTCTAGGCCACTACTCATGGCTGCCTTAGTCCACCGGCCGTCTTCCTGTCTGACCAAATGCCCATCGTAATTTTAGCTTTTTGATTTTTGACTTGGGCTTATGTAGGTGCCTAGATTTTTGACTTATGCTTTTGAGCGAATCCTATGCCATTGTCACACAGAAACCGGTATATGTTCCGGTTCCTTCATAAATGTATACCCACTAGCTGGTACCCGCGACTTCGTCTGCGCAGGATTAGTATTTGGTGTAGCTTAGCGTGGCGCACAAAAGGTTTTGGCAGCGCAGTTTTGGCAACGCACGCCAGAATAGCTCGCAGATGTCAGATTTTTTTTCACTTTCTTGACACTTATCGCCATATTTTGGACACAATATCCACATAAATTTTAGCCTTGGTGTAATTTTGACATATAAGCTATATTATTGTAAGGTTCCATTAAAACCCGTTCAGTAGTTTTTACGTGAAAGAGAAGAAACATCCATCCACCCACATTTACAAATTTTCGCATTTATAATATTAGTAGGATATATTTATGAAGGAACCGTAGAATGTGTTTCAATCGAATCGATTTAATCTTCATCATTACCCCACCGATACCCACTGCTAGGTTTTTGTCCTGTCATGTCTCCCAGTCCCTTGCCACCAGCGTACTGCTACAGGTTTATTGGCATGATCGATTATAATAAGCGGTAAAGTAGCGCTATCTCATTTTACATAAGAAATAAGAGTGAGATGGGGCGATCCTACATAGCTTTGTGTATTCATGCTACGGCAGCTGGCTTATTTGTGTCACAGGGAATATGTAATTAAAAAAATGAATTTCCCTTGATACTGAGAGCCTTAGCGCACTATGGTTAAATTTCCGCCCTTTTTTCATTTACATTGTCAAAAAACAATTAAAATTTTGTGTGTCCGCTAAAGTTGACAAGATTTTCTTAATGACTCGCTTTTAATATAATAACTATGTAGAATATAAAAAAAAACCTCGGACTCGTGAACCCTGGGTTTCTTAGCTTTACATGATATAATACATAATATAATAAGCTGACCTGCAAAACGTTATTTTGGCATATTTATTTGGCTAAGGCCTATTCTCAGAACTGCTAAATATGTACAATAAAGGTGTAGCCGTTTCAGAGGTATTCATTGTGACGCGACATTTATATATAATTATTAGGATTTATAAAAATTTTGTATTCTTTCTTTCAGTGTGGATCCTTAGCGGACCTAGTTTGATGCAGTATGTATTACCATAGACCAAAAAGGTACCTTTTTGGTCTATGGTATTACTGCAACCAAGCTGAAACAAAAGAGGTAAAAAAATCTTTAAATTATCCTTATTTTTCATCGAGCCGTCATAATACCACATTCACTCATAATGAGAGATTCAGAGATAAAGGTGGGATAGACAGACGAACCGACACCATAGGCATATCAACAGGGTCTCATTTAGCACACTCAGCTACGGTGCCCTAATTGAGGATTAGTAAAAAAAGAAAGACAGAAGTTACGATGCCAAAAACTTTAGAGTGTTTGAGACTGAACGCCCCTAAATCAATCACTTGGATATACCCCAGTCCCGATTCGCTCCCGATTCCGTTCTCTCCAAATATGGAATCCTAATTAAGGATTAGCAAACAAGGATCGATCCCGACAATTTTAGTGTATTTGAAACCGAAAGCCCCTGAATCAATCGCCAGCTTAAGCCCCAGTCCCAATTCGCGCCCGATTCCGCTCTCTCCAAATACGGAACCCTAATTAGGGATTAGCAAACAAGGAACCGCAAACGTAACGATGCATGCCGACAATTTTAGTGTATTAGAGACCGAGCGCCTCTGAATCAATCGCCAGCTTAAACCCCAGTCCCGATTCCGTTCTCTCCAAATATGGAGCGCTAATTAAGGATTAGCAAACAAGGAACAGCAACTGTAACAATGCCAACCATTTTAGTGTATTTGAGACCGATTCGCTCCCGATTCCGTTATCTGGAAATACGGAGCCCTAATTAAGGATTAGCAAACTAGGAACAGCAGCAGTAACGATGCCGACAATTTTAGTGTCTTTGAGACCGATTCGCTCCCGATTCCGTTCTCTCCCAATACGGAGAGAACGGAATACCAATATCTTAATTAAGGATTAGCCAACAAGGAAGGAACCGCTTGTTGCCTAGTGGAACCGAGAGATTGGAATCAATCACTTGGGTTAAGCAACAAAAGGCGCTGTCAGGTGCCGGAAGGGTGACCATCCTGTGACTACCACTTTTAGTGGCATTTTTCCAAGCGCTTTCCGGCTTCGTAAGGCACGTTAAGACGTTGGCACCGGTTGTTATGTAATGGCAATCGTTGAGCAATATCAGAGGCTTATGGGCGGCTTGATAACTGCTGGAACTAAAACTGGCCACTGCCTTACAATCATCCACAAACCCGGACTTGGCCCCGTGGTGGAGTATGGCCTAACCTTCTTACGGTGCAGGAGAGACCCGTGCCCCAGCAGTGGGGACATGCAAAGGGTTGGTATCAAACAAGGAAGGGCAAAAGTTACGCTGCCGACAACTTTAGTGTATTTGAGACCAAACGCCACTGAATCGGTCACCAGCATACCCCCAGTCCCGATTCGCTCCCGATTCCGTTCTGCTCCAAATAAACGAAACAATAACGAGATGCGCGCGTCCGACTCGTGAGCAATTTCGTCACAAAAATAATTCCACCAGAGGCACCTCGTAGTCAACTCTAAATTAAATCTGTTAACAGACTGTCGACAGCTGTCGTTGGGGGTTTTAAGAACTTTGGTCAACTGTCAGCTGCCTTTAATTTGTTAACAGTTTGTTATCAAACGAGAAATCGGGATTAGAATGATTTATATTTTGTATTATTTCTTAAAAATATTTATGTCATTATTCATATTTTGATTGCATAAACTGTTTGAATACTTGGTAACATTTTAAGCTTTGAGTCGATTCGCGAAAGAGTAGACGATTTACATAAAATTAGTGCATGACACTAGCAAGCTGCAATGATAGTCGTCACATAATGCCAAAAAACCTGTTACCCATGATAAGTTAAAAGGGTTTTTTAGTGAACGCAGACCATAAAGTACTTATAATATAATCATGAAAAACAACGCTTTTCTACAATTATAAAATCAGCTGCTGCAGACGTTTTGATGTAGTGGGTTCCGTAGATGCGAAATGTTCAGGCGTGAGCTCGGATGTTTGTTGTGGTTTCCTATCCTTGTGTTTTGAGTGTGTAATGAATGAAAAATCCAGTAAATTTGTATCGATTTAAATTCAGAAGCATTATACGTTTTGACAACAGGCGCGGTCAGGTACAGGATGGGTGAGCGTCCCGTGACTACCGCTAGTGGCATTTTGTCCGAGCACATCCGTGCTTCGCAAGGCACGTTAAGCTGTTGGTGCCGGCTGTCATATAATGGCAGTCGTTAATCCATGTCAGAGGCCTTATGGGCGGCTTGAT
This sequence comes from Yponomeuta sedellus, assembly GCA_934045075.1. Classification (NCBI taxonomy): domain Eukaryota; kingdom Metazoa; phylum Arthropoda; class Insecta; order Lepidoptera; family Yponomeutidae; genus Yponomeuta; species Yponomeuta sedellus. The sequence goes on along the minus strand of OW203729.1, from coordinate 17,907,641 downwards.
AGCTTCTGACAGTAAGGCCCGCCACTGTCTTACAATCCTCCACCAACCCGGACTTGGCCCCCGTGGTGGAGTATGGCCTCACCTTCCTGCGATGCAGGAAGAGACCCGTGGCCCAGCAGTGGGGACAAACAAGGGTTGATAACGATACGTTTTGATGTCGGGAGAAGCTGACAGATTTTTTCGCGATTTCATAATGGTGCTCATAGAAAAAGCTGTTGGCGAAACATGTGAAACCGAGAACCACTAGTTTTCAATTCGAAGTTCCGCGCGTGTCTTTACTTGCAGTTTCGTAAACCCTCATTCTTATTTTGCTTTAATAATAATTAAAGCAGCTCAAGTGCACATATTCAGCCGAGGCTCGCAAAAAATATATAAAATTACATTTATTTATTTTAAAGAGTTTAAAATATTTAAGCATACATGTGAAAGTTTGGATGTCTTGCACTCAATCACGACATACTCGACTTCGATGAAATTTGTCACTTAGATAGGCTGGACATAAAATATATTTTTCATTTCATTCATCTTCATTGCACTTCTATGTCTAATTTCATGGCTCTCAACAAGAGTTGTTATATTTACTACGGGTATTTTGCAGTAGTTTAAATACCGAGACATACAATTACGCCCCATGTCGCGATTGTAAGGATGATTGGGCACTTTTCTACTATTTTCTAGATAGCTAAACTCCATTAATCTGTTCAGTGAATGCCTGCGTTTTTCTCCATAGAAAAAAAGCTGTCCCCTTTTTACTACTGACTTAGTTTCGTTACCATGCATGCATGATAAATTATCCTTAGTATTGGCCCAATTTTTAACTGTTCTGTAAAATAATGGCAAATATTATTTTATTTACATAGTCCATAGAAATATGTGTGTAATATTCTTTTTTATAAAATGTATCTAAAAAAAACTTAAACTTGAAATAAATGAAGAGCTACTCATCCATTACTTCGGTCATTCCCCACTTTTTTTATCCTTAACGAGTTGATATTCAACAGTCAGCGAAAAATCTAAGCGAAATATGAGGAGTTTGATATTTTTTTTGTTTTTTTGACAAAATGAGAAAAATTTAACAATAATATTTATTTATTATAAAAAGAAATCTTCTATTAGTTAAATTTTTTTAAGTCAACGCATTGCATAAATCTTCGAGCCACAAATCACCCGTAATGCTGTTGCTTTTGTTTCATTCTAACTTACCAACCCGGACTTGGCCCCGGTGGTGGAGTATGGCCTAACCTTCCTGCGATGCACGAAGAGACCCGTGCCCCAGCAATGGGGACATAAATAGGGTTGATACCAACTGCCAGATACGACCGACAAACACAGAGATTACACGCAACGCAATCTAAAATGTAAAACAATTTACATACATACTTAAACTAGCGGCTGTATTCCGGTGAGGTATACAGGCGTCAGTATAATTATCATACCGGGAGCAGGGTCTTCCACTGGGTTTTATGGTTTCAATATAAGTTTCCAAGCACTCTGTTTTAAATTAAAGCGTTGTCATGTAATCATAGTCGTTAAGCCATGTCAGAGGCCTTATGAGCGGTTTGATAACTCTTGACAGTAAAGGCCGCCACTGCCTTATAATCCTTCACCAACCCGGACTTAGCCCCGTGGTGGAGTATAGCCTAAGTTTCCTGCGATGCAGGAAGAGACCCGTGCCCCAGTAGTGGGGACGTACAAGGATGGATATAGGGGTTGATATCAATATAAACTTGGAAGCATAAGTTGTGTCTTTTCCGTGCCCTATGTCCTTGCCTAGTCACTGTCGGACAATTGAGCGTTTTAGTTAAGGAGCAGAGTCATTCTGTTTTCTATGTCTAGTCTAGACGGCTGAGATCGAATTATTTTTCATAGTAATATCGCTTTTTAGGGTTCTGTATAAAAAAAACGGAACCTTTATAGGATCAGTTTGTTGTATGTCTGTTCGTCCGTCTGTCAAGACTTTTTATCTCTAAAATGCGTGAAGGTATCAAGTTAAATCTAAAACCGGATACTTAGCTCTGCAGTCCCTTGAAGTTGTAAAAAAATCGAACTACCTACTAAACTAACGCAAAAAAAATTACTACTTCCCGTTGATCTAGAACTGTCAAACTTGCCAATTAATATTTTCATATACTACAAAAATACAGTCAAAATCTGAAAACTATTTGTAATTAAATCATTAAACTAATAGTCCTAGTAGTCATTAAAGTTTGCGAAAATTTGGAAAAAACCGCGAAACTCGAATCCTGAACTATTAATTATAAGAATTCGCCTACAAATTTGTACGGAACCCTCGGTGCGTGAGTCTGACTTGCACTTGGCCGGTGGTTTTTCTTGCTCTCTTGGTGTCTTTTGATCTATATTCCTTTATTTTAGAAATAGCTTGTCCTTAACGTGATTAGGCGGATCGCTAAATTATGTTAGGAAAATAGTCAAGAGTGGGGCATTGATGTACTAGGTCTAATATTAATAAAATACCAAAAGCAATGTATCTTTCATTTCTTTCAAAGGGAAGCTTTTCCCAGTACATAAGGGAGCAGTTGCCAAGTAAATTCTTTTTGTTAATGCGAAAACGGCAGCCTGATCTATAAAAGAGATCTATTGCAGGTAACCTTACATAGACAGTGATATTAATATTTCTAGTTATGGGTTAGCCCGCGAAAAAAAATTCTTGTATATACATTTTTTCTCCAAAAGTGCTAGATTGGCTATTCATAGTGGCGTGCTGGTCCCAACACTTATGTATGGTAGCGAGACTTGGGTGTGGCAAAAGAAGCAAGAAAGTAGAATTAATGCAGTTGAAATGAGGTCCTTGAGAGGTATGTGTAGTGTTACTTTGAATGACAGGATACGCAATAGTCTGATTAGAGAACGTTGTGGACTGAAAGAGGATGTAGTGACTAGAATTGAGAAAGAAATGTTGCGTTGGTTTGGACATGACATGGAGAGGGTGAAAAAAGAAAGATTGACGAAACAAATATATATTGCGAATGTGAGTGGAAGGGCTGGTAAGGGACGTCCCAGACGGACTTACATCGACCAAATAGGGGATGTATTAGCAAAGGGAAAGATAAAAAGTACCCGGAACCGGCGTGCGTGCATGCAACGACTTATGAACGTTGATGAAGCGAAGGTGATCTGTCAGGATCGTGGCAAGTGGCAGTCCCTGGTCTCTGCCTACCCCTCTGGGATACAGGCGTGAGGTTATGTATGCATGTATGTACATTTTTTATATTAACTCAAAAATTCCTCTCCTTGACACATTGCTTACTTCTAATAGCGCAACCTTTTTCAAGACCTACTGCAAATTTAATATCTCGTTTAGTATGTACGTGTAAATAATTATCTTTATATAGGTATATATAATTCTACTGTACGTATGTCACTGAACTCCTTCTAAACGGCTGGACAGATTTGAATGATTTTTTTTGTATCCGTTTGGGTACCGTCCTAGTTGGTTAAGATTCATAAGTAAAAATCGTTTGGAATATAATGCGTTACGTCGGTCAGGTATTTTTATTAAAAAAAATGGTTTATCTTTCTTAGACGCATGAACGAATTTTGCTGAAAGATTTTAGACTAAAGAGGAAATAGAATAGAATTTTATTTGATCCAAAAACATCATACAAGTTGTTTCTTAAATTAAAATCAACTTGTATGATATTTTTGGAACAAATCCAAATCCTAAGGTGTGGCAAAAGAAGCAAATAAGTAGAATTAATGCAGTTGAAATGAGGTCCTTGAGAAGTATGTGTAGTGTTACTTTGAATGACAGGATACGCAATAGTCTGATTAGAGAACTATGTGGACTGAAAGAGGATGTAGTGACTAGAATTGAGAAAAGAACTTTGCGTTGGTTTGGACATGTGGAGAGGATGAAGGAAGAAAGATTGACGAAACAAATATATATTGCGAATGTGAGTGGAAGGGCTGGTAAGGGACATCCCAGATGGACTTACATCGACCAAATAGGGGACGTCTTAGCAAAGGGAAAGATAAAAAGTACCCGGAACCGGCGTGCGTGCATGCAACGACTTATGAACGTTGATGAAGCGAAGGTGATCTGTCAGGATCGTGGCAAGTGGCAGTCCCTGGTCTCTGCCTACCCCTCTGGGATACAGGCGTGAGGTTATGTATGTATGTATGTATGTATGTATGTATGTATGTATGTATGTATGTATGTATGTATGTATGTATGTATGTATGTATGTATGTATGTATGTATGTATGTATGTATGTATGTATGTATGTATGTATGTAATCCAAATCCTATAGGAACAAAGTCACGGGCACCGCTAGTATTGGAACAGCCTCTGTTTCTTCCTGATACACCAAGATATATGCTATTATCAAGGACGATGTGTGCACATAAAAGCGTTTGCGCAATAATTCGTAATGGAACGGCGTGAAATGAATCACTTGCGTAAAATTCCTTATTTTATCTCTAAGTCACATTACTTGCCATGGGAAGGCGACGGTTTGCAATTGTGAACTCTATCTCCTTGACAGATAACACTAAAATGCCTCAGCTGTTTGAGATTCTAAGTTTATCTCTGTGGCTTTAGCGTAAGCTATAAAAATACGGGTAGGCTATTGTGCATTCTATTAAATACCTTGGTAAATTAGACGCATTTCCTGAAAAAAAATATTAGGAGGGTTTTTGTTTGTGGCCTATATACGAGTGTATAATTTAAATGGGAAGCACTGGTTACCCTAAGCAGCAGGGTCTCGTCCCTCTTTTTGGAAGCAAAGGTTCTAAACCTTACCGTGTAATGTTCCTACTAAATATAAAATAAAAACCTTCTCTACACCAAGGCACTAAAACGAAGAAATAATTTAAACAAATATGACCTATAAATTTGAAATTCGCATAATTATATCTACTTATTGTAGAAGTATATTTTAGAGTCGGTGCCCAAAATTTATGTGCTGGGCTGGAACTTGGCAATAAATCCATATTTCGGGTTTCTAGGTGCAACGGTGCCCTAGATCTGGGTGTTCTTGAGCTGGTCATCATCAGACTTCCGAGTCTTCGGCTGTAGAAAATTACAGTGAAATTAAATACTTATGTGATAACGATTATTTTTATCTAGAACTAGCTGACCCACCGAACTTCGTACCGCCTAACAACATTTTTTTTATTTTTCCCTCCGTCAGAACCATCCTCGTACTTCAAGGAATATTCCAAAAAAAGGATCATGGAAATCGGTTCAGCTGTTCTCGAGATTTGCGCTTACCAACACATTCAGCTATTCATTTTTATATTATAGATAGAAGCGTAGAACCTCTCAAGAACGATATTCAAGCTGATGAACTTCGAAACAATGTCCACGAGACACCAGAGAATGATTTACGATGAACAAAGTGTGTGTAACATCAAAAATCAACTTAATTTTTTGCCTTAAAATTTGAAGTTCTCAATTCCCATCTCTGAAAGTCTTCATCAGAACTTCAGCAAATTACCATGGGACAAATTTTACGCTACATTTCATGAATATATGCATATTACTAATGGATAGGACTCATTAGGCCTTATTTGCTGCTGTCCATTGAAGAGTTCCGTTCTCCATCTCTGGAAGTCTTTTTATCAGATCTTCATCCAATTAAAATGAGACCAAAGGGATGCTATACCCAAACGAACAAAAAAATTTTATCGAAATCGGTAAAGATTTAACGAAGTTATGCGAAAACATAGTAAAAGAAATAAGTAATATACGCGTCGATTTGATAACCTCCTCCTTTTTTTAAGTCGGTTAAAAACCTAAATAGATGCTAAGCTATATTGTTTCATCTTTAATGAACAAATTACTTAATAGGTTCCGCTGCAAGGCACAGGCCGGCTCTCAGAAAGGGGGAGTTGGGTTTAATTACCACTCGTGCCCACCGAGGATTGGCAATTCCAAGCGCTGAGGTGGTTGAACACTTTAGACACCCCAAGTTTCCTGACGATGAAGCGCTCGTAGCCTAGGCGAACCGAGTGATTGGAAACAATCACGTGGTTAAGCAACACAGGCGCGGTAAGGTACGGGATGGGTGAGCGTCCCGTGACTACCGCTAGTGGCATTTTTCCGAGCGCTTCCGTGCTTCGCAAGGCACGTTAAGCCGTTGGTGCCGGCTGTCATATAATGGCAGTCGTTAAGCCATGTCAGAGGCCTTATGGGCGGCTTGATAACTTCTGACAGTAAGGCCCGCCAATGTCTTACAATCCTCCACCAACCCGGACTTGGCCCCCGTGGTGGAGTATGGCCTAACCTTCCTGCGATGTAGGAAGAGACCCGTGCCCCAGCAGTGGGGACATATAAGGGTTGATAACGAGGGCTAAGGGTGTTTATGGCATGAAATAATACAATCATCTGTTTTTTTGGATAGTTTTGCTTTTAACAAAAATTCACTTTGCGGTTAGCGTCGGTGCCAAAACAGAAAATGTTTTACTGTTCAACTTGGAACTTTACAACGCTTGTTTTTAAAGCCAAAATGGAACTTCGAAGTGTGCTCTTGGACGTGGTTTACCGTATTAAACAAAATAAACAAAAATACACACGAGGTGAGTGAACTTAGTCCCTCGAGATGAAAGAGCAAACTTTTAAATTAATCCTACCCATATCCGACCACATACTCTTCTGTCACAAATGGTAAGTACCTACTCTCTAAATTGTAAATGGCAATGCCACGAACTACAACACTTTCTTCTTCTGTATTATGATACTTTCTCATTCTAATCTTTGGCTTAAAACCCCAGAAAAGACGCCTTTGACAACAAAGTAGAAAATAATTTACCTAGTTTTGTACTGTTTAGTGGCTAAGCTGAAGCGCGTGTGGTCTTTGTCTAAAAGGATTTTAAAAGTGCAGATCCACGAAAATAATTAAACGATACCAAAAGGCGCCTCACTCTTTCTGACTTAGTCACTCAACATTTCGAAAATAGCTAAATGATTTTTCTCATTTTTCATTAGTATTAAAGAAAAACGTGTGTTTTTTATTATGTGTTGCTGTATGGTGTTGGTCTGGAGAATAGCACCAACCCAATTCTTCCCGCGGCTGTCGTAAAAGGCGACTAAGGGACACAAACCGAGGGGTGGGTCGCAGCGCCCCCTGCAGTACGATTCCACCAAACTGCAATCCCAACCCGCATGCCCAGCGTGGGGATTATGGGCATTACCCCCCAATGATGGCACAACCTTGCGCTAAGGCGCTCATTATTGGAGGGCTATAACCAGCAATGGACTAATATAGCCTGAAGAAGAAAAAGTGTGTTTTTTTAGTATTTTCAACAGACTTCAATTAAAGGAGGAGGTTCTCGGTAACTGACAAATTTTATTTTACCTGAAATATATTTTCAAATTTAACAACAGGATGCCAGGAAGAAGAAAGTGGCCAGTGTGAACCGAGTTATCATGCCAACACAACTTACGACGAGGGTCAAAACGGAGTATCAGTTCCTTATTTATATTGGCAAAGTACTCGTAAGATAGCCGAAATATTTAACCTCCGATAGGAGACGGCACATCAAAATCAGAAGATTAAAGATTGAAGTGCCACCTAATCAACAAAACCTGAACAAGTCCATGTCAATGCTGCTAAGTTTGATTAGCAATAGAAATTAAAATACTTATAGTATCTAAGATACTAAGAATATTATATAAGATGCTAAGAATAGTATCTATGATACTGAGATTAGTATGTTAATTTTGCAGTAGATTTTAAGTATTATACTATGCAATTATGGCTTCATCATCAGATCAGCTCGCTGATACCAAATTATTGTGTTCGTCAGACTGCAGCCACTTGAAAAGTGTCCGTTCAATGATTGCATTGAACGGGAAATATTGAGTTACAAATAGGCTAAAACTAAATTCTTAGATGGTTTACATATCCGTGGCAAAGTGACCTAAGTAGTTAGCTACGTCCGTATTTGCCCGTATTTTTGCTTACTTTCATGTAAGTAAAAGTACGTGTAAGCGGAGTGGACTGATCGCAAAATTAATCTTTAATATAGAGCAGTGGACTACATAATATAGCCTGAAGAAGATAGAGCAAACTCTGGAAGCACTATAATCTTATATGGAAGATTTTTAGCTCAGACAGAAGCTTATGAAATTCTAGAAGCAAGACGTATTCATCATCATTAAGCCATCCCTGCTCACTCCTAGTTATACGCTTTTCCCCCCGAATGGTATCTGTGACGCTCTCTTACCAATCGCATCCACAGATCGTAATCGCAACCCAAAATCAGTCATACCTTGCCTGGTCAGTTTGATTATAAGAGCGTAAGTAGTATTTTACTCCATCGTTCGTTCACTATGTCCCCAGCGAGGGGCACGGGTCTCTTCCCTGAGGAAGGTATAGGCCATACTCCACCACGGGGGCCAAGTCCGGATTGGTGGAGGCTTGTGAGACTAGTGGCTGGTCTTATTGTCAGAAGTTTTCAAGCCGCCCTAAGGCCTCCGCCTTGGTGTAACGACTGCCATACATCGACAGCAGCCGGCACCAACTGCTTAACGTGCCTTGCGAAGCACGGAACCGCCCAGAAAAATGCCACTAGCGTTAGTCATAGACGGTCACCCATCCATGCACTGAACGCACCCTATGTTGCTTTATCTTCGTGATCGCTTAAGATCACTCAGGCAGCCGTTCACCCTTTGAACAATCATTACTTTCAAAATTCTCTATATAAATCTATATATTTTTTGCAATATCCATTAAATACATTGAAATAAAACACAGTATTAGGAAGTCGTGTACGAGTATGTATACTTATTTATAATTTTACACAAAGAACCCTACATGATGATCAGATTCCCAAATCGCTTCCGCTTATCACTCGCTTAATTAAATATTCCGCTCGCGAGTCCGTAGCAATCGCCTAATGAACTACGCTACGCCAAACTCATCGCGAAATGTAGCGCTACGAGAAAGAAAAGTTCTGATGTGACGAAGTATTTCTGACAAATGAAAACATTCATGAGGCTTTATGAACGAGACCGCTGCTCTCGGTCATTGATTAATGAACAAACGTATACAGCCATAAACTACGGTTAGCCGCTCCAGCCCGCCGTAGCACTCAGCTGTACGAAACTTCGTAGAGGACCATAAACCGCGGCGGCCGTTTTTACGATGGAAATAAAATGTTACATTTGAGAGCGTATGTGATAAACCTTTTGTTTTCAGGAATCAGGATCACGGATTCCCTTTGTGCGGCTAACAATAAGGAGATAATTAGAGTGCGGTTCCCTTGACAGTGATTTAGCTGAGGCGTCGGCAGGCCTCGCCGCGGCTGCTCGGGCCCCGTGACCTACATCTGGCGAGGGTCGCGAGCTACGGGAAGCTGCTAATTTCCAGCATCACGAGCTCGCCGCCCTACGTCACGGCGCGGGCGGGGCGGGGCGCGGGGAGCGCTCGCGGAGCGGCGGCCCGCCACAGTCCACCGGCACTCGCCAGTCCCGGCACACGCGCCACAAGCCGCCGCGAATGAACCTCACGCCGCCCCGCGATCTCGCTCAACCATCCTGACACGGAACTTAAATTTTTTTTTGTACAGTGACTAACAAGTTTAAGCGCTAGATATTAATGTGTAGTGAAGGGACGCGAGTATTAGTTGAACTGTGATAGCGAGTGAGGCGGGCGGAGGCTCGGGCGGGGCGCGTTCCGCTAACACAGTGGCTCAGTCGGCGGCCGGTCGCCGAGTGGCACACACCATCGATTTTCCTGATACCATTGGTGTTCGCGAGGTACGTACTCACGTGCTAATATTCTCCGCGGCTATTTTCACGCACGGCGATCCGTTTAGCGTTCAAGGGCGCGCGGTGTTTGCGTTTACGTTTAGACGCGTCTGTTGTGACCGTCGCTCTAGTATGTCAGTTTGTATGAATAGTCACGTGGCGGTGCAGGGGCTAATCGTTTTCACGGCTCTGTGATCTCTGGCGACACGTGCCCGGACTGCAGCTACCTGTACGTATCGTGATAATGGTCTTACAGTGTGGTACCCACTTTGCTCAGATTCACGTTACCAATGTATTTCTTTTTATAGCTGGCCATTTCTTCTTAAAAAATCTGAGGAAGAAACAATCAAGGCAAGCTATTAACAATGGGTTGGTGGGTAAAAAGTTATGGGTGTCCATATAAGTATGGTTTAATTGTTAATAGCTTGCATGTCGATGATTTGGTCTTGACCTACAGATGGCAGCGGCCGGCTATTCGAGTGATGTAGAGTTTGGCAAACGAAACAGTACAACAAAGTTATGGTAATATTTTTCAAAAGTGGACTTTTATTGGTCTTCGACAAGTTGAATAATTGTTTCGTTTCTCTGCTTACCCTGCAGAAATAAGGCCCAAATCTCACTTCAAAGTGGAAGTTATTTTACCCCCTTCATACAATGTCGAAGTTTTAATAACGCTATTATAGAGAATTTTAGAAACGCACCAGCTTTAAGCCGTGCTTTCGATTCCAACAACGCGACTGCCAAAGTTTTTCAATTAACTCGTGAGTCAATATTATTGACTTAAAAATCCATTACATTCTTTTTAATTTACTAACCCGTGCTAAGGACAATTTTAAAAACCTATTTAGAGATAACACAGGCCTGTACGTAATATACAGAGAATATTGTAAAGAGGTTCGAAATTTCACTGATGCCAGTGAGTCGACCATTAGCTCAGTTGGAAAGAGCGCAAGCACGGTTAGCCAGAGGTCGCGGGTTCGAGTCCCGGCATGGGTGGAATTTTTAGCCTCTAAATAGGTTTTAAAAATCCATGTTTTAATAATCGATTGTTTTTTTTTCGATTTGTGCTTATTTAATTAATAATGTACCTCATACTCGTGTCGATCGGAAAACCTTCATGTTCCGTTGGTGCCAGTAGTAAAATATTGATTGGTTTCTTATCGGTACGAAATTCGAAATCGTGAAATTCGCTTCAGCTATAAAAAAACAACAGTTTTACAAAAGAGGCTTTTGTTTCTTTTTAGACCGACTGACTGAGCAGAAGAGGGTTATTTACTAAAATATCAGATGACAAAGGCTGACAGTTCATTAAACTTGATCTCCTTGGAAAACCTACCGTAGTCAACTACAAAGTTTTTTCGTTTTCCGGTATTGTATATCCTTTATTCAACTTAAGTTTCATTTGAAAATAATAACTTCCATACTACACAACCTGGTCCTAAACTAGGATGCCCTGGGCTGCGGTAACCAAGCAAAGGCCATCATGAAAGAACACCCAGACTAGGGCGGCCGCCAGTTGGAATCAAACCTGAATCAAATGACCTTTATTTTGATATTCAAGCATATCAACCACTAGACCAACAAACCTTAACGAACACTAATGAAATTTCAGAAATATTTTGAAACTGAGACAGGTACTTTAGGAACTATTATACGATAGGCGACTAAGGGATACAAACCGGGGGGTGGGCAGCAGCGCCTCCTGCAGTACAATTCCACCAAACTGCGATCCCCAACCCGCATGCCCAGCGTGGGGATTATGGGCACTACCCCCCAATGATGGCACAACCTTGCGCTCATTAGGGGAGGGCTATGTCCAGCAGTGGACTAATGAAGCCTGAAGAAGAAGATACGATAATAGATAAAACATTTATTTAACGGCACACTACTCAAAGCATGACATATAGAGATCGCTCTTACCGATTAGACCGCCAATTGTATAACATTACTTAGCTTGTGCAATAAAGTGTTACAACTATCTATTTATTACATTTACAAGTTCCTTACACGTTTAATGGGTATCATTGTATCAAGGAATGACATAACGGTATGGCGCTGAAAAATAATTGCACGCAATACTATAACCAGTTTTAATTTCCGCTGATCAAGAATACAGCGGTTTATACTATTTTTATTTTTAATGCATTAACCCGTGCTAAGGACAATTTTAGCCAGATGTCGCTGCCTGTACGTAATACAGAGAATAGTGTAAAGAGGTTCGAAATTTCACTGATGCCGGTGAGTCGCCCATTGGCTCAGTTGGATAGAGCGCTGGCACGGATAGCCAGAGGTCGCGGGTTCGAGTCCCGCCATGGGTGGAATTTTTAGCCTTTAAATAGGTTTTTAAAACCAGCGGTTTATTTTCATCAAAGAGATAAGCTCGAATTGCAAACGTATTTTTTTATTATTATTTACGGCATGCCCGAGGTGTGTGGAAAATTTGTTGCCAAGCCAGACCCATTGTTCATGATTTGTGTTTTGTTACCCGTTTGAAAGGGGTTTCACATAGCGTCGAAGTATAAAGGTTACTATGGGACAGCCAACATTCGACAACCTTCAAGCTTTTGTCATTCAAAGACGTGAATACAGTTATAGGTGAATTAAAGTAACATAACATTTACATACGGGCACATACATTGCTTCTGGCCCCACACTAGGATACCCTGTGTCGTGGGAAACAGAAACAACGACATCACAAACATGTAAACATCCAAGACCTGGGTTTTTTTTGTTCCCAGCCGGGGTGCGAACCAGGGACCTCTTGGTATGGTAGGCAGACGTACTACCGCTATGCCACTGAGGTCGTCGTATTAATGTTATCATCACACATCGTTCTCTAAAATGTTATTTGAACGGTAGGGACCTATCAGATCGAAATGCAAGAAGAAGTGTATTTTTCACCAAAAGTAACGATTGCATTAGGTTACATGATAGAGATCCTGGCTTTATTTAAAGCCTTATAAGGTTATTACTCAGGTCTATAGTTCCATAAAACGCCGTCTCGGCTTCCAACCGGCCTTGCATGGTCGCGCCTCCTTTTTCGACGGCGATCCGCAATCAGCGCTCTGCCTCGATAATACGCGCAGCCAATCCTGAGCGATTCCAATCGTCTAACTGTTAAATTCCATACTAATTGCAATCGCAAATGTCAGGATTCAGGAAGGATATGAAGGAATGTGCATAATTAGCTCCCAATTCTGATAGCGCGGAGGTTACCGTGATGTTCCTATCCAACGCGTCGCGATCTAACCATGTCAAGGTGCGCGCAGGTGGTGATGCCCGTACTGATGATTTTAATAGAGATACTGTACAGAAGCACCATAACAGTAGAAACATTTGAACGCAAAACAATCTTTACGTTTCTGTTGTAACGTTACTGGCAAGTAACGTGTAAAGTTTGATGTGTTGTCGACGGTACCTCAGGTCAGTTCGTTGGAAATATGGATTAATGGAATGGTCCGTCTAAGCTAAGCATTCCGAAATTGAAAAGAATTACTGTTGATAATCATTGTGCAATTACGCACTTTGTCCACAGCATACAATGAATGTACAAACATATCAGGACATTAACGTTTGTACAACACAGTTTTACTGGCCCCATTTTGGGGCCAGTAAAACTTTTCGTTTTTCTGGCCCCAAAATTTGCTGTTTCATGTTTTTGGAAACTACGGAAAGCCACCATAAATGGAAGTTAATTTTATTATGTAAGTTAAACAAAATCACATACATACAAACACCAATAAAATAAAATAAATCAATCAATCAAACCGCTCCGTGACATATAACTCGAGCATATCCCATAACGCTAGCAGCATTACCGCGCTGCACAGCAAGGGAGATACTCTTAATAATAAATAAATGTATTTCTTCTTCTTTTAATATACACCGCGGACACTGAGTGAAACCCAGCGTTGAGGGCTCACACCCTCAGCGCAACGCTAAGTCAGATGCCCTTTGTCGCAACATTGATTCACAAATAGGATCTACGCTCTGCCTTTGGCCTGTGCTATCTTGTATTTATGTGAATTGTTTTTGTTTTCCTTGTTTGTAACTATGAGTGGTAAGCCTTTTCTTTCCTGTGATGCATTAACTTTTACCCATAAACGTCTTTCTTTCTTGGCATTAAATATGCCCCGGCGCGGTAGTCCAAGACACCATGCCTTTAGCAAGCAAACTTTTAGTATTACTATTATAATTTTTAGTATTAAAGTCTTACTATTTCTTAATTTTTTGGAAGGTTTTTTCTTATTTCTAGACCAATAGACCAAAACAAAGATTACCCGTTTCACTGCACTGTCTCTATGTAATTTTGCATTCAGTATTGCCTGATTTTGGTTTCTGTTACAAGAACGGCAGATCCATACTTTTGTTGTATTCATTCAATTCTCTAGATGTCAACCCGATGCCATCGCGATCAGAATGCGATCGACGCGCGCGCATCGCCAAATCGGCAACGTAAACAGATTCTATCGGCCCTATGTCACGGTTCATTTGTCATTGTCTATCCATTGGTATATTCTGTTGTGCATTTACTTGACCTTGTCTCGTTTGACGTGGTCATTGTCTTTCGTTATCATCTGTAAGGCCGTGTGTTTTATGTGCGCCGGGCCAAATAGGATGGTAGAAATGCTGGCCGCTTCAGATGCAATGTCAGTTTAGTATTATTTTATTTAGTTATAAGGTGGTGTCAAGTAAATTCTAGCTCATATTATTAGCTATCTCTAATTTTTTTTTATGTAGCCTATATGCTGGACAGAGCTGCTCTCAGAGATAGAGTATGGACTCAATTACTTCGCGTGCCTACGGCACATCGGCAGTTTTAAGCGCTGAGGTATGTAAATATCTCAGAATTCAGGTTTCGTCACGATGTTTTCCTTCAAAAAGTGGTATTGCTACTATATCTTCACAAATTTTCGTAACTTAGTAAAGTTAAAAGTCTTTGATCATGCCGGGATTCAAACTCACGACCTCCCAAATGTGAGGCCGGGTCCAATCTCCCAATCAAGAGCATCATATTAATTTTTGAAAATCATTATCTAATTATCAGCATAATTCCGAATTCATTTACTTGAAATTAAATCCGTAATTAAACCACGTAAATAATTTGTAGTGCTTACGAAAATTCTATTGTTACCTAATTGAAAAGGTTATGTAGACAGTATAGAAAAAAATAAGGATACTCTCTTTACTCGCTAACTGTGAAGAAAAACATCGGGAGGAAACCTGAGTGTCTGAGGTGTTCAACTCAGCTCTTGAAATTGCCAATCCGAGGTGAGCACACGTGATAATTAATCCCATACTATCTCTCTCTCTCTCTGAGAGAATGCCTGTGCCGTACCTATGACGTACTTAGGCGATATAAAAATATTTCTAAATCGTTCGTATTTATTCCGATAAAACTGTTTTCCGCTAAGCAAAAAGTGCCGAAAGAGTATGGCAAGATCTTTATCGTCTTGTACCTGCTAGATTTAGTGTACCAATCGACGCGGTATCTAATCATTTTATCGGGTTTCATCACACAAGGCAACGTGTTTCAGCCGTGAAGGAACCGAGATAAATCACGAGCTATTTACATCAAACGCGTTGACGAATAAATCGAGTTGATGTAAGAACAGGTGTGTGGCGAGCACATGTCAATTCTGCGCGCGCACCACAAACTCCAACATCCCTGCATCGCTCACTCAAAGTGTTTCAATGACATACCATAAATATAACGTCCGACTACCAATAGTTGGACCGGCCGTCCCCAGGCATACGATCTGCCTGGAGGGCAATTTCCCTTTATAGTGGAAGAGCACGATCACCCGTTCTTCCCTATAGGTGCAAGGACAGATGGTTGAAGCAGATTGATTCGGAACATGTAAATTACTAAATTGACGTACGTAGTAAGGGCGTAGTAAGGTACATAAGGGCTGAGGTACCTATTTACATACTTCAGCGCTTGAAATTTCCAATCTACGGTGGGCACGAGTGGTTATCAAGCCCATATTCTCTCTCTCAGAGAAAGCATGTGCCGTGCAGTGAGATGTATGTACATTATGTATCTACATTACACAGTACAGTACAGTACAGTATGTATCTACGTAATACAGAGAATATTGTAAAGAGGTTCGAAATTTCACTGATGCCCGTGAGTCGCCCATTAGCTCAGTTGGAAAGAGCGCTGGCACGGATAGCCAGAGGTCACGGGTTCGAATCCCGGCATGGGTGGAATTTTTAGCCTCTAAAATAGGTTTTTTAAAGTATGTATCTAATAGTATTTTCTAAGGTTAACACGAGCAGTAGACATAGTTAAAACTGTTTTCAGGTGCCGTGGTCCCGGATGACCATCAGTCATCCGGGACCACGGCACCTGAAAAAGTGCCGAAACGTTGGAAAATTGTAAAAAATTTAATAAACGAGCATAAATCCGTATAAAAACAGTTTTAAGTATGTATCTAAATAAAGAAAAAAATGATAGACTACTTCCCACTTATCAGTCTACTAGTTACGACGTCAACTGCAACGCTGCAGAAACGTCGGAATTTAGTGTAATTACTTACGTTTTAGTATTTTCTAAGGTTAACACGAGCTGTAGACATAATTAAAACTGTTTTTATACGGATTTATGCTCGTTTATTACATTTTTACAATTTTCCAACGTTTCGGCACTTTTTCAGGTGCCGTGGTCCCGGATGACTGAGGTGACAGGTGTCTTTTAGAAATCATTAACGGTTAGTTTACTACCCTCGGCAAAAATTACAAAGTTAATTATGAAGTTACGTTCCAAAATAGACAAACCAATTATTTTTTATATAAAGTCAACAATATTGATTATTAGTAATTGAAGTTAAAATTAAATTTATAAACTAATTACTTTATATGAACTTAAAGATACCGATTATTAATTGAAATTAAATTGATTTTTTATATAAAATTAGAAGTGTGACTGTAGAATAAATAATATAAAAAATCAATTTAATTTCAATTAATAATCGGTATCTTTAAGTTCATATAAAGTAATTAGTTTATAAATTTAATTTTAACTTCAATTACTAATAATCAATATTGTTGACTTTATATAAAAAATAATTGGTTTGTCTATTTTGGAACGTAACTTCATAATTAACTTTGTAATTTTTGCCGAGGGTAGTAAACTTCCGTCCGAGTTTTTTTATTTTATTTATTTATTTGTTTTTAGGAAAGCCATTGACATTATATAACTTAATACTTTTTAAAAATATGAAACAGAAGAGTTGATGTAAGAACAGGTGCAAGGATTGATGGTTGAAGCAGATTGATTCGGAGAATGCAAATTACTAAATTGACATTCGTAAGATAAAGGGCTGAGGTGTCCATATACCTCAGCGCTTGAAATTGTCAATCTACGGTACACTCCATAGTCTCTCTCTCTCCCTCTGAGAGAAGGCCTGTGCTATGAGATGTATGTTAGGCTACATTAAAAAAATATGAAATTGAGAAGAAGAAATTGACAGACTACTTGCCACTTCAGTCTACCCGTGACCACGGCAAATGCAACGCTGTTCAAAAGTCGCGAATTAAGTTACGTTTTGCCTAATCAATAACCCGTTTAATATATGTTTCATCGCCAGGTTATACTAGTCCACTGCTGGACATAGCCCTCCCCTAAAGAGCGCCACGTTGTGCTATCATAGGGGGTAATGCCCATAATCCCCACGCTGGGCATGCGGGTTGGGGATCGCAGTTCGGTGGAATTGTACTGCAGGGGGCGCTGCTGCCCACCCCCCGGTTAGTGTCCCTTAGTCGCCTTTTACGACACCCGCGGGAAGAATTGGGTTGGTGCTATTCTCAAGTCCGACACCAGCAGCACAATATATGTTTAGCTAAACACAAACAGCCTTACTAATAAACTTAGTGTAAGTATTGTATAACTAGGCAGTGTTTTGTCTGTTTTCTTCCAACTGAAAATTACATTCAAATGACGTGAACAAAACACTCTGTAACTAACGGTGGTTATTAGCCAGAACAAAAGTGTAAAAAGATAAAGTAATAACAATAATAACTTATACACAACTAACTTCTTGACCCAAACTAGGACACCCTGTGTTAGGGTCACCAGGTATGGTCCCATGTTAATACAATATTATTAACACGGAAGTTTAGTTTTACTTCCGTCGAGTAGAAAGTTTGTGGTGCGTTAATGAATCCATATTCATGACAGCCTCGGTGGCGCAACGGTTTGGCACGCTGACTGTACAACCGAAGGTCTCGGGTTCGATCCCAGGCCGGGTCAAACTAGGAAACGAACTTTTCTAGTTTGTCTCGGGTCTTGGATGTTATCTATGTATTTATTGTCGACTTAGCACCTATAACACAAGTTATTTAGTTGTACTTAGTATAGGGCTAACGAGATCTGTGTAATATGTCCATGAATATTTACTATTATTAATAAGTATAGAGCCAAAGTATGTCCTGACAAACTTGTGTTTGCTGGTTAACCTCCGATATCATCCTCAACTTTATTTTGTCGTCATCAACAGTTTTCCTTAACTTAACAGAGTTTGCATATTTAGTCTTGTAATATAAATGTTACAAGGCGAGATCTTTGATGAAGAAGATCACGGTGACATCGGATTTTGCAATAATACCACTGCTAATTAATCATTAATAATTCGGTTTTTTGCTTTAAAAAGAACATTCCCTCAAAAGACTACTTTGTAAAAAGTAGTTTTTTGATAATAAAAAAACTACATGATAAATTTATTTCTAAACAAGTTAGAGACCTCAAACAGAATATCAATGTTTGACGAACAACTTAAAATGGGGCATCCCATTGATATTCAACGATCATAAAGATAGTTAGTTAGACCTGAGATTTCCGCACTTAGCCTCATAGTTGGGCCATTGTACGTAGCAAGCGATGAGGTACGCTAACACCTCAGACACTAGGGTTTTCTTACGATGTTTTCCTTCACCGTCAGCGAGTAGTATTGCTACTATAATTTCACAAATGTACATAACTTAGAAAACAAAGTCATTGGTACATGCCGGGGTTCGAACCCACGACCTCCCGATTGAGAAGCCGGCGTTCTACACCGCTCCGCTACCACCGCTCTGAAGGTATAAAGTGACTTTCATTATTATAAATCTGAATGGACATTCAAAGAATACTTTAAAGGCTGATTTCCTGTCAACTGTAAACACACTGATGTCCCTAAAGATCTGTAACCGACGACCTAAGGTCCAATTTGTACAGCGCAATCCATTGCGCCATTGTGCACGTATTGTCCAGCCATTTACCCAAGCCGCAACCATTCATAAGTTAAGCCCGAAGTATCAATAACACGCGCTATCACTTTACATAAGAAATTGTCCAGTCAACTGTGTAACATTAGGAAACATTACGTGACCAAAATACCAGCGGTGGACACCGAAAACTGCTGTATTTGTGATTAGGCGATAGACACGCGATACCGCCATTCGCTTAATGGAATTACGCCCTAAGTACTTAAGGCGCTACGCTGCGCTAACTACCGCCACCAAGTTTTTCTTAAAAGAACATTATCAATCTTTCAAAAACCCTATTTAGGGGCTAAAAATTTCGCCCATGCCGGGTTTCGAACCCGCGACCTCTGGCACGGATAGCCAAAGGTCGCGGGCGAATCTCGGCATGGGTGGAGTTTGTAGCCTCTAAATAGGCTTTTAAAATTGTCCTTAGCACGGGTTAGTGCATTAAAAAAAAGGATATAATTATTAATCTTAACAACACTTATTTCATGCAATGTAAAAAAAACAGATAATCATGGTTACCTTTATCAATCTTAACATATTGCAGTGCATGCTTAATGTACTCATTGTGTTACTATTTTTGTTTTCTTGCAGAAATCTAGCAGTCTCTTTCTATAGGTGAAAACCTGTAATTGGCTCACTAACTAGTTTATAAGTTTCATATATTGTTTATCAGCTGTTGGTTTTTCATAGATAACAAATGAATAAATAAATAAACTGTGACAACTATTTTTAGAACGTAGAACTGTAGAGTCAAGAATACTTTTATCAATTTCCGCTAAAAACGGCCGTTTTTGGCAAACCTCTTTTTAAGTCCTAAATTCTTGTGCCTAGATTGTTGTCTGTAGGTTTTAAACAGGGTTACTAAGATATACCTCCCATAAAATTTTGACAACCCTTTTCGCCCCCTTAGGGGTTGAATTTCAAAAAATCCGGTCTTATTAGATTAGAACTCTTTATTGTACACACCAGAAAACAAAATACATAAAAAGGCTTACACATCTAATCTATTGCCGTATACAATTGGCGGTCTTATCGCTAAAAGCGATCTCTTCCAGACAACCTTGGGATGGTTAGAACTGAAAGATGAAGAGAGTAGGTAGGTAGGTGTACATGAAGTATACAGGAAGAATCTGTACATAAACTGACTTACAACTAATATTCATATATATTTAATAAAATACATAAACTAGGACATATATAAAATATTATTAATGTATAAATATTATTCCTTGCCTACATTATATATAGACCCTCTGTGCAAAATTTCAGCTTCCTAGGTCCAACGGCTTGGGCTAGGTGTTGATGAGTGAGTCAGTCATTCAATCGAGTCAGTCAGGACTTTGAATTTTATAAAAACTGAACATCATATATCTGTATATGTATATATATATATATATATATATATATATATATATATATATATATAAAGATATATGATGTTCAGTTTTTCGAGAAACGCGTTATAAAAGAAGATATGATTTTTTTCATTGGTGGCACTAATTAGCACCTCGTAGCTCATTAATGTTTACTTGTATTCGAGCTACTCTTATGCTGGAAAGGGCCTGCTTAAGACAAAAATGAAAAGCAAAAAAAGAACACTATATTCTCACTATTTTTATTTTTAATGCACTAACCCGTGCTAAGGAACAAATTTAAAAACCTATTTAGAGGCTAAAAATTTTGCCCATGCCGGGATTCGAACCCGCAACCTCTGGCTATCCGTACCAGCGCTCTACCAATTGAGCCAATGGGCGACTCACGGCATCAGTGAAATTTCGAACCTCTTTACAATATTCTCTGTATTACGTACAGGCAGCGACATCTGACTTAAGCAAATTGCGTTACTTACAGCCCCGACTACCTACTTTGCAGTTAGGTTTTAACATCGGAACGATATCACTGTACCCACATGAGTACACTATTTTTATTTTTAATGCACTAACCCGTGCTAAGGAACAAATTTAAAAACCTATTTAGAGGCTAAAAATTTCAAAAATTTCAAAAATTTTTAGCCTCTAAATAGGTTTTTAAATTTGTTCCTTAGCACGGGTTAGTGCATTAAAAAAAAAAAAGTGTAATCATGTGGGTACAGTGATATCGTTCCGATGTTAAAACCTAACTGCAAAGTAGGTAGTCGGGGCTGTAAGTAACGCAATTTGCTTAAGTCAGATGTCGCTGCCTGTACGTAACACAGAAAGTATTGTAAAGAGGTTCGAAATTTCACTGATGCTGGTGAATCGCCCATTAGCTTAGTTGGAAGAGCGCTGGTACGGATAGCCAGAGGTTGCGGGTTCGAATCCCGGCATGGGTGAAATTTTTAGCCTCTAAATAGGTTTTTAAACTATATTCTCAGTTTGTGTTCTTTTTTAAACACCTATTTAGAAACAAAAATTCTAAACAGCTAAAAATTCCACCCATAGCGGGATTCTCGCGACCTCTGGCCATCCGCTCCGCGATCCGCCAGCGCTCTTCCAACTGAGCTAATGGGCGATTCACCAGCATCAGTGAAATTTCGAACCTCTTTACAATACTTTCTGTGTTACGTACAGTATTCTGTTCTTTGTTTTTTATTTTAAGCGCCTATTCTTAATAGTATTGATTCCTTTGGTCATATCAGACTTTCACTTTTAGTGTAGGTATCTAGACTCGGTCTAGATTACGATGAGCCTTTTCGATTTTTGATGGTGACCCACAGTCCTGCGTATAGCTGCCTCGTCCAGGGATGAAGTTATGGAAATTCGCTTGTTACAACAACATTTGCTTTCTTTAATTCAGTTTTTACAGGTAAAATTACATAAGGTGGTTAGCGTATAACAGTTAATAATGACACGTAGCTGCCGTAGACAACCACTTCTATAATCCTTTTATTTGATTGGCGGACCGTCGATCTCTTGTGACGCCGTCGATGTGTGGTCCTTCCATTGGTCGCTTGCAGTCGAGCCTCGTCAGGGCCCTGCCGACGCACTAGTTCAGATGTGTAGACAGTAGGTATTTTATTTCGTAGGTATTTATATATTTCTTACCGACTCTTCCAACTGCATTAGCTCATCATATTATTTCCATCAATATTTCTTTTTTCATTCTCTCATATGTAAATAAACATTCTTGTCTCTATTGTGGTCATTATATCCTTTACTCGTCCAAAATATTCCCAAATCACTCTACATCATATCCTGTAATTAAATAAATATTCATGGACATATTACACAGATCTCGTTAGCCATACTAAGTACAACTAAATGACTTGTATTACAGGTGCTAACTCGACGATAGATTGAATAGAATAAATACGTAGATATATCCAAGATATAATATTGGCCTTTTTTTGCATCTACTTAATGAGATGATTTATACAGCGTCCAGTGGTATCTTCACTCACACTAGATGGGTGAAGGGACCACTCCGACGCTGTAGTGCCTGGGACATGGTTTTTTATAGATGGTGTAGGCTTGCCCAGCACCCATACCATCCTGACAGCTTAGTCGGCCTAGCCCACAGGAAAGACTAGTCAATACGTGCGGAGCCAACCAAGCCGCGGGTTTCCTCACGATGTTTTCCTTCACGGTTAGCGTGTGGTATTGAGACTACAAATTCGCAAATGTACGTAACTTTGAAATTAAACAAAGTCATTGGTACATGCCCGCACTCGGGATCGAACCTGGGGCTCTCGCTTGCCAGTCTATGGTTCTACCCACTGAGCTACCACCACTCCGATACAATACATATCCAAGATAACATCTAATTAAATGTAAGACTACAGATAGGTACATCATGCTTCAAATAATTAAGAAAAGTTTTATATCCTACCCAATCATTTACCCGCCTATGTACAGTCATCAGCACGTTTACTATATCATACGTACACTCTACGCGGCAGTCCGTCTCACAATCGCATTGTTGTAGACTGTACCTACTCAGCGAATAACAAAGCGGAAGCTTTTCTTATATCTCGATTGTTCTTCAGTGGCTCATTTCGCCAAGAGTCTGACATAATACTCTTATTGAGTGAGAGATGCAAAAGCGAGTGCCAAAATGTATTAAGCCAAAAAAAACATGAAAGCGTCTTAAGTGTATCTATTTTTAAACGTAATCCTCACGGAAAATTACGCAGGTAAATTTGGCCCACATTTTTCTGGAACTATGAATACTTTTAACAAACGCGCGCTAAATGAAACGCGCTACGAAATTACGCTCCACCGCAGAGCCTTCTTTATCACTTTTTACCGTTGGCGGGTGGTATACCATAACCACAATAATAATCACTTGTCCTAGGGCACGCTATAGTATGGAAACCTAACAAGAAAGTCACGGATACTCAAAACTTTCGGTACCAATCAAAAAGTCATCATCCTAAACCCGTTATCCGATCTCATCCGAGGGGCAAGGATCTCTTCCCTGAGGAAGGTGTAGGCCATACTCCACCACGGGGGCCAAGTCCAGACTAGTGGAGGCTTGCAAGACTAGCTGCTGGTCTTACTGTCAGAAGTTTTCAAGCCGCCCTAAGGCTGACTTGGCCATGCGAGTCAAAAAGAGCGAGGACGAAATATACTTTATTGAGAATACTACCTCTGTCGGAATTGGGGTTATCTTATCTTGGTTCTCAAAATTTCTCTCCGTAATTTAGTCAGTGGAAATGGGTCACATTAACGAGCCCAGTCCATAGTCCAACTCACCGCGAACCAATTCTAACTTCCACCCAGGACCACTTAATTATTAAAATTGATGCAAATTCAGTGCCGGGCCACTCTGCTCGAGACGATTATTATTCTAATTATCCGCTCCGCCATCTTGTTTGTAATTAGTTATGATTTTGTTTCTATGGTAATAAGGCTGCTGTTAGGCTGTGAGTATACAAGACTGTTCACAGCACTTGAAGTAGAACAAAAGCGCAACGAACGATAGCCTACGCCTCGTGTGAGAGAGCCTTATCTTGCAAGTACGTCGTCATTGTACTAATGTAGAGCTATGCCATCCTTTATTATGTTTAACCTTGTAGCAGCCTGTTGCTTTAAATGAAGTATGTGTTGGTTTTTCTCGAATTTTCAACGTCGCAAAACTCATTTAAAACGAAAAATCAACACCGCAGTAGCTAATACCCAATTTACAACCATTGTTAGAAGACACACTGCGTTATGGAACGACTTATGAAGTAGATATCTACTTTACATACCAACTTTTTATCGACAAAATAAACATTCAGCAAGGCCTTGAAATCATTAAAATTTGCCTTTCCACACGTGTCTCTTTTCATATTTTAGTATGTCAGTTAATAAACAAGTGAATCTAGGTTGTTCAACTTGATAAGAGGCGCCCCATTTTTGGGGAAATTCACATTTCCAAAACAATTTCATGCAGTCTTCCTTCCCCAGTAGCAAAAGCTATATATCTCGCATGCAAGAAATAGATTGAGACTCGCACCGTCTTGTTGTCACTTTCTACCTGCGTGATGGGATGATTATTCGTCTCGTTCTCGCGAGCTACATAAAAGATCATGCTAATTCAATTTTTCATTGTGCGACATATTAATCAAATCCAGTGAGCAATACGTAATCGCATCAGTACAACAATTGTGATTTAATGAAGCTGTTTCAGCTGCATTTGGCCAACTAGAGCAAGCCAAATACGATGATTGAATGAACCAACACAACACGGCCGCTTCTAAACGCGCTGCTATTTCAATATTAGCCCCGTTCACACTAATCCACACGCACTGCTCCTATGAAACTGCCACTACGGTCAGCCGTTGAAATCTTATCCAAATCTTATTATATGATATAAATAGGTAAGAATATCACTACACACTATCGTCTTAAAGCATCGTTCACCATGAAACTTTTAGTAGCGTGAAATTACCACCATACACAATTTTTCTGAGGTTGGTACTTCTTTTTAATTTTAAAATAAAATCCCTGGAAAAATTATAAACCGCAAACACAACCTTTTTTGTACTAAGCTTTTGTAATTAAATCTCAAAAAAATATTTAATTTTGTCTGAATTGCAATAATTAAATTTATTGTTAAGAAAACAATTAGTTCGGGAAAAAGACCAGATCATAAGGTAGGAGTAAGTACCTACGGTGTGGTCTAAAATTTTTTTTTAAATTAAATAAAGTACGGCCATCGCTCTTTTCTCACAGAAGCAGTGACATTTAACCGAACTACCTAAACGAGGTCTTACCAAGACTTAAGGTAGTGCGAGTAACGTGTTCACACGCATTCACTTTACTTCCGTGCTTCGTCCTATTATTCAGTCGGCATAATAGTAATATAATAGGCGTAGTCGCCATTAGGATTCGAAGCAATTTAGTGGAGTATATGCAGTAACAACGTTGTAGTCAATTAAATTGATTAAAACTGTAATTAAATGACTTAATAAACTTACGTAATTCGGTAACGACTCTGCAACCAGCCAAAAAACGTGATTGTAGTGCAAAAAACTAACTGCACGTTTTTTTTATCAGGATATCTAGTTGCAATAGTTTTTCGTACGTTTATGGTATTTCAGATTTCAGCATTAATCGCTATGTAGCGTTCAAATTAAGATTACAGTTATGTAAGTAATTTGTAGTAGCCCTCCGACTAGGTGCGGTGACGATCTGCGAAAAACTGACGGCAGATGCTGGATGCGGCAAGCTGAAGACAGGGCGCTATGGCGCTCATTAGGAGAGGGCTATGTCCAGCAGTGGACTAACATATAGCCTGAAGAAGAAGAAGTAATTAATAAGGTTTAATGAGTATTTAGCAACAAAGGTGCTTTGGGAAACTGTACGCTCATATTGCGATTTTTTAAAATAAATGAATAAAATGTAGAATAATGTGAAGTGTTTACGGAAGAGCTTTATAGTTTTCTTTTCAGTGCCCGGCAATTGTTTTATAAGCAATTATTTCTCAGTTAATTTATGTTTGATCGTCCACAGATACAAACATTACTGTTTACCTCTTAGCGAGGTCTGGTTATAAAACAAGGCTTTTTTCATATTCTCGCATAACTTCGTCTATTTTGAACAGATTTCGACTATTCTTGTTGTTTTTAGAAAAGTGATAACATCCCATTTTAGTTTGTTTTGGCCGATTCCAGACTAGCACATAATATATTTCAGGCACCGTCTCCAAAATGTACGTAGCTCTGCAATACTTACGAATACATGTACCTACACGTATTTTGCATTTAGAGGTCGTATTCGTTTAAATTATTTCTGAGTTTGAGTGCCCTAGTGTTTTGTAAGTGGACAACTTTGTTGGTCAAGTTAGGAAGTAGACAAGGTCGTCCGGAGGGTTCTGAAGTCGATTGTATTTTTTTTAATTATCTACCGTTCCAAGAAGAAAGGCAAATCTTTTGTCGTCGAGCGCTCTCCCAATCGCGAATGCCAACATCACGCGCCTCCGGGTTATATTTTCCCTTGTCAATTGGCGTTCGTTCAAAAATCCACTCAATTCTCCGTCATGGGATTTCCGTTTGTATGATATGAGAGAACTCGCAAAATAATGGTTTTGCACTTGAGTAATAAACATACATAATTTATAGTTAAGAGGTGTATTTGTTTGCTTATTTGAAAAGATAAGATAAGAATATTCTTTATTGTACACAATTGCCCAGATTATAAAACATGTAAAGATACAAAGTACAATTGGCGGCCTTATGGCCTTATTGCTAAAAGCAATTTCTTCCAGACAACCTTACGACGGAAAGTTACTGAAGGAAATAAGAGACGGGTAGTCGGTGCAAATATGAATATATTAATACACTACTTATATAAATAACAATATACCTACATAAACAGTTACATACATAGTTATGATAAAAGTTGTGGTATATGTAGCAATACCACTCGCTAACAGTGAAAGAAAAATCGTGAGGAAACCTGAGTGTTTGAGGTGTTCAAATACCTCAGGGCTTGAAATTGCCAATCCGCAGTGGGGGACCCGTTGTAATTAAGGCCTCTCTCTCCGAGAGAAGGCCTGTGCCTTGCAGTGGGGCGTTTCTAGACTCTTTTTTTTTTTTTCTTGATCGGTACGAGCCTCTTCACAGAGCTCGTGAAGAGGCTTTATTGTAGGCTGATGTTGTATGCCTCACGATAGGCTATGGTTACCTACATAAAAAAACAAAGAGGTGATGTAGGTTAGGAAAGCAATATGAAAGATAAGTACTTATTGAAACAACAGTGAGTTAGCGTTTAAAGTCTCGTACGGGTTGTGGATTTAGACAAATAAAGAAAGAGTGTGAAGCTTTAATAAAAAACAGGATCTATCCGGGTACATACAAACACTAGGAATACTTATTTAATCAACAGTCGGTTTCAATTAAAAATATTTTTCATTTCTCGTACTCGGAAAGTAGTGTTTTTTTGATCTGATTATTGGGTGGAAAATGCTGCTTCCCTCCATAGGGAGGGAAAAGCTCATACAAATTACTTCCCACCCAAGGGCGGGAATGAACTTTAAAAATAGAACTACTGTCAGTTGTGAAGAGTTTTTGTAATAAATAGGCTTTAAAAAAAACTAATTAAAAAAAAATACTGCGGCCATGTGAGTTTCTAAACAGCCAGTGTGAATGAAGCGCAAACTTCTTTAAGCGGAATAAGCCCGCAACAATTACGAGGTGAGTTCCATATTTAAAATTTAAAAAGTCGTCATCAATTGGCGGGGGTACTAATCTGGTATAGTATCTGTGACGGAATTCAAAAAAATTGGTATTAATCATGTAATAATCTTTTATGCTGCGATTTGAATATTAAAAATGAGTTTTTATTTTCCTCATATTCGACATGAAAAGTAGAGTGTTTAACACGGGTAAAAAAATCAATTCCTACTCGGACTATAGCCGCCCTCGCTGCGCTTGGGCGTCTAAATACCTCGGGAATTGATTCCTTTCTACCCTCGTTAAGCAATCTACTATTCCAGTCGTAAGCCGCATGAGACAACATACCTCAACAAGAATTTGTATAAGTATATTTTAAGTGTGTATAAATTGTAATGACGACTTAATGGAAGGCGAGGACGCATTCAAAATAAATTTAATAGACTTACAAGCTTATGTGAATTGGAGCTCTTGCGTAGAATGAATGAGGCTGAAACGTATTGGCAGTTTCCACTGAATTGGTAGACCGCATGTCTGCGCAATTATGTGGCATTTTGACGTGAATGGATAAAGCTTTACGGTGTTATTTTTAAAAACACGATTGCTAAAAGACAAATAAACTGTGTTGGAGATTTTATAAGGAAAAAAACGGCCAAGTGCAAATCCGACTCTCGCATCAAGGGTTACGTACAATTTTTTGGTAGGTACTTACATTTCACATCACATTAATATTATAAAGGCGAAAGTTTGTGTGTATGATTGTTACTTTTTTACGTCTAAACGGCCGGAGCGATTTTAATAAAATTTGGAATGGTGTTAGCTTACACCCTGGATTACTTAGGCTACGTTTTACTGTGGGAAAATATCTCAATCCCATGGGAAAATCGATAAACCACGGGTAACACCGCGGGGCACAGCTAGTTATAAATAGTTTAGTAATCGGGTCTCGCAGTTTTTTTTTCGAGGTTTTATGGAACTTCAGACTAATTACATATGATTTAGTTACAAATGCACAATTTCCGTTGTTTTCCTGCATTTGTAGGCAGTCGCACCGCAGACCTCAAAAAATGTGGGACGGACTAACCTTTACACCTGTCGTATCTTGCCAATGGTGTTCTGTTTCAATGTGATTGCAATCAGACGCTTGTTTACTTAGCTGGAGACGATTCTGCGCAATACTCCCTATATTATACCAGCAATATAACTAGCATCGTTGGTTGTAAGCGGTGGTGGCCTGCGACCTATGACTTTGTTTATTTTTAAGATTACGTACATCTGCGAATACCACACGCTAACCGCGAAGAAAAATATCGTGAGAATACCCGCGACTTGCTTGACTCTGCACTGAAGGCTTTCGCATTCGGCTGAAGGCGAGACCGACTACACAATTTAAAAAACTTGTCCCAAGCAATACAGGGTCCGAGTGGTCCGTTCTCCCATCTAGTGTGAGTGAAGGTACCACTGGACGCTGTATAAATCATCTTATTACGTAAATGCAAAGGCCTTCTTTCGAACTTATCTATAAAATCGTTGTGAATAAGTGATGTAATTTAGAATCACCATCTTGGCCTATAAAAACGAAAAATAGTATAAAAACCAATGCTCACCACAATCTTACTAAGACCATTCGTTAAATGACCTTCAATCAGTATTTTTTAATGATTCGCGATATTCATAAATAGTTATATATTGAACGGGTCTAATCGCGATTATTTATTAGGTAAAACGTAATTACCTTATTTCCCGACGACCCGACCCGAGACCACGGCAACTGTAACGCTGCCGAAACGTCGGAAAATAAGTTTATTACGTTTTACCTAATAAATAATCGCGATTCGACCCGTTTAATATATAACTATGACCATCAATCAGCTCCTTCAGAGAATTTTGCGTGTGGAATTATATCACACTGTAGACATGTTGACCAGTTATTTATCCCAAGGACCCTAGTTGTTTGTTTCGACAGACCAGCGCACTGTTTGGACGGAATCGGAATTAACCAGTTCACAACGACAACACGGATATTGAATGATTAGGTCAAATCTAACTTGTTGTGGACCGCCACCTAAATACATCCGCCGGCGTTGCAATATGAAACAATTTTTGTAGCACGGAATAAATGTTTCGTGTAAAGCATGCAGACACAAAATCAACATAATTTTGAGTATATAAGTAAGTTTTCCTTCATCGTTAGCGAGTGATATTGTTGCTATAACTTCACAAATGTACATAACTTAGAAAATGAAGTGAGTCTGCGCCAATAAACCCAACAAATCAGCCCGTAATCAAGCGGCACCCTTGTGGCGCATTATTTAACTCGGCCCGGTGACGTCGCAGCCTTGGCGTCACGCTGCAATGGCCGATTGTCAACCGGCCGTGGTGCGCGTGGGAAAAAATAAAAAATAATGTCACGCATCGCGCCGCACGCGTGCTGCCAACACGTCCACGATGAATGAGCCTGACATTGGCCTGCGCTGCACGGCCGACGCTTGGCCGCGCCGTCAGCTGACTTTTGGGCCGAGAACTTTGTCGGACAGAGACTGTGTTGCTGGGAGATTCGTTTGTTTGACCCAGTAATAGTACAGTCGGCAGCACTAAAAGTCAATTTTTACATTAAAAATTATACAGTCAAGTGCGAGATGGACTCGCCCACCGAGGGTTCCGTACACATTTATAGGTAGGTGCATACGTGTTATATATAAGTGGTGGAGGAATCTCACAGTTTTTTCCCAATCTTTTCCCGAGCTCCAAAAACTATATTTTATTAATTATTCAAAAATGTATAGTTTTAAGATTTTTCCCTGTATTTGCAGTACAATACGGTACGGTACGATACGGAAATATATTTTATTTTTTATATTATTTTTCTAGTTCACAAAGTTCTCGGATAATAACTAGTTCAAGATAAAATCCACAACCATATTCGTTTGATTTTCAACTGTCTCCCTCTCTTATATATAACCATTAAGAGGAGGAAGGACCACGCATCAATCATCATGCTAGAAGTACTAGAGCAGTAGAGGAGCTACTCGTAAAGCAGTTATAATTTAAGCACCGGCATTAAACGTGACCGACGAAATGGCTGACTGACAGTGCTACTATGGCGGGCCGTGACATTCGCAAGGTCGCCGGAAGATTGTATACAAATGCACGGCCAGTGGTATAATTATGTTGTTTGAGTAAACCATACATCATCTGTAGAAACCAAGCTTCAAAAATGCTTTCCTATGAAATCTGCTCGTAATTTTTAAATATAATGACGTAAAAACCCAATCCACAAGTAAACCTTGTCGGTTTCGGCGGATGGCAGGCATTATATTGCATGTATTTTTTTCTTACTTTATAAAAAAAAGAGTAGGAAAAACTGATAAAGATTCCTGTGTTTACCTTTTGATAAAGTCAGACTGTAAGAAAGTGTTGCAAAACATCTGAGAGGATTCATTTATTTAAAATATACGTTATTTTTTTTTATTGAATACGGGGAGAGTTTTCATCAATCCGGACTGGGCCCCTGTGGTGGAGTATGGCCTATACCTTTCTTAGGGAAGAGACCCGGTGCCCTTGGTGGGGACATAATGGGTTGATAATGAAGAGTTACATAAGGGCTTTTTTTTTTAGTCGCTTTACTCCTCCTCCGTTTACTTACTCCTCCTCCTCCGGGGCTGACATAAGGGCTTTCCATTTATCTCTGTTAGCTAGGTAGGGTAGTTCCAGCCAAGTGACTCCCTTCTCCTTCGTCTCAGGATCTCATAAAGGCTTAGCACGCATCTCAGTGAAGTAAAGTAATTTTTGGCACAACAAAATCTTCCTCCGAATTTTTTGTAAAGTTATTTCGTATAATTGTAAATCGTAGCCAGAATGCCTATTTAAAATTTTGCTAACTCGATGTCAGTGTATAGAAGGGTTAATCACGGGACCTGCTGACATAGTAAGCCTGAAAAGTCCCCTCAATGCCAAAGGCTGCATTGTTTTGACATTTATAAGATATTTGCGGACACCTATCTCAATGAATTGAAGTAATTTTTGGCACAACAAACAAAATCTTCGTCCAAATTTTTTGTAAAGTTATTTCGTATGATTCTAAATCGTGGTCAGGGTGTGCGTTTTAAATTTTGTTAACGAACTCGATGTCACTTTATAGAAGGGTTAATTACAAGGCCCACTGACATAGTAACCCTGAAAAGTCCCCTCAATGCCGAAGGCTGCATTATTAATTTACCTAGCGTCGTCTGGATGAGCACGCGATGACGTTATCACGTAACGGGGGACACAAGGGTTGAACGGACTTGTCCATTTATATTAACAGTCATTTAGCTTCTCGTTTTAAGCTTCTTTTTCCGTCAATGGTTGTCTGAAAGAAGTTACTTTTTGGTAATAAGGCCACCAATTTTACTGCACTATTTTTTAGTTTAAGTCTCTTGAATATGTATTTCCTGGTGTACATACAATAAAGATTTTACTATATTTCTAAACAAAGCTGACACGGTATGATTAGCTACCTGTATAATCAGCATTTAAACGTCCCACAGGGCACGGGAGAGAGAGAAAGTATGAGCGCCCACAATACGCTGATAATGTGAACACCTCAGACACTCAGGTCTCTACACGGTTAGCGAGTGGTATTGCTACGTTGTCAGATGAACTTGTAGAGCCTGGCAGAACCGAACCAAGTACATCATTCTATTCCCAGGTGAAAAGTTATAATAATGTATAATTTTAACCCTACTACAGTAACTAGGCAGGTTTTAGGGTACTGGTAAAAGCTCAGGTATGTCTGTGAAGTTTTGTCAGGCGATTGGGTACATCAACTGGCTCAGAAATGAAAGTCTGAATCTGTACCCTCCGACGTAACCCGCTTATGACTCGATTTGTTTTTTTACGTTAAAAAAGGAAAAATCTCAAGGAATATTATTGAGGGAACCAGCAACATTTTTGTCGCACATATTGACCTCGTCTTTATTTGAGATTAACCACTGGTTTTTCGTACGCTAACTATCTCTTAACTGCTATCAGTTGGACGAAATGAGTACAAAACAAACTACTGACAGCTGTTAACATTATTTTATGTAACCCATAAACGCCCCACTGCAGGGCACAGGCCTTCTCTCAGAGAGATAGTATGGGCTTAATTACCACGCATTCCCACCGCGAATCGGCAATGTCAAGCGCTGGCGTAGCTGAGCACCTCAAACACTCAGGTTTCCTCACGATGTTTTCCTTCACATTATCGAGTGGTATTGCAACTATGACTTCGCAAATGTACGTTACTTGCAAAAAAGTCATTGGTAAATGCACGCACTGGGAATCGAACCTGGGTCTCTCTTACCCACTGGGCTACCGTCGCTGCTAACATGACAGTACATTAAAGATTTTAAAAACAAATTTAGATGCTAAAAATTCCACCCATGCCGGGACTCGAACCCGCGACCTCTGGCTAACCGTGTCAGCGCAATCCCAACTGAGCTAATGGGGGAACACCCTCATCAGTGAAATTTCGAACCCCTTTATAATGCTCTCTGTATTACGTACAGGCAGCAACATCTGGTTGAAGTAATTTGCATTACCTACTTGCAGCCCCGAGTACCTACTTTGTAGTTACAGAGATAATACAGATAGTATTGTAAATTGGTTCGAAATTTCACTCATGCCGGGTAGTCGCCCATTAGCTCAGTTGGGAGAGCACTGGCACGGTTAGCCAGAGGTCGCGGGTTCGAGTCCCGACATGGGTGGAATTATTAGCCTCTAAATATGTTATTAAAATTGTCCTCAGCACGGGTTAGTGCATTAAAAAGAATATAAACATTAAAGATTGTTAACATACAGGAAACAAAGGGGTAGGCCGTCTCAAGATTAGCCCAAGATTACTCTATGAAACAATACGCACATATCCCAGATCGTTTGAAAAACACAATCATCTTCAAAATTAGAATATCAATAGTTCCAGAAATGGAACAGACATTTTCGCCTAAAATTTATGCAAATAGTGATTTTAGTCTCTAAGCCATATATTGTGTTTGACACAGAATATTAGAAACAGAAAGCCAGAATGGCTTGCTAGCCGAACATCTTAAAACATAAACTCACGCCTGCATCTGGAGGGTTAGTCAGAGACCGAGATTTTCCACTTTCCTCGACTCTAACAGACCTCTTTTCTACTACTTTGGTCCCTTTTCTTTAATTCCCAAAATTACGCAGCTGGTTTGAAATCTGTCTGTTCCTATTACCTTTTTTAAGATAGAGCCTAAACAAAAAAATGGCGAGAAAACACGTCTGTAAATTGGAGACCTCCCTTCATTTTTATTTTTTTATGTTTAGATCACAGCCAGAGCACTGCCGCAATAACACATATTCTGTCAACCGACTACCTATTAGAGTTCCAAAGATAGAGCACTTTAAAGGCCTGCGCAGACGAGGGACTTTTGTTCCCAAGGGACAAAAGTCCCTGAATCGTAAAAAAAATCCTCCGAGTACTTGTCGCGGACTCAACGCCTACGGTGTGCGCTCATTTGTTCCCCGGAAATTGAGTGAAGCGTACGCTATGGAATTATATTCTGAGATTATTGTGTTGTAATTTACATGAAGTCAAAAGAAAAGGTGTTTTAAAAGAAAACACCGAACTTTTGTCCAGTCCGGTCTCTTGATGTTCTCAGTAACTTAATGGACTTTTTGCACGCGGTACTTTTAGTCCTTTGTGTGCGTTATTCGATACAATTTATAAGAGATCTATATCGACGGACAAAAAAGTAACCGGGGGATAGTCGCTCGTCTGCACAGGCCTTAAAAGTCGGACGGACGGACAAACAGACGGCGGAGGCAGAATAATAGGGCTCTGTTTGGCAGCCTTCGGGTCTTCTTCTTCTTCATGCTTCATTCCTATCGGAGGTTGGCAACCAATTCGGCTATCTTACTTTTCACGGTTGCCAATACAAACAAGTACTGGTACTCTGCCGAAACCACTATCGCAGGTTGTGAAGCCATAATATGTCTAATCTCCCAGAGATCCTTTTTCCTGGAATCTTTCTTTATAGGTTAAGTTGGAGGACTACTAGTTGGTACGCATTACATGTCCGAAAAAATCCAGCTTCTACTTCTTTATGGTTTTATGTGTTGGAAGTATGATACATGTTATAATACAAATACAAATACAAATACAAATATATTTATTTTCTCCAGTACCTACACAATGCACTCAAAATTAGTAACTCATTATTATTACAATGTTACATTATGTAGTAGGAGACAGGAGTCCAAAATAGGTTTACCCCGTGCTATGGATCTCCTGGCTTCCACTTCTCAAAAACCGAGGACACTGTCTCTAATGTATACAGTTTAAGTGTGCAATGGATAACATTAACTCAAGTTTAAGTACAAGTATATTATAACCCAAATCTATATAAAGTTTCTCAAATTACATTAACTTGCCTGCTCTTTATAAAGTTTATAAGGAATAGGTACCTGGTAACTAAAACCTCTGACCTCTACTCAGCCCTACGACCTAGGTCTTGGGTTCGGGTTTCAGCCACTGAGCAAAGGGTGTGTAAAGGTGTGTGTGTGTATGTATGTATGTGCATAAGTATGTGTGGGTGTGTGTTTGTTACAAAAAGTGCATGTAACAACGGTATATGTATGTATGCTTTGCAAAGATCTTGAATACATCATTAGCCTAATAGCTTTTCAGTTTCTTCATAATTAAGGGACAACAGCCATGACGTGAGTTGTATTTTACATTGATATCCAGTCATATTATAATTTTTATTTACCTTATTAGCCTCATTATAAATCCTACCGCTCAAATAGTAATAGAATCTTCGCGCAAATGTCGTTCTGACTGAATTCATCTGACAAACGGCATGTTTCCGTCTTGAATTGTCCTTGTCCTGATCCTCAACATATACTTGTAAGCGATGTTGTCGCATAAGAATACTCAGCAGGAACAGCTGTCGGACAGTTAGAACTTTTACCTCCCGGTAAAGAATTTCTGTTGGATATAATCTCGGCTTCCGAAAGCTTATTTTTAGAATCAATCTTTGCGCTCTTTCCAACTTCAACAAGTGAGTCTTGGCAGCTCCTCCCCACGAGGAGACACAGTAGGAAAGTACAGATTGACAGAGGGCAGTATACACATCCCTGACCAGTACATCACTAGCAACATTCCGTAGCTGCTTAAAAACATACGATAATTTTCTTACTTTCTGCGATAAATAGTTTATATGTTCAATAAAGTTTAAGTTTTTGTCTATAATAACTCCCAAATATTTTACATAATTTGCAGGTTCAATGGAAGGGCATGTACAGTCATTAGAGAAGCATGTGTGAGCAATTATTTTATTAAGTTTAGGGGCATCATGTTTAGTATTTCTCAACGAAAATTGTATGTATTTAGTTTTAGTTGCATTTAAAGTAAGATAGTTATCAGCTAACCAGTGGCATACTACGTTGAATCCGCTCTGTGCTAAATTAAAGACTTCATCCCAAGTATCTGCATAAAATGTCAATGCGGTATCATCAGCATAGGATTGAATTTTACAGTTTGGAATTTCGAGATCACACAGTTCGTTTAAGTAACAGAGGAAAAGGGACGGCCCGAGTACACTGCCTTGTGGCACACCAAGCTTAACAGGACACTCCTTGCTGAGCACGTCACCAATCTTTACACATTGAGAACGGTTTGACATGTAATCCTTGAAAAGAACCAACTGCTCACCTCTAATACCCATTCTTTCAAGTTTACTAAATAATGTTGTGAAACAGACAGTGTCGAATGCTTTTGCGAGATCTAAGAATATTGTGATACACTTTTTTTTACTGTCAAGTTTTTTTACTAAGAAGTTTGTCAAATCAAGAACCGCATCATCTGTGGATCTTCCTCTTCTAAAACCATATTGGTTTTCAGACAGAAGTTTTTTTGTTTCAAGGTAAGTAAGCAATCGCCGGTTGATAATTTTTTCAAAAATCTTAGAAAGTGCGGGAAGTATTGAAATTGGTCTATAATTATTTATATTATCTCTTTTTCCAACTTTATAAATAGGTAATAAGATAGATTTTTTCAGCGAATCAGGGAAAATACCAATATTTAAACATCTGTTAAAAATGCCAGTCAACGTAGGTATAATACAGGGCCCTATGCATTTCAGTACCATAGAGGAGATACCGTCATATCCGACCGAGGAGTTTGGTTTTAAATTAATTATTAAATTTTCAATTTCTTCATCAGTGGTGTCTATAATCCTATCCCGATACATGACTGATACTGATTTTAATACACTATATCACTATATAGGCTACCATTGTTTGTTTGTTATCATGTGTG
Organism: Yponomeuta sedellus; assembly: GCA_934045075.1. Lineage (NCBI taxonomy): Eukaryota > Metazoa > Arthropoda > Insecta > Lepidoptera > Yponomeutidae > Yponomeuta > Yponomeuta sedellus. The sequence goes on along the minus strand of OW203729.1, from coordinate 17,870,785 downwards.
ACCCTTGCAGAAAATATATCAACCAAGCAACATCTCTAGCGTTTTACTGTCATCCACACTCTGCTAGTAGGCTATAGGCCTCTACAGTTCTTTGCAATATTGGTACCTTTGTGTTCTTTACAATTCTATGCAGAACTGTAGAGTTGCGGACCCTTCGGGTACGGAACCCCAAAATTTAAGAAGAAGCGTAAAATAAATTGATGACAGAGTCTTCACTTTATGACAGAGTCAGTTAGTTCCTGCACCCGTTCAAGAACACGCTTTCTGGTATCCTGTCGCGTATCAAGAGAGTTCTAGCCTTGCGCGGTCAACTATAAACATTTAATATTCACAGAGCACGTCCGGAGCCCGACCTTAAGCTCTGCTAAGGTCACTACTCACTCAGCTAAAGGTCTCTTCGATTTGTGAGCTGTTGTGGAATGACGCCGGGGCTAGGGTCGATTCATATTGCCGCGGTAGGAAGGGAAGATTTAATTTACGCCTGAGTGCGCGACAAGGCGCGCGAGGTCTCTTCTGTGGCGAACTTCCCCTTAAATTGTCTGAGAATCCCTCAAAGTAGCGGAAATTGCCGATAATCCTGAGGTCTCCAGGGATGACCGTTTCTTGATTGTGCCCGCCCGTTTGTGGTGTCATATCGAATTTGAGAAGTTGAAATACTACTCACAGTTACATTTTGTTTCTTGAGCCGCTACGCCATGCTAACTAACGCTACTTATGGAAAAAAATCAAACCTTCTTTCATAACACGTGTTTGGAAAAAGTAAACAACACAAAGCTTTAGCTCTTTTTAGAACCTGCTGTCAACAATGTAGGACCATAAAGATTTTTTTCCAAAAACTGCCGTTTTAGCGGCAGTTTAAAGTCCTAGGTTCTGAACTGTGGGTTCTTTTTAAAACTTACTGACAAGAATTTAGAAATGTAAAGATTTTTTTAATCTGCCATTTTTAGCGGCAGTTTAAAGTCCTAGGTTCAGGACTATAGGTTTTAGAACTATCACAGTTGTTAAGATTAAGAACCTAAGGCCAAGAATTTAGAACTTTATAGCAGTTTTGCCACAAACGGCCGTTTTTATCGGAAATCGATTTAAGTCCTAGGTTGTAGTTTGTTCTAGTTTGTAGGTTCTAGACTAGTTTCTAAAAAGTTAAGTTAAAGTTAAGATGTTCTTTAAATTTATGATGTTCTTTTTTTGAAAAACACATATTATAAAACAAGTTATGATTTTTATCTATTTATCGCTATTTAACACCGCCTAGCGTCTCAGCTTCTCTTATCTTTCACGGAAAATGTAAAGCGAGCCTTACGAAGCTTCGGGGCTAATGGAAGTTGAAGGCTTCAGTTCATTTGAGGTTCGCTAGCTTTAAGGCGCACTTTAGGCTCAGGGGAAACGCTTAATATATTTTTTTGGAAAGGGTGCTTAGCTGTTAGGGATTAAGATATATTTTTAGTTTATTTTGATTTGAACACGTTGAAGCCGTATTATAACATCACCTGAACATACAACCGAATTATATCCTACTGAATAAATTTGTGATGTTGAAATTAACTTGCCGCCAATTGTACTATGTACATTTGTTATTATTTTGTATTTGTTGTTTTTCCAGTGTACAATAAAGAATATTCTCATCTTATCTTAACTTGAAAATAATGATATTAAAGAGTCATATCGTTCTAAACTTATTTTTTTACCAAGTATGTTCCTAAATCGTTATATAACAACTTTGCCGGCAAAAAAATCCAAGCACGGATCCACTTTAGACGACTAGTCAATAAGTAGGTAGGTACAGTTGACAGCACAGCAACTTTTACATTGTAATAACTATACAGATTACGCGTCTGCAAAGTTTAATGTGCTGTTGACACTACGACCAAGTCTAGTATTTAGAAACACCGAAGGATACTCATTTTGTATAGAATAAGTAGAACCCACCTAAAATACTGTATCTAGAGGGGGTAACCAAAAACAACTTTTATAATTTACAATACTGTTTACATTATACGAGTATATAGTCTTCCTGAAAGCTTTCTTAATTTTTTTTGTAGCTTCGATTATGTTTCACTGCTGACCAAAGGCCTCCCCTTTCGCCCTCCACTCCTCCCTGTTCATGACCACCTCGTTCCAACCCGGTAAAAAGGTCATGAGGTCGTCGTCCCCATCTCGGCTTCAGTCAGTCACGTTTGCGATATCCTTCGCCTGGAACCCAGACAGTGATGATTTTCACCACTTCTCTGGGCTCACACGCATTACATGGCCCGCCCAATTCCACGTCAGCTTAGCGGTTGCAGCTCCAACATCGACCATATTGGTTCTGAAGTCCTGTATTGTGTAACGGATTTTTACACCCAGATTCCTGCTTATATCTTTACCTTTTTTTTCATGTTGTGTTGTCTAGCCAGTTTAAGTTGACAAGCATAGACTTTAGGCTGTCCTTTTTTCTTTTAAAGCCTTAGGTCTCTTTCTAACCGTCAAAAATGTAGCATTACAGTCTCGCTTACGAGAATATAAAAAGTCAAGTCTACCGCTGTGCCGCGTTACTAGGGGCTAGAGTTTTCCGAAATTACTAGAGAAAACCAGCACAATCGCAGCGTAGTAACAACAAACACAAAACCGAACTCGTTAGTCATAGCGTTTCGCTACGAGCACTGTTATCGATCAACGCGACCAACAAAACAGATTACACAACAGTTCGAACAGTTAACAAAAGAACATGTTTTCAAAATAGAATCCAGTACTATACACATGTAATTACGATAATAGTTTCCGTATTCCGCCGTCAAGGTCGAAGGGGGAAAAGAGCGCACCCCTCACCCTCACACGCTAAGGAGGTTACACTAAAGCTTTGCATAGAAAATAGGTTAAGCTGCTCAGTCAATAAATAGAACTTGGGAGGCAATTTGCTCCACACCCCGCGTGGATAGCGCGTCGATTGGGTGCAGGTTAAAGTAAACTAATTTAACTTGCAAGAAAGGGGCTGGCAATTTATTGTAACAGCTGAGTTGGCGCAGCGATTTGTACGGAATATTCTGCTTTGATAAAAACGCCAGACACGTACTAAACAAAAATATACAGGTAGGTAGTAGAACTCAGCTATCGAATGTGGAAAATTCTGTCGCATTATCGAAGGCGCCTCAACCGTAACAGAATAAAGTTCATAGATGTAATATAAGCTAGATACGCTGTTCACTTCATCCACTACAGGACTATTCACATTACAAGGAACCTACTGTGACGGGGTCAACGATACTAAAACTAACTTAAATACTTTTAAGGTTGACTATAGTATGCGAAATAAAGCGATACCGACAAGCGGATTACGGCCACGACACGGGAACGGACTTTTTTTGCACTTGTATTTTAGTCTCTCTAACTTCCTTTTTATTTACGGCTGGTTTTGGATTGAAATCAGCCACTCGCACGTCACCATTTTAATTAGCACCTGACGACTCATATCATAGAAAGTCGACCGTCGAAGCTGTAAGTTAAAAGGCAGCCTGCACGTCGCAGTAGACCCCTTCGCGAGGAAAAATACGCGGATGGAAAAAAACTTATCATCGCGTCACACACATAACAAGATGCCGAATAGCAGTCATGAAAAAGAAATAAGGGGAAACGTTACGGCGCCCTCGGAGGCGGATGCAGCATCAATCAAGTTTTTTACCACCGTCACGCGGGATCGCGTCGGGAAATGAAATGGGTCACATTAATCATTGTATGGACATCTACTGGGGTGGTCCATTTTCGCGTTTTCCCGATAAAAGTCTTCGCGTGCAGCTTCGAAAGCAAAGGGATTTTCTTTTCAAGACTGAACGTAGCCATATTTGTATGGAAACGGGATTCTAACCGCGACTTTCTTCCTGTTACCTTCATTCAGCGTCAGTACGCCTAGCTAACTGCGTGTTAAGGCGCTTCGGCTAACAAGCGCCACCAATGGAAAAAAATCATAACTTATTTTATAACATATTTGTAATTACACCAATTTCAATATCGTAATGTATCTCATTACGTACTTGTGCGATAATGGAATGTAAAAGGCACGTGTTTTTTTTAAAATAAAGTTTTAAGATACTCCGTCTAAAAATCAACGATACTTTTAAAAATCTTAGCAAAGAGGTTTATTTCAAGAAAGTGGTCAATATTTTGTGAATAAAATTAACTTTGGGAAATAAAATATAACAAATAAACATTTAATTCTTTAATTTAATTAATTATGACAATAAATTACAACTATTTATCTGTAACAAAAACACAAAAATATTAATTTACTTTATTACTGGCTGTTTTTGTACCATTGACAAAAAAAAAAGTTGATGCGCGCGCATCGCTTATTTGTGGACAAGTAAAAATAAATCCGCGCGCTTTTTCTTTTCGATGTATTGTTTTTATTTGAAAATGTCGTCAAGTAGTGATGATATCAAAGTCAGAGTTTTATTAATTTCCTCGTAAATATGTTATAAAACGTCGTATGACATACGTGCGCTTTGAAAATCTTAAATCTTCCTTATAGCCCTCGCCGATGGCTCGGGCTAGTAATATCACCTCGGCTGTAATTTTCAACTTACCGCACTTATATCATAATGTACTATTATAATGAGAAATCTTAACAAGTGTATGACAGAACCTACAGTCTAGATTGTAGAATCAAGAACTTAAATCAATTTCCGGCAAAAACGACCGTTTTTAGCAAAAATATATTTATTAAAGTAGAATTTTTTAGGTTTAGGTCAATTTTAAAATAATAGTGTATAAGTAGTTTAATAGTGTTAGTTATATATATATCGACGACCTCAGTGGCGTACTGGTAGCGCGTCTGCCTACCATGCAAGAGGTTCCGGGTTCGAATCTCGGCTGGGGACAAAAAAAAGCCCAAGTCTTGGATGTTTACATGTTTGTGATGTCGTTATTTCTTTTTCTATTAATAATGTTATACATACACATATATATGTTATATATATTGTAGATATGTAGATAATGTTAAGTTAATAATAAAAGCTATATTTTTGATGCATTTTCTAAAAATAAAGATTTTAGTTCTAGTCTATTGACCAGTTACATATCAAAACGGACTTTTAATTTGAATAATGTAAATACGGCTTGTATTTTCAAACGGAATTATATTTGAAGCTGCAGTATAGGCCCGCTTATAGTGATATTCCTTTGACAAAAGATCCGGGAAAATTTCTATGGAGAAAGGAGCTCGCGAGGTATTTTTGGCGACAAAGAAGGGAATAGAATTCCATTTTGGAGCGCCCCGTTTGCCTCGGATACGTACGCCGAAATACTTTTGTAAATTTATACGAAATACATACTGTGTAGGTCGGTAAACCGTAAGTTAGAGGTTTGAAGCGGTGTAGGTGTCTTTTATTTTGAAAATTAGATTAAAAGAGAACTAGGTAGTACAATAAAATAATAGATGTATAGAATATTCTTTATTGCGTGTACACTAGGTATTACATAGGAGACTTAATAACAGTACAGTACAAGTGGCGGCTTTATTATTAAAAGTAAATTCTCCCAGACAACCATTATAATAATTTAATATAAACGGAGAGGCCATGTAAAACATATAAAAGCAATGCCATTTCAAACTAAGTTTCACGAAGAATCCCCACTTATACCTGAGCCAAATTCGATAACGAATGGCGATAAACAAACAGTTGCTAGGCAACGACTTGTTTACACCTAAAAGGTAGATGTTAACAACCTTTTCTAGAAATCATTTTCATAGAAATGATAATCGTTCCTCCTACTAATGTAAAATGCTTATTTATGTTTATATGTTTATGATTTTAAAGTGAAAGGCTTAACCGATTTGAATATGACATATGACAACACTGAAATATGAAATATGACACACAGATTTAACAAACATCTACGCGAGCCATGCCGCAAGATTTTCCTAATAAAATTAAGCGCGCTTAAGCAAAAAACACACAAACTCTTCAACTTTATAATATTAATAAGTACCTATAGATGCTACTATGAAAATAAGGAGATTGAGACCTACTGCAAATATTGCAATAAAAGAAAGTTCTTTGTATATATTTTTATTCATATGTTCACACTAATCATCACTGTCACTGGCCAAAGAGGAGGATGAATTTGTGTCTCCGGAGACTTGAATTATAAATTCATCAATGACATTATCCATTACACCATCAAATTCGGCGTTTTCTTCTCTTCTTTAATTACGTGTTCAACACAACGTTGCCATGCTGCTGGAGTAATTTTACTTATTGCCTCATCTAACAGGACCTTTATTTAGTTCGGCCATTTAAAAAGTTTTATTTTTGGCAGCAACATGGCCTTTTACTTGCCCCCATATGATTTCTATCGGATTTAATTCACAATGATATGGGGGCAATCTATATTTTTGTCTTGTGCCATTTTGTCACACATATATGTTTTATACTTATGCCATATTTTATACACGTATTGACAAACGACTAAACTTCACTTGTTGGCATAAACTAAGTTTTTAGCCTCTAAATAGGTTTTTAAATTTGTTCCTTAGCACGGGTTAATGCATTAAAAATAAAAATAGTATAATCATGTACAGTGATATTGTTCCGATGTTAAACCTAACTGCAAAGTAGGTAGTCGGGGCTGTAAGTAATGCAATTTGCTTAAGTCAGATGTCGCTGCCTGTACGTAATACAGAGAATAGTGTAAAGAGGTTCGAAATTTCACTGATGCCGTGAGTCGCCCATTGGCTCAATTAGTAGAGCGCTGGCACGGATAGCCAGAGGTTGCGGGTTCGAATCCCGGCATGGGTGAAGTTTTTAGCCTCTAAATAGGTTTATAAACTAAATTTCCCAAAATGTTTGTCACTCCTGAATTTCGTCCATGTTTCTTTTTCTGTAGGGCTGTCGCGTAAAATTAATGTCGAATTTTTTATAGTTTTTCGAAATAACAAGGTAATATGCATGTTATTTGAGTGATTCTAGTTAAATATGCTGCAATAGGAATTGTTAATAAATAGTTAGCAAGTAAAAGGCTATAATCATGTAAACAATAGAAGATTTGTAAAACGTGAGTTGTGATAACCCTAAATTGGTTTGTTTACCTCTATTCTTTATCGAGTTTGGCTTAGGTATAGGTGGCGTTATGTAACGTCCTTATTAAAACTTTGGAATCACATGCACTATATTTTATTCCGTGGTTTCTATAGTACGTACCAAATGATTTACTATCAAATAACGGAATGATAGAATCGTTACAGATTTAGTGCCCGTTCTACTTACTGAACTTCGGCGTGAATAAATTACCTACCATTAGACGATTATATCACAATGAGTACTATCAACTACACATACACTTATATATACAGTCTAATCAGTTATGTTGACTTTTTAAAAAAGGCTGTCTATTGTAAATAATTTAACATCACTCATCCCTTTTCTCTTTCCAATTAGTACTTGCGTGTTCTCCTTAAAAATACAGATTTCCGATGCGGCTAACAAAACAATGCGTAAGTAAGCCTAAACAAGTGTGGTCGATTTAATCTTATCCGGCCTAAAACACATATTTACGTCATGGAATGGATACGAGTAACGATAGGCGTTAGCATCACATTTTATGGGGAACCCCCAAAGAATGGTCCCAATGTGACGCTGTAGGAGCGAGTGAGCGATGCAAGCGATTGAAACGGCAGTTCAATGCTCTTTCTAAGTATACAGTCTTCTAAGTATACTATAAGAAACTTTCTGCAATAGCAGAAAGTTTTGCTATTGCAGAGTTTTGAGTTTTGCGATTGTGATTGCGATCCCCCGTGTTGAGGTGAAACCTTTTTTGTAATGGGAACAATCGCGAAAAATATCAGCTGTTACATACAGCTTAGCGCACGTGTACAAACTTAGAAGAAAACACTTCTATGGTACACATAGAAACAGAACCAAAAAATAAATATATTCAAAATTTATTTTGTATGTAATTTTTTTAGACCTTCCGTACGCGCTCTAAGTTCATAGCAGACCTATCATAAGTGCGAAAGACTTCGCTTACTGAGATTTCCTCACGATAGTCAGCGAGCTGTGTTGCTACGATAAATTCAATTACCAACAAATATGATTATATCCTTTTGGTTATATTCAATTTTAAAAACCTATTTAAAACTTATTTAGCGGCTAAAAAATCCGCCCATGCCGGGACTTGAACCCGCGACCACTGGCTAATCGTGCCAGCGCTCTCCCAAGTTCCCAACTAAGCCAATGGGCCCATTACCAACAAATAATTCTTATTCATCTCTCCCAGTGAACGATAATCGATTTCTTTTAGATCTCTATCTCGAAATGAATTCAAGCAAGGTTGAATTAATTTCGAGATAGAGATCTAAAAGGGACCTTGCTTGAATTCATTTCAATGCGTTTTTTCTTACTCACACACATCGCCTGCACGCGGCTTCACACGCTCTGCATTAAAACTACTCCTTGGACAGCAATATATTTCATCCAATATGTTTCATAGCGTCGCTCGCCCGTATCGGCTTCTATTAGAACAAGTCCGAAACTAACCGGGGTGGTAAAGCCCCACCCCCGACCGAGACACAGTAGCACGTCTAATGCAAAAACTTTGACGTCATCCCGTCCCACGCGGCCCAATGTTTGGCCACGATCAAACCGCACTGCCAACGTAGTTCCGACAGTTTTCAGATAAGTTTGAGAATGTTGTTGCTGAACTGAACACAAACAAAAAGGCTTTTCTTGTCCTTTTTAGGATGCCGTATCTCAAAAGGACTTTCTTAATAGGATATCTTTGTGTTCCGGCCATCTGTCTAACTGTCAAGATCCTTCTTCACTGGAACTTATGGACTGATGGATATAAATAAAACAGTTTATATACACTCCACTGTAGGGCCTGTCCCGGAGAGATAGGCTTAATCACCATGCTAGCCTACCGCGGATTGGAAATTTTGATCTCTAAGGTAAGTCAATACCTCAGATACTCAGGTTTGTTAGAAATAGAGAACACTTTACAGCGAATGGTAGTGCTAATGTATCTTCATAAACGGACGTTACTTAGAAAACAAATCATTGGCATATGCCGGAACTCGCGGTGTAAAGCCAGCATTACACCGCTCCGCTAGCACCGTTTCTTCCAACGCCTAAAACTGAAAACTATTGAGTTGAAATTAATGTCAAATAACTCCACCCTAAACACCAAGGCCGACTTGCACCACTTTTTTAAATGTGGGTTAAACAGAATTTAACTGAAATTCTTCATACGAATTTCGATTAGAATGGCGATTCTAGTGATATTTAAGAAATGGTGCAAGGTTTCTTGAAGATAAAAATTAGATAGATAGATAGAGATAGAGAACACTTTCTTGTACATAAAAATGGAAATTACACAGATATTTCTTAACCTAAGAGTACAGGCGGCGGCCTTATCACTAAAAGTGATGTCTTCCAGACAACCTTTGGATGAACTTTGGATGATTAGATTGCTTAACAGACATACTTACAAATATCCTCATTTCCAAACATCCAGACCTTATTTATATAATTGACGCAAAATTCGAAAAACGTTTCTTCAGTATCGCTGAATTTATTGTACCACTTTTATATTAGTGGAATAGAAACGTTTGTTTTAAAGTTTTAATTATGAGAGCACAATGAGGAATATCCCAATCTAATGTTTAGATTGGGATATTCCTCATTAACTGGAACATTATCTGGAACATTATCACGTCGCCCATTGGCTCAATTGGTAGAGCGCTGGCACGGATAGCCAGAGGTTGCGGGTTCGAATCCCGGCATGGGTGAAATTTTTAGCCTCTAAATAGGTTTTTAAATTTGTTCCTTAGCACGGGTTAGTGCATTAAAAATAGTGTAAACATAGATAACATCCAAGACCCGAGACACTAGAAATGTTCGTTTCCTCGTTTGACCCGGCCGGGGATCGAACCCGAGACCTTCGGTTTTACAGAAGCGTGCCAAATCGCTGCGCCCCCGAGGCCGTAAATAATAAAAGTAATTATTGTATGTATGTATTATTATTGTATGTATGTGGAGTATGTGTTGTAAGTATTTCCTTAGTGAAATTCTCAATTCAAAAACCGCTCATAAGGGCGGAAGATTGTTTGATGTGCGTTATTTCGTGAGCACGAGTTCCAAACGCTCGAAAACATTTTTGTTTACCAACGAATACGTTAGTCTCGGGGTGCTAACTTGCTAAGTGACTACAATTGACATAACCAGCTGGTCACGGTTACGTACAAGAGGTCTTGTAACGCAATAAGGACGTATTGGTTAATACCGAATATTATTATGCTTGCACGTTACAGTTCAAATTAACATGCTCTGGAAGATGATTTATTGCTTGAAACAATAGATTTAATGTAAATATAATATGCGAGTTGTGGTAGGGGAGCGGTAAAACACCGGCTTTTCAATGGGGAAGTCGTGGCTTCAAATCCCAGCAGTACGAATGACTTTGTTTGCTAAGTAACATTCTTTTGTGATGCTATACCACTAGCCAGCGGTGAAGAAAAACAGCACGAGGAAATCTGAGTGAGTCAACGCTTGGCGGCGTATAAATCCGCGGCGAGTACGCGTGGTAATTAAGACCATAATCTCTCTCTCTCTGAGAGAAGGTGCCCTGTAGTGGGACGCATATAGGTAGGCTACATAAAAACTATATGATAAAAACAAAATAGCGTATGAAACTAATCTATAAACTGCTCTTGACTCTTTATATATGTAGCCACACTTTGTTTTCTCGCTTATTGCAAACAATCTAACCATATCAGACTATATTAGTCCACTGCTGAACATAACCATAACTATATCACCCTACTCAACTATTTAAAGTCAGTAAGTATACTACTACTGTGCGATAAATGTAAAAAAATCCAGTTGTACAACGGTTTCTTACCTTAGCTTATTGCCACAATACATTTATAAATTATTCAATACTAGCTGTCCCAGCGAACATCGCACCGCTAAAGTTTCCGTAATATCTCCATATTTCCTCACCATTTAAACCTTCCCTGGAGTTCTACAAAAATAAAAAACCAAAACTCAGCCAAATCGTTCCAGTCGTTCTCGAGTTTTAGTTAGACTAACGAACAGCAATCCATTTTTATACATAAAGAAATTTTGAAAGATATTTTTAACGAGGAATAATTTTAGTACAAACTGCCAATCCAACTGTACGTTGCTCTGTACAGTTGGATTGGCAGTATGTTTAGAGCTAAACAAACTTTAGCATGGACACAGGTGGATACGTGATTACTTGAACACACTTGAATTACGTGAACACACTTTGCACGTTAACCTACTTAAAAGTGTAACATTTATTCCTATTGATTTCTATGGTGAAACCTGTGCCATGATGGTACTACGGTAAACAAGCGTAGCGCGTGAATTGCGCGGCCTTTTGATACAATTCTGTTCCATCCAACGCTACATAAGACTTTATGTCGTGATGTTTACGGTACACTTTTGTTTGGCGAGTGATCTACCGTCCAATGACGTATATTGTTTATAACACATTCCAGTCCGTCCTTTGACGCAGAATCCCGCATCTAATTCAGAGCAATAGGGAAACACCTTGACACGCTTTGCGACTCGAAACCATGACCAAGTTGACTCGTCAATGATCGAACAAAAGTTGATTTTATTAACATAATTAAAGGAAACAGTTACCGATTTCAAATTGTAAACAAATTGTTTACAATTTGAAATCGGTAACTGTTTCCGTGTATTTACAATGTATGTTACAAATTGTATCGCCGATGCAGACATCGGCGATACAATTTGTTTACAGACAGATAAAAATAGAATCTGTAAACAAATAAGGAAGTTTGTTAAGAAAATCTCTGCCCACTTCCATGCCAATGCGCGGCGTGAAACTTCGAAACTTTATTCGTTACAAACATTGCTTGAGATGCTGGGAATTTATTACGTCGATAATTAAACCTAACGAAAATACTTCAAAACATAACATAACCTCACGCCTGTATGCGAGAGGGGTAGTTAGAGGCCTTGCCACTTCCCACGATCCTGACAGATCACCTTCGCTCCATTAATGTTCATTAGTCGTTGCATGCACGCATGCTGGTTCCGAGTACTTTTATCTTCCAATATATCCCTTATTTTCTCGAAGTATGTCCGTCTGGCACGTCCCTTACCGGCCCTTCCGCCCACATTCGCTATATATATTTGTCAATCTTTCTTCCTTCATCCTCTGCATAAAATGTTTAACATTTATTCTATTCAGTATATCTGTTTTCTGGTTCAATAACGAATTTGGTATTAATAAATCGCATTATATGAACAGGCCTACAAGTACCTATTAGTTATTAACGATCACAAGATCATTTGTTGTAAGGAAAATTTCATCTCAAATTGCAGTGCCGTCTTCGAAGTAATCGATCAAAGTCACCCACATTCGAAGGACTTTCATACAGCGACAGCGGTTCACCACCGAACCCTCCAGTCATGTTTACACCAGCCGAGCATTCTAGTAAAATCGAATCACTGAACAAAAACCCGTAAATAGCGCTGTCAGAAAGCAACTAAGGAAATACTTTTGTGATTTGTGGCCATTTTGTCTCGAATATGCAGTGGTGAGAAATTCGATCTATGACCTACATTCGACCTCCATAGCTCCTCCTCTGGTTGTACCACAGATAAATTTGTAACAAATTAGTATGTACTAATTTATCTAATAAATCAGGTGCGCCAAATCGACTATTAGTTGAACACATCTCTATCGTTGTGCTAACAGCACTGTTTTATGAACTAAAATTGTTGATCGTATTTGGATTGTGATTGACTGACAGTGGATGTACTTAAATAAAAAAAAATGAAAATTTCTCTCACGTTATTGTCCTAAAACTGCAACATTAACCACGGCACACACGGTTATTAGACCTCTCGCCCTTCATGATGAATATTTTGTAGAAAATTACTTATACCATCATCTTAGGAATAGAATAATGTTTACGATACCTGTCAAACCTGCTCAAGGACTTTTCATTCGTATCATGATGCTAGATAACATTTTCACAGACTTTGTCTTTTCACTTACAAACAAATAACACTATGTAACACACATACAGGAAACGTGATAAAATGTCTTCTTTGTAAACATTACAGTCAGTCAGAACAAGCGAAAATCTTCCAACCCATTGAAAGGTGTAAATGCATCAACCTGGGAAACTTTCCGATAACACCGGCCATCCATCATCAGATACATCAGCCTTTCGACACGTGACAGCTATAGTCACGAGCCAGCTACGCTCCCATAAGCGTAGGAAGTTGATTTGTTCCTTGTGCGTAGAAAAAAAAATGTTTGGTAAATTAGGCCAATATGAAATGTGAGTTTTCCAATATGGAAATAATCTATGTGTTACTAGCTGGTACCCGGGATTTCGTCTGCGCAGGATTAGTGCAGGACGCATTACCGGAATATCCAGTATCCTACGTCTTAATTCATATCCTTGTCTACATTTACGCCAAGGTTCATGTAATATCGGTAGGATAGTAGAATGTATGTCACGAGGTTCCAATTTAATTTAGCTAACGTGCAGAGTCGACATGGTATTAGTAAAGAGCTCTACATATATCTAGATCTATAGCGATCAGTGAAACTTGCTCTACCTACGGAAGAGATTTATCTTTTGCAAATCCGGCAACTTTTCATTGGAATCAATGTTTTAATACAATAGCGTGGGGCTGGCGCAAATATTTTTACAAGAAGAAAAAAAAACAAAAGACAATTTACAGAAAAAGAATAAGTTTCAAGTAGCAAAGAGGTTGCATACTTTTTTTGCAGGCGCGAACACCTACATATAGAATGAAGAGGTAGCTCTAGTCGCATCATTGTACCTACTCGTATTGCAAGCAATAAAAAGAGTAAGCCAAATCTAGTAAGGCTTTAAATCTTACTTAAAATGTATGTTACCGAAAAGTATTTTAGGAACCACGAATTACAGCAAGATGAGGAAAAGTTATTGTATCCACTATTAAGACAATATACCAAATCTATTCCTAAGGATGATCTGAGAAGGAGTTGATGATTTTGAGACGAAATAAGTAAATCCGTAAAGGTGAGAGAAGGTTTGTATGAAAAACTCTAGCCACACACAAACGGCTCATTACATTTTTGCGTTAAATACTGCAATAAATAAATTTTCAATTACCTTCTTTGAGTTTATGTGCTTTGAATTAGATGCCTAAACTAGACATTTTCTCGCAAGTTCATGAACTATCATGAACTAAATTTATAAAATTGGCAGCGTGTTATCTAAAAGAGTGTTGCAGGTTACTTAATTTATGGAAATATGGCAGTTTTGGACTAAAAAGTCACAGTTTATGGGTAGAATCTTGTTGACTAAATTGGACAAGTAAGAATAAATAGACTGTACTTATCACCATCAGAAGCAAAACTCTTCGACCGTGAAACTATAGTCCGAATATACCATTAGTGTGTCTGTTCTGGCGTTGTGTAACATTATATTTAACTCGGATACGGCCTCGCAGTGAATTACGGCAGCAATAATACAAACAAGCACGGATGTAATGCTAATACGCACGCATGATGAAACGTTACGTGTGTCACTTGTTATCGTCCTCTATCTGCAGATGTAACAACTTATCTACAAATCTACTTCGATAGTGGCAGAAATACAGGATCGGTTTCTGAGTTGAGAGATGCCCACATTTACACACATAAACACACACACTCACACACACACAAAGTCACGCTTTCACGCCTGTATTCTGGAGCGGTAGGCTGAGACCAGTGTCCGCCACTTGTTACGATCCTGACAGATCTATTTCGCTTCAGCTATAGTATTCATTAGTCCGGAGATTTAATACTTAATGTAAATTTATAAGTATAGTTCTAGCTCCAATTTGAGAATTCTGTTGAGACAATCTAAATTGATACGAGTACTGAACGTGTTTACATACTTAATGAGATGCTCTATTCAGACACTGGCAGAAAGAGTTAAATTAATAGGTATAAAAAAATAAATATTCATGGACATATTACACAGATCTCGTTAGCCCTATACTAAGTACAACTAAATGACTTGTGTTATAGATGCTAACTCGACGGTAGATTTAAGACAATAAATACATAGATAACATCCAAGACCCGAGACAAACTAGAAAAGTTCGTTTCCTAGTTTGACCCGGCCGGGGATCGAACCAGAGACCTTCGGTTTTACAGTCAGCATGCCAAACCGCTGCGCTACCGAGGCCGTCAAGTTTCAAGTTTCCAATTAAAATATAGTTAAAATTGAATACTATTGTCAATCTTACTTACCGTATCACGTGTCGATATATTTATCGATGATCATTTATCGCAAACTCAGCTTCGACTTTTCATTGACAATCTGAGATAGTAAATACCTACACTCCATGCCTCAAACTAAAACAATGTAAAGTCCAAAATGTATCATTGAATCAGTTATCATTGTGTACTTATCCGTAATAGACTTTACAAAATACTTACACTTACAAGGAAAGGTTAGTACAAGAAACAATTTCTGCGTGAAATAATGTTTTTTCGGAGGTTTATTTTTCAGTCTCGCCTCGTCCCGCCAGGGCCTTCCAATCAAAGATAATATGACAAATAAACAGAGCAGTGATCGCAGCAATCAATAGTAAATCGAGACGGCTGCTTATTTCCCTCGCGACTGTTTGGTGCTTGCTACTTCGATAAGGTGTAGTAAACATTATTACTTACTCATACCTACTACACGTGTGTTGTAATTGTGTAGCTGTATGACAATTATACTTCACGAAATGGAAGAAAAGTGAAGTATTATGCACATACTCATTTAGTAACATTGGTTTTTTTATAAGTCCTTAGAAAACTTTGTCATCACGCCTTGTCATTACACAATTTGTAAGCGACAGGCTGGAGCGTAACGTAGCCCTTAGGCGCCAGCAGGAAATAAACTACGTAGTAATATTGCTTGCTATTGACATGTAATTTTATTATTACTAAATAAAGTAATCTAATCTATACGGGCAGTGGCCGTGCTTTTCTGTGACCTTTCGAAGACCTTGACCATAGTGTTTTACACACTAAATTGAGGCATTATGGTATTGATGGTCCTCCTTTGAACCTATTGACCGAGTTTATGCGCGGGAGGACTCAATTCGTGGTGGGCGACGGAGGCTGTCTACGATCAGATGGCTTGATGACGCACATGGGCGTACCGCAAGGTTCGTCGTTATCAAACATAGCGTTCTCGCTACTTCTGAACGACCTGCCTGGCGCAGTGCCTGACGGCGAAATATTCATGTTCGCAGACGATGCCGTTGTGACTGCCACTAACGCCGCGGCATTAGAAAAGCGGTTAAACGCAGTAGTAAGTCGCCTGTGGGCATGGTTTCGCTGGAACGGGCTGATGCTCAACCTAACTAAGACTCAATTTATCGAGTTTGACCTTTCAGCGCGCATCAAGCCCTTGCTTGAAATTGATGTTGAAGGAGTCCAGATTAAGCAGGTTGATACAGCTCCTTTTCTTGGGTTCCAGCTAGATAGGTCGTTGACATGGGCGACACACATTGAAAGTTTGTGTGCGCGTCTGGGCAGGGCATGCTTCGCACTGCGCCGACTCACGTCGACAGTGCCTGTCGATTCAGTCCGCACTTGTTACTTCGCAACCGTACACTCGCTGCTGCAGTACGGCGTGGACCTATGGGCTCGCGCCGCCGACTGGGAACGCGTGTTCCGAATGCAGAAGCGAGCCGTGCGCATCATAGCGCAAGTATCTCAGGACACGTCGGTGCGGCCGCACTTCGTGGAGCAGCGGATTGTGACGCTGCCCGGACTGCTGGTGCTGCAGGTGGCGCTGTACGCGCGCGAGCACCTGCAGCAGTACGCGCGTCGCGGGGACCGGCACGATTATGCCACGCGGGGTGCGCAAAGACTTGCTGGAGTCGCTCGCCACTTGACCAAGAAAGGCAAAACTATCCACGTTATGGCTCCGGAGGTATACAACAAACTTCCGGAAGAAATTACGAGCGCTAGCAGTGAGTACGTGTTTAAACGAAAACTTAAAAAATGGCTTATCGAGCGGTGTTTTTATTCGTATGACGAATTCCTAGTCTGTAAAAGTGACTAAGCAGAGAAGTTTATAAGATTTAGCGTATTGTATTTTTAACACTTTTTAACACTTATTTAGCAGAATTTAGCACAATAATTAGGTAAATTACTCAACATACGTGGTATTATTATTTTGTCTTTAATTGATTGACCTGACAGATTGCATAATTATTATGATATTGACATGTAATATTTTCTTTTTGACATTTGTAAATTTGATTATTATTTCTACATTGGATTGTTATTATGTACGGAGTCTTGACTTGTAATGAATATTACCAATAAATGATGTCTATGTCTATGTCTATAAATCGTGACTTTCGTCAACTGAAATCGTTAATAATATTAAATATTCATCGACATAACACACATTACACAGCTCTCGTTAGCCCCACACTACATGCCTTGTGTTACAAGTGCTAACTCGACGATAGATTTAATACGAAATGACGACCTCTGTGGCGTAGCGGTAGTGCATCTACCTACCATGCAAGAGGTAGAGTACCATGCTAGAGGTTCGAATCCCGGCTAGGAACAAAAAAAACCCCAGGTCTTGGATGTTTACATGTTTGTGATGTCGTTGTTTCTGGTTTCCACGACACGACATGACATGACATGACGTTACGTTACGTTATGTTATTACAATAAATAAATAGATAACATCCAAGACGCGAGGCAAACTAGAAAAGTTCATTTCGTTCGGATCGTTGGCTCATCTAGAGCAGTGGTAGCGAAACGGTAGAACACTGGCTCTTCATTCGGGAGGTCGTGGCTTCGAAGGACATTATTTTCAAAGTTACATAAGTAAATTGGTGGAATAATAGTAGCAGTCACTCGCTAACCGTGAAGGACAACGTCGTGAGGAAACCTGAGTGTCAGAAGGGTTTACACACCTCAGCGTCTGAAATTGCCAATCCGCGGAGCCCACGCGTGTTGGTTAAGCCCATACTTTCTCTTTCTAGGAGAGAAGGCCAGGGCGCTTCCAGTGGGGCGTATATTGAATTCAATATTATTTAATACCATTTTTTTGACGCCTCGGTGGCGCAGCGGTTTGGCACGCTGACTGTAAAACCGAAGGTTCGATCCCCGGCCAGGTCAAACTAGGAAACGAATTTTTCTAGTTTGTCTCGGGTCTTGGATGTTATCTATGTATTTATCGTCGAGTTAGCACCTGTAACACAAGTCGTTAAGTCGTACTTAGTATAGGGCTAACGAGATCTGTGTAATATGTCCATGAATATTTATATTTATTTATTTATTTATTTATTTCTATTTTGCTGACAGTCGTTTTCAACATAACTATATTATTGAAGTTTATTTTTGTGATCAGTTAACAGTATTGTCACAGTTGATACCATTGTGTGAGCAGTGAAAAAAACATAATTATGCTAATGACGTTTAAACATTTACAAATTGTGTGGTGTCGTATCATACACGTGGTGGATAGCGTTTCTGACATTTTGAATTAAATAATTACTAAAATCAAGATTTCTAAAATATGTTTCAGCCCAATAAACTTTTATTTTAAAACTATGTATGAGATGGTTGCGCAGCGATCGAACGCCGGCCTCACAATAGGGAGGACGTGGAATTGAATCCCGGCACGTACCAACTACTTCGTTTTCTAAGTTACGGGCGTAACATTTGTAAAGTTGTACAGTAGCAATACCACTCGCAATCCGTGAAGGAAAACATCGTGAGAAAGGTATACATATATAGCGTATGAGTACATGGTGGTCACGCCGCCTGTGCCATGCAGTGAGACGTATATTAAATAGGCTAATAGCGTACGCTTGCAGTAGAGAGCAACTAGCTCGACACGTCGTAAAGCTCACATTTCAGTAAATATTTTAATAGACGAATGAATCGAACCAAAGATGCCAATTATAAAACTGAGGGAAATAAAGCGCCACAGAACTGGCGCGAGCGGGCGACGCAGCGAAAACATTTCTAATTAGAGGGATTTTTCACGCTCTCCTCGGAAAATTGTGATTGTGATATGTTTTTGATGCTATTTTTGGGGTTCGGTACCTTGAGTGTGCCAACGGGACCCCTAAGCCTACGCTGTCCATTTGTGTATCTGTCTGTCCAGATTTCCTTTGAACGGATGATCTCTTAAGCCGTAATAGGTGAAAAATGTGTTACTATGGCTGATTGGAAAAAATGCTAAAAGCAAAAATTAAGAGGTGCCTTAAGTTTTATTCACAAATCAGGGATTGATTTGAGAGAAAGACTCAAGTACTAAGTTAATAACTTAACTGTCTACGATAAGTCTCGCCTCGTTTAGTGTTGAAGACTCCTTGGATTCATTTTATGATTTTGTATTTCTATTCATTCATGATTATGTATTTGTACTATGTATATTTGCAATTGTTTTGTATTTGTTGTTTTTCCAGTGTACAATAAAGAATATTCTTATCTTATCTTATTTTTTCTTTTACTGTCTTTTCTCTCTCATGCCACTCATTACATAATTGTTGTTACAATCTCATAGCCTATTTGTTCTGATATTTTACTATTATACTTTGTTTTTACCAACCCGGACTTGGTTCCCGTGGTGGACTATGGCCTAACTTTCCTGCAATGCAGGCAAAGACCCTTGCCCCAGCAGTAGGGACATACAAAGGGTTGATATCACGCTTTGTTTTACCCGTTTTCCATCAGTTTACTTAATTATACATTCCGTAACACTTAGGTTACATTCAACTATCGATACTAAAGAAACTGTTTTCAGACTTCGCGTTACATCAATTACACATTGTATAATCATCTCAGCACAGTGAATGTATTCTTAATTTCAGCAGAAATAACAGGCATAGAGTCAATATTTGTAGAGCAAACTAAGCCGCTGGTGGAGTCAACTACGCAAAGTAGCACATTGAATTAAAGTAAAAACAAAATACAAACTAACTTTACAAGAAACTAATTAGAAACTAGTTAACGTTCCAGACGAATTAAGCCAAGCTTGGTTGAACTACGTGATTTAATTTCATCTCAAAATCAGCAGCTAGAATTACCTACCTACAGTCTATTTATCCTTACTCGTCCAATTTAGTAAACAAGATTCTAACCTAAAAATTGGCATTTGATGACAAAAGTAGATATTTTCTCGCAAGTTCATGGACCTCGTTTATAAAATGTTCAACGTGTTATCGAAACTAGTGTCCCAGGTTACTTCATTTATGGGAATATGACGGTTTTCGACTAAAAAGTCTACTTTACCGGTAGAATCTTGCTTACTAAAATGGACAAGTAAGAATAAACAGACGTTACTTCAAAGTTTAAACATAACAATTGCTTCCATAAGCAGTCTAGCTAGTCTAACAGTCTAAACGGTAAACGGGGGCTTGCAAAACACTGATAACCCACATCACTATCTGCCCGTAGTGTGACACTCTCCTAAATACCGGCACTGAAATGCATGCTATACGCTGCCTTCCCCATTAGCATAGGGGAACACGCCACTCCTAAACAGATACTCGTAGACTACAGCGCTCCTAGTACGAGTACACGTGAAAAAAATGGCATTTTGGCGTAATCTTAAATAATAATCATGACGTTAATACAAAATAGGAGCGTTATCTTAAAATAAGGAAACGCTAGGTCAATACTATGCTATATTTTTAATATGATAGGATAGAATTGTTTGGGTAAAGAATATCATAATATTATGATTCTTATTAAATAAAATAATGGTCACAGAAAATAATATTACGAGACCGATATTGTATTTTCTAAGGTTAACACGAGCACTAGAAATAGTAAAAACTGTATTTACACGGATTTTACTCTTTTAATTTAACATTTTTTTTTTTCAATGTTTCGGCACTTTTTCAAGTACCTACCGCGGTCTCACACAGTGAAAGTGTCAACATATTTTATATATTTCATAGTTTATTTGAACAATTATGTCTGAAAACGATGAAGTCCCTTAATGGCAGCGATTCATCTGTTATCATCAGCAAAAATATTATAATCGTACTGTGTGGTGATATCAGGATGCTCCATACTTGAGGTGAATTCATCTCACTTGAAACTGAATTCATTGTCTTCACGTCATTTATTCACGCCTTTTTTCTTGGCGAATAATTAGATATATAGATCAAGCTCTACGTGCAGATAAACGTTTTTAACCTATAGGGTATGTACCGCCATCTTGCTTTACGTGAATACAGCGACATAACGGTAAGGCGATAGGAAGACAAAACGTTCATTGCCACAAGGTGCAGCCGGGCCTGGATACCTTCGGTGTTCGTTACATTAAGTTATGTATGAACTAAATTATGTATCTGATTGTAAAACACATCATGAAAAAAATATCTGCTGTTTGAAGGCGGTCTGTTTCCGGGAGATATATAAGGTTAGATTAGTACTCTTTATTGCACACCATATATTTCAAAAGCACATGAAAATGTTACATACACAACTGGCGGCCTCTTTACCGTAACAAATGTATGAAAAAGTTGTTTTTGTTTTCTGATGACAAAACGACAGTTGCTTGTGTAGAAGAAATGAATACAATAATATCACACAACTAGAAGAACGGAATTGCCTGGAAGAAATTGCTTTTAGTAATAAGAAATTTGTACTATATTTTTATATAATTTCTGATACTGTAATTACTGTGTACAATAAAGAATATTATATCTATCTATGACACAATTACGAAGTTCAGAAGAAGAAGAAGTTCAGAATCTTAAGAACAGCTTTTGCAGTATCACCTAATGCAATATGTAGTGTGTACTTAATTAAAAACACTGAGATGAATCAAATACGTTGCAGTATTATGTAGCGTCCGCATACCGGGTGCGTGCTAGGCATGATGATATTCAGAAATAGGTACATCAACACGCCTACTTATCTTTTTAATAGTTTTTATAGACAATTTATTTATTAGTCACCCCATAAACAAAGTCAATGAACTCTAAATTGGCAGTCGTTGACACTTAAATTGCTTTTCACATTATTTTTGCGTAGCTTTGCCCCAATTATTTGCATATCAAACGCCTTCGTACTTTACGCGAATGTACAATACAGAGATAAATTCTCGCCTGTATCCCAGAGAGGTAGGCACAGATCAGAGTCTGTCACCTGCTACGATCCGAACGCGAACATAAGAATACTCGTAAAGCATTATAATAATCATACATTATGCGACTGTGGTGAATTTACTGAGTGGTTTTAATTTACCTTTTAATTTAATTTACCGAACTACACTTGCACTTTTTCTTAAGCATCACTTAATACGCCATTTAAATTGAATTTTGTATGAAGAATTCTAGTTAAACTGTACTTAAGCACATTTAGGAAAGTGGTGCAAGTCAGCCGAATAGTTTTATCAGTTTTTTTCGGTAATTTCGTATTCTCACCGGCATTTTCACTGACGGAAACTAAATGTAGCGATTGGTTTTAGGTAACCTACGTGAAATTTTCACGATAGCAAATCCTGAAAGGTAGCAGCGCTTTTATCTCCACAACGAACCACGTCTCTAGCTCCAAGATCCATCGAGCTCGATAAATTTTCGTTTTCCCAACTCTACCAAAGCGATAAAGTTCAATGTATCGCCTTTTAAAGGACTTCGGACTACGAGCGCATTTTATCAATTTTCTCCTCTTAAAAGCATCTTAGCAGTGGCTTTCAGAGATTTCCAGAGAGTAACAGCACCTCCAAATCACCTGCATTTCTTCGTTAGGCTTTTTCCACAGACACAAAATAAATACAACAAATTTAATGTACGTGTGCTTGACTATCAGTGTTGCCAGATGGCCCTTTGAATTTCCGCCCCGATCTGAATAAATTCTCCCCAAAAATTGGCATAAATTATCATCATCATCATCCAACTGGGATGGGCAGTGTTTAGGAAGCTAAAACACATTTTCGCGTCCAATGTCTACCTCAGTGTCTTAAGGCAAAGTTGTATAACCAACATATTGTGTTGCCAGCGATTATGGAAGCGAGTCCTGGATGACTATGGGCCTCATGAAGAAGAATAGAAAAATCGCTCAGTCAGTACGTTTAATTTAAATAGAACACAAACTTTTACTTAAGAAAAACTATAATATCGTCACATCTCTGAACATAAAAGCGATATCAAACCCGCTACAGTTAGCTAAGTGCATGCAAAGACACAAATGACAGCCAATCCCGGATTAAGCCAGCGCGGGGCCTGTAGCAAATTCTATCAAGAGGTTTTCTTAAAGTTACCTATCAAGCTAATAAATAAAACAGAAGTCATCAAAGAGGGGTAAATATGTCTTTGTTTATGTGTCTTATCATGTTCCTCAAGTCATTTTTAACTTGACTTCATGTTGAGAAAAAAATTACTACTACACTTGGTAATCATATTTTTTTGACGGTCTGTAAGCGTTTCATTCGCGGGACCCCCAAATTATGAGTAGATTAAGAAATTGTTAGTGAATGGCAACGAAGAGGAATATTCCCCTTCGTTCTTAAATAATCCTCTCCTTCTCGCAAGATAGGAGCCAAAAAATTACTTCTGTCGTATCATTTCTGGACCCCAAGGGTCAGGTCATATAACTCTTCGCTATCTAGAGAGTGGAGAGATGCGAGGATGCTTCGCTAAGCTTCACCGATACATCAGTCTATTACTCGATAGTGAGTCCGCAACAGAGACGAATGTTGGTCATTTGTTACCTGCCTCATGTAGCTCTGCTACCTACCTATCGATAGGATGTTTTACTTTAGAAATATGGTATTTCTTATAAATATAATATACTAGCTAACCCAGCGAACTTCGTACCGCCTAACAGTCGATTCTTGATTTTTTTTTAATTTTTCTGTCCGTAAGAACCATCCTCGTACTTCAAGGAATATTCTAGGAATAAGAATTAGCGAAATCGATTCAGCTGCTCTGGAGATTTACGATTACCAACACATTCAGCGATTCATTATTATATTATAGAGAAGAAGAAGATAACTATGTATGAGTATCGCGAATCATGCGATACACATACATAGTTACATATTAAACGGGTCTAATCGCGATTATTTACTAGGTAAAACGTAATTACCTTATTTCCCGACGTTTCGGCAGCCTTACAGTTGCCGTGGTCTCGGGAAGACTGAAGTGGCAAGTACAGTCAATTATTGTGGGTAGTCACTTTCAATTTTTCGCGGCTGGCCGATATATACTAGTTTTTTGTCTAGACCCAAGCTCTTATTAGCCAAATGTAGATAATTTTGATGAGAAAAAGAACAAAAAAACTTCAAACTTAGTCTTTTTAAAGTCCTTAATTTATTTATTTAATTAACAGAGTTTACTTACATAACAATAACAAACATCTTGGTTTATTACCACGTAGAAGCTAGCAGATTTTGAATGAGACGCTGGTTATACTAGGCAACGTTGATCACAAATTAATCGTTCATATACCTGTTAAAATCGCAGGCTGTTATTTATTAACGTCTAAGTAATTGTAATCGTTTTAGGAATCTGGGAACGTACTCTGTTCAGGAATTCGATGCTAATATGGTTAGTGGAACAATTAATATAGCATAACATAGTATTAAGTCCACCCGTTGCACTTTGTCCTTGTTGCAAAAAGAATTAGTAATATAATTTCTCATAACTATCATGCCAGAGAACGAACCCATCATGAGTAAAATTGCGAGTAGGTACTTTGATAACAGGTAGGTATTTGTAGTTATAGATCGCTAATACTTGCGATGCTATTATTCAATGTTTACGTTAAAATAATTGTTATTTCATAGTTACGTTAAGAAATATCGGTGTAATTTCCTTTTTTATTTACAGCTAGCTGTGCGCCACGGTGTTACCTGCCGATTATTAGGGACATTAATTGATTCTCCCATGGGAAGAACATATTTTCCCGCAGTAAAACGTAGCCTATGTGTTCCGAGGGTGTCAGCTAATTTCGTATCAGATTTTATTAAAATCGTTCTAGCCGTTGTGGCGTGTAGAAGTAACGAACATACGACTCACAAACTTTCGCCTTTATAATATTAACATATAATTTAGGTAGTGTGATAAAGTGTTCTCTATCTACAGCTCACTTCTAATAATTGTCTAAGCTGACTGTATTGACCTTGTCATTTTTGAGGATTAGCCTGGCTAAGCTGAGAGGGTGGTATATGCTGAGGTGGGACTGGTAGTTAAGCCTGCAAGTTAAGCTTCACCTATCTAGTGCGAACCTAAGGTGTCGTCTAGCCATCGATATAGAGCTAGTGCAGTGGTTCTTAACCTTTAAAAGATGTGGTCCTTGTTTGACACTTAATTAAGAGGCTCCATGCAGTAACCCTAGCGCCACCAATGGAAAGAATCATATATTTTCTCCAGATCTTTTGTGCAAAAAGTTTAGATCGCGATTTGTGAAAAAAAATTAAATCTTTTTCATTGGTGGCTCTAGTCTTAGGTACTGCATGGAGCCCCTTAGGATACATCCTATTGAAACACAAAATAAATCTTGTCTTATTTTTAATTCCACGTCAAATTCTTTAGGCTTCACTGACTTCTAGGCACTATCCTTTCAGACTTCGTACCTAATATTATCTTAGTGATCTTTCTACAGCAAACATACAATCTTTCCGTACATAAGCGTCATAAGAAAACTTTTTTTTTATTTTGTTAACAATCGTTAACCCACATAAATAGCCTTTTGTCGTCGTGTTCGTGGCACTATAATTTTATAAATTACCCTCTACCCACGCGACCCAATCATGTGAACACATCGTGCCTTTGTCTGTCACCATGAAGTGAGAGTTCTAATAGCATGGTTTTAACAATCGTTATGAGCTAATATTATGAAAATGATTAAGCTAATTTGTAGCTGCTATCATTAAACTGCTTGTTGAGCAACAATGTAGTCTTACTAGAGAACCGATTCTCAAAGCCATCATCATCATCAGCCCGGTAAACCCAACTGCTCGGTATGAGGCCTCTTCATTTCGACGCCAACCAGCACGGTCTCTCAAAGCCAATAACACTCAAAGAGCCAACTAGAGGGACAACCCTAAAACAAGGCGTGGAGTCAAATTCGCCCTCCAACTATTTAAGGACATCCAAAACGGTAGTAGCCGAAATAGTGGGTGGAGTTGTGAGACATTGAAAAACGAGCTCTCCACGTTTGTATTTAAGCGCTTGTGACGTCTGGCCGGGGTGGTGCTTACGTCGGCGGGGGGGTTTGTCGGGCAGTGGGGCGGCGGGATCGATACAGCCAGTGGGTTACACGGCTCGATATATAGGACAGACGGGTTTTACGACACCCGAGAAACGCACAGACTGATATGTTCGCTTTATTGTCGAATATAGCTGGGTTTACTGCTCGCTGAAATTAACCAATCGCTTTATTTTGGGGTGAAAATGGCGGCACTAAACGCTAGAGTACGGTTGAACGTGAAAGCGGATTTGTATCTTCTTCCAGAAATTTTATCGATTCAGATGCTTCAAATGTTGTAATTTTTAATGGCTCTTAGATATAGCTCGCTCGTGAATTCATTGTCCGTCTTTGATAGAATATTTTAGAACTACTACTTTTTTTGCATTCGCTTGTTTATTTCTACCGAAATCTTAGCATATAGAGTCAAAACGTTGTAGGCATCGGCAATGCTGTTCTATTGCTCTTCTCTGTGAGGCTCCGGCCTAACCCAAAATAAACCAGTATCATCACTGAGACAGCTAATTCCTTTTAGGGAGGGCGCGGCGCAACTCTCTTTAAACGTGAATTAAATATATAGTGATTAATCACGTGGCAAATTAATTATCCCTCAGCCTTCATAGCTCACAGCGCGGTTTTGGACTGAGTAAACTACAAAAGCCGTGGGCCTAAAACCGAACATAATATAACGTCGACGATACGAAAATGAGTGTTTAAGTTTCTGTGGGTTTTAGCTTCCAGCTTCCACTGTCAAGAATAGTTCTGGTTGAGTGGAATTTTTAGCCTCTAAATAGGTTTTTAAATTTGTCCTCAGCACGGGTTAGTGCATTACAAAAAAAAGAATATATGAATAGTTCTGTAAATTATAAGTAAGTGCTTCATTGATTCTGATTGGATTTATTTATTTATACTTACATTATTTTGATTTTTTGTCTGCCTTCCTCCAATCGCCATCCAATATAACACCCATGTGTAAAGATAATCCCTACTTTTGGATGGATAAGGCCGATAGCTGAATGAGGGTAGCGGAGGATGGAAAAATATTGCATGGTGAGGCCTGCAAAAAACATTCTTAACGGGATGTCACGTTTTCCGCATAACACCTCTTTTCATAGATTTACAAATGCAGTACAGACATTGGTCTAACAGTCAAATTGCTATCGCAAACGTCAGGATTCTGACAGGATTTGTGCATATAATTACGCCCCATGTACGCGTTTTAACGCTCTGAAATGTCAAAAATCGCGACTAGATATGAGTTGTCAAATTATGACATTTTATTTTAGCGCCACAAAATACTCAACTCGCGCACGCTACTGATGTATATACAATAGTAAAAAGTTAGAGAAATTCGGTCGTGACCTTCTGCGTCTAATACTGGCTGTTAACAATGAAAGTCGATAAAAAGTATTAAGTAACCCCAAGTCTTCAGTTCAGCCGGTGCTTGGAGCCGCGATCGATAGATACGCGATAAACTAAATTCGGTTATCTTGTTAACTTATAAGATATGGAGGACGTGGTGTGGCTTATGATGGCAATAGGTGTTTACTTTGGAAACAGCAGCTGACTTGGTATCAACCTGCCTGTTCAGTAGTGTTTAGGGATGAGAGTTTACATGTTTTAAACTATAATAAAACCTTGTTGAAAACAATAAAACGTAATACAGAGAATATTGTAAAGAGGTTCAAAATTTCACTGATGCCGGTGAGTCACCCATTGGCTCAGTTGGAAGGAGCGCTGGCACGGATAGCTAGAGGTCGCGGATTCGAATCGCGGCATGGGTGGAATTTTTAGCCTCTAAATAGGTTTTTAAAATTGTCCTTAGCACGGGTTAGTGCATTAAAAGGAATATAATTAAAAATTAGCTCAGTTTTATGAGCAAGGCCACCTCTCAGAGAGAGGGAGAGAGAGAGGCAGAGTATAAGCTTAGTGTTCATTGCGGATTGGCATCAAGCGCAAAGGCCTGTGAAAAACTCACACTCTGCAGTTCCTCGCGACCACGTTTCTCTTAACCGTCAGCGAATGAAATTTCATTTCCACATGCTCGAACACTTGTTTTATATGAAGAACCAAGTTATTATTTGTTTAAACAATATCCATAGTAAGGAGGTCTCAAATTGCTTGAGTAGACTGTCGTTAGATAGGGGTATCTAGTATCGTAAGTTGAATAGTAGTAATTAACTCCCATCCACTCAAGTAATTAGAAGCCTCTTTAGTTGGATATGGATAAGGTTGTGTTATAGTTTATCTCAGAAGCGCTCGAGGCCTAGTCGAACCGAGTGATTGGAATCAATCTAGGAGTGGGTCGTTGTCCGATTTTTCGACGACGAAACGCAACCGTTTTTTCTGGAACGAAAACAGGTCCTCGAAACGGTCTTCGTTCGCAACTGGTTTCATTGTATGCGGACGAGCAAGGCGCAGAGGACGGTCAAACGAGTGCGAACGAGACGAAATCACGAAACATCGGAAAAAATAAGTTGTTTTACACGATATTCGACTGTATACTCATAGGCATAAAGATTACTTTATTGTATCACAGACCAAAACGAACGGAACGAGCAAGGAGCCGACGACGACGTCGCAATGATCTCATTACGTTCTAGGCTCTTTTAATATAGCACTAAAGGACATATCCGCGTCAAACAATCTAAGGACTGGTTTCGCGACGAACAAACGCTGGCACTGCTTTAGAGTCGCTGGCACTGCTTTAGAATGAAACGTAAAACGGTCCTATCGTCGCGGAACACAAAACGGTCTTATAAAACGGTTCGTCTTTGCAACGATCACGCCTAAATCAATCACTCGAGTTAAGCAACAACAGTCACAGTCAGGTGCAGGATGGGTGACCGTCCCATTACTACAACTAGTGGCATTTTTCCCAGCGCTTCCGTGTTTCGCAAGGCACGTTAAGCCGTGAGTGCTGGCTGTCGTGTAATGGTAGTCGTTAAGCCATGTCAGAGGGCTTATGGGCGGCTTAATAACTTCTGACAGTAAGGTTCGTCACTGTCTTACAAACCTCCACCAAACCCGGACTTGGCCTCCGTGGTGGAGTATGGCCTAACCTTCCTGCAATGCAGCAAGAGACCCGTACCACAACGGTGGGGACATACAGGGTTGAAATCGATCGAAAAATCGGTAGTGTAGATCATAGTTTGCATACATATTTGGGGACGCCAAATTACAAGAATAGTTAGTCTCTTAACAATAACTCAAGGGTCACCTTTACACATTGTACACAAATCACGTATGGCTTGTACCGTTAGCAAAGCAGCCACCAACGGTTCCTTATCTAGACCACTCCTGACGAGGGTAGCTCGCTTTGTTCGCGAAATAATGGTGAAATTGCACCAGAATGACTGGCTGGGGTTATTAAAACGAAGATTCGCCGCGTCACTCTCACTCGAGATGAATGTGATAGGGCTGTTTTGGGGTGCCTCCGTGTTTAGACGAGCAGTTTATTATACAGGTAGATAGAGAAAACTTAAGCTACTACAAAAATTAACATAACATAACATTTACATACAGGGACATACATTGCTTCTGACCCCACACAAGGATACCCTGTGTCGTGGGAACCAGAAACAAGGAAAATTGCAAAGATTATTACAAATTATGTCAGGCCTTAGAAACAGTAAGTAAGTTATAATAAAAATTGACTTGACGTGAAATAAGAATCCGGTCGATGTGAATCTGCTAAGTTCATTCTCCCGAATCTGAGGATACTCGGTAACTGGAGACGCTTGCTTAAGTGTCTAGCGGTGACGTTTTGTAACCAATTTATATTATATTTTTGAAGCGCTCGTGACCTAGTCGAACCGAGTGATTGGTATCAATCACTTGAGTTAAGTAGCAGTAACTTGAGTAGCAGGCGCGGTCAGGCGCAGAATGGGTGACCGTACCGTGACTACCGCTAGTAGCATTTTTCCGAGCGCGTCCGCGCTTCGCAAGGCACGTAAAGCCGTTGGTGCCGGCTGTCATATAATGGCAGTCGTTAAACCATGTCAGAAGCCTAATGGTAATTTCTGACAGTAAAGACCGCCACTGACTTACAATCCTCCACCAACCCGGACTTGGCCCCCGCGGTGGAGTATGGCCTAACCTTCCTGCGATGCAGGAAGAGACCCGTGCCCCAGCAGGGGTCATACAAGGGTTGGTATCGATACATTTTACACTAGAATACCTATCTACCTTTTACTCCTGTTCACAACCACGCTTCTCCAACCGCCACCACCAGTATCACATAATTATGTCGGTTAGTTTTTTATGTACCAGAACTAAACACTAGTTATACAAATTTTCTGGCTCCATTAATTATGGTAACTGACGCGTTGTTTGCTAGTTGTTACTGTCGTCATTGAAGGCCGTGCCGCATGTACCTACTTAGCGTTAACGAGGATTGCTCATTCAAAACGCAAATGCAAGGTTATTAACTAAAAAAACTCTTCACTAAGCATCTGTCACGGTAACAGGCCATGCATGAAGCGGGAAAAAACTCAAACCAATGTCGCTTCTTTGAAATAGATTAGATTAGGTATCGATTCGCATCGCATCAACGCCAGACTACGTCTACGAATTGACTCGCACCATCCAAAAATAGGGTATGGGATTTAATTCGATGGAACCTACGATAATGTATTTTCTGTGTACTCTCAGTGACAATGTCTTTCTGAAATATTTTTTTTATACAAGAATAATAACTGCCTCACCCCGAAAGCACTCCAATGAAGTTTTTTAGGCGGCACCATCCTATAAAAACTATCCCTTCACACTTTCCCCTCACCGTGTTTTGGTAAGTCATAATCTCCACGACAAATATTTGCCGATAGATATTAGGATAAATATTGATATTTCTCTATCCACGGCTTGCCCCTCGGAGAAGCCGCGCTTAGAAAACAAGCCAATTTTCATAGACATTTCAAATTAAGCTTGGCAGCGATGCATAGAGAGATTGTTACGTGAAATAAGCGAAAATCTATGCCAACAGAACCTTGCTTTTCTCCACCAACAATAAAACGCTACGTGGTCCTATTATTACGATTTGCAAGACGACAATATGCAAAATTTTCCAAGACCGGACACTTTATCAAATTGTTAAAGTCAACATTCGCACGCGGCGCCAACAATTTCGCTTGTTGATTATCCAAACAAATGTCGCATCACTTGTCAGGAAAAGCAACGTCGACAGCGGGTCGCAGCTCGGCAAATATTTACAGAACCAATAGAAACGAAAACCAATATGCTACACAACGCGGACAACTGGAGCGGAATATTA
This sequence comes from Yponomeuta sedellus, assembly GCA_934045075.1. Classification (NCBI taxonomy): domain Eukaryota; kingdom Metazoa; phylum Arthropoda; class Insecta; order Lepidoptera; family Yponomeutidae; genus Yponomeuta; species Yponomeuta sedellus. The sequence continues at coordinate 17,839,311 of OW203729.1, read as the reverse complement.
CCTACGAGTTCCTTTTTTCCTCTGTGCTACGAGTAACAAACATAGCGGAGTTCTCGACGGTTCCCATAATAATATCTAGACCAGAATCGTATCTAGTGTTATTATGGGAATGGGGTGACTGCAGGTCTTCAATAATCATAATATAGTACCTACTGGTCTTAACAAGCGAGCGATTGGCCGATCAAAAGATTTGGGGGAAAATTAAAAACTTTAGCTTCATGTACTTTAGCCAAGGGAACTTTACTATATTTCGACCACAACGACACAAATTTACGTTAACGATTTTTAGACTTAGTAGATACACTCTCTGTCTGGTACACCCAGGTCTCTGCGTGCAGTGGGTTTATGTAATGTCATGTACTCTCTGCACTGCCTCTAAAGTGCACAAGTTCCTGAAACACGTCAGTTAAAAGTTTATTATTAGTGTTATACAACCAATTACGTTCTATGGCGTTTCGTTCAGATCTATGTTTTCGAAATATCGTTTGCCTCTCCACTAATGGAGGATGGCTCTCAGGTCTCCAAATTCTTCTATACTCGTAGATATCGAGTCTTCAACACTTGCTTAGTCCCTCCTTCCCTGTTATTTCTGAGCCATGACTTCTTTTTCCTCCCAACACCCAAAGCCTCTCCCCCTCAATCAATCTTGCAATCCCTTGAAAGTCGGTGCCGGTCGTGTCACACATGCCATAGATACGACCTAAATCTAGAATAAAATAGCACGGTTCGACTTAAATATTAAAGATGCAAATTGCTCAAAGCTGAGTTACCAAGAAGCGGACCGATCGATGCAATTTCATCGATTCGATACATTTAACGATTACCGCTTTATTCATAGATTTGTTATGGAAGCATTACCACGATTTTGTAATTTTCTCAGTAAGTAGGTATCTACAAATTAAAGAGTAACCGATAAGAGGCGATAGCGGAAGAATTGAGTAACTTTTGGTGGGTTACCTATCTATCAATGAAGTACCTACACTAGTGTGCTTGCATCAAGCACAGTACTGGAAACATTCAAACCTAACACTGCCCTTTCGTTGTTCACAGCAAAGACCAAAGATGCATATTGAAGTCCAAGTCGCGCTCAACTTCGTCATATCGTACCTGTACAACAAGCTGCCCAGGCGACGTGTCAACATCTTCGGCGAGGAGCTGGAGAAGGCGTTAAAAGACAAGTTCCGGGGTCATTGGTACCCGGACCGGCCTTGCAGAGGGTCGGCTTTCCGCTGCCTGAAGACTGGGGGCCCGTTGGACCCGGTCCTGGAGAGAGCGGCGCGGGAGTCAGGGGTTCCTGTCAGAGATGTGCTCGAGCACCTACCGAGGGATCTCGCTGTTTGGGTTGATCCAGGTGAGTTCTGTCTGCCATCCTTTATGTCGGTAGGGTAACACCGTTCTTAATCGAAGTGAAACGGTGAAGGTAGAGGAAAATCAATAATACATTTCCGACATCTCTATTGCGGGATTCCTTCTGTCTGCCACGTCGACGGGGCTTATTTTAGGGATTCGGTCCTCTTTTTTTAACCGGTACTATAAGTACCGGTACCAATCGTTCGACAGCTAAACAGCCTTTACATTTTTGTCACAAAATCTTTTCGTTATGGCTGGTATCTATATCTAATGTGCTCAATTTAAGAAACACGTAAATTAGAATTTGTTTTAATGCTGGTTGACAAATTATGATCTTTATTATACATAGCAGAATGCATATTAATTATTCAAATTCATTTTATCACATGGCTTTACAAAAAAGAAAATTCGTAAAAAAAACCACGTAAAAACAATGCTAACCAAAAATTACAAACTCTTAGTGTTTGATGAATTGTACAATTTAGAGGCAAATGTACGAGTTTAATTTCTATTTGCTCGTAGCACAGAAACTGCGGCTTAATGAACGTTACAAATTAAATTAGGTGTCCAACCATGACCGTCTGTTGCCTGTTGTCTGTTGCCAAACAAATAAATAAACTCGCGAACATCACGAGAGAGACCTAAAAGGATCACTCGAGTAAGCTAACGCTGCCTACTGTACAAAACACATAAAACTGCAGCAGTCTCTAGCTATTTTACCGCTTAGCTCTTTGCAGCGGAGGTCGAAGTTAATTCCCAAAACAAACATGACCTCGCCGAGCTAATAGCGATGCTAGATAGCGCATCAAAATTGGCGCATCGCAACCGACGCAACTATTCCGCTACGTAGTGTTACCTAACCAGCTAACTCGCGAGGTCGATGGACAGACAGACTGTCGCCCACCGAGGACAACCTCACCGTCTTTATGCTAATCACTGACTCGACCTATCTGGACGTAGCTGGTTCTATTCTGCCATTGCAATCGAGAGAATACCGATTACCGACTCCCGTATCGCTCGTGGTCTAGGCGAACCGAGTGATTGGAATCAATCACTGGGTTAAGCAACAACAGGCGCGGTCAGGTACAGGATGGGTGAGCGTCCGGTGACTACCGCTAGTGGCATTTTTCCGAGCGCTTCCGTGTTTCGCAAGGCACGTTAAGCCGTAGGTGCCGGCTGTCATATAATGGTGGCAGTCGTTAAGCCATGTCAGAGGCCTTATGGGCGGCTTGATAACTTCTGACAGTTAAGGCCCGCCACTGTCTTACAATCCTCCACCAACCCGGACTTGGCCCCCGTGGTGGAGTATGGCCTAACCTTTCTGCGATGCAGGAAGAGACCCGTGCCCCAACAGTGGGTACATACAAGGGTTGATAACCACTCCCGTATCTAGATTTTTGCGCCAATTTCAAGGTATTAAAGCACTTCGGTTTAAAGGGAATGCTTCTCTTTGTGAGAGTTGATTGTTGTCAATAAAAAAATTGCAGCATCATAAATGTGAACGTAAGTCCGTAGCTGAATAGTGTTGGATTTTGGCGCAGATATAGGGTTCCACGGAAACACGAGTCGCGCGTGGTAACTTCCAGTAGGTACAATAATTGTCAAATTCTGACTTTTTAGCGCTAATAATACGGGTGATTCGCGCTGCCTTTGCTGAAGGTAGGTACAATATTTTACAATTCACTTTTCCACTACCAATTCACCAACCAAATCGCCGCCAAACATCTTGAAAAGTATTTGCTGAAAGACCACGTAAAAATAGTGTCTTCTTCTTCTTCTGGCAATATTAGTCCACTGCTGGACATAGCCCTCCCCTAATGAGCGCCATAGCGCAAGGTTGTGCCATCATTGGGGGCCAATTGGGGGGTTAAATAGTGTCTGATCTGATGAAATTAATTTCCTAAAACTAGCTCATGAAAAGGGGTTCTCCTGGGTGCCCAGGAATGTGCAGTCATGCGATGCCAGTATTTCACCATAGGCAGTATATAAGTCCAACTCTTTATCAGTGAACGAAAACATCGTCGGGAAACCCGGAGCATTATTGGCTCCGCACGTATTGACTTTAAAAACCTATTTGGAGGCTAAAAATTCCACCCATGCCGGGATTCGAACCCGCGACCTCTGGCTATCCGTGCCAGCGCTCTTACCAACTGAGCCAATGGGCGACTCACCGGCATCAGTGAAATTTCGAACCTCTTTACATTATTCTCTGTATTACGTACAGGCAGCGACATCTGGCTTAAGTAAATTGCATCACTTACAGCCCCGACTACCTACTTTGCAGTTACGTATTGACTTGTCTTTCCTGTAGGTTAGGCCGACTAAGTAGTCAGATTGGTATAGGTGCTGGGCAAGCCTACTCCATCTAAAATTTATGACAGAAGCACTGAAGCGTCCGGGCGGTCCCCCCCGACACCCATTTAGTGTGAGTGAAAGTGGCATTGGACGCTGTGTAAATCATCTCATTACGTAGATGCAAAAGCCAAAGTTTTTTATACATAAAGTCAGAATACGAGAGCTGTCAATACAGTTGAAACCTTTTAACGAAATGACTTAGGTAGACTTATGTTCGGCATTGTAATCGTATTCCCCGACTTTGACGTCATAGCATCTGATTTCTGGCACAAAGCAGACGGGTAACTCGAATCGTCTCTGTTTCCAGGCGAGGTATCGTACCGCATCGGCGAGAAGGGCGCCGTGAAGGTTCTCTTCAGCAGCGACGAGCGAGCGGCGGACGAGCGCACCGACAGAGAGGTGAGGGAAACTTTGAGTAGTCTTTATCAAGAACGTTTTACCCCTCTTTATTATAGGTTGTCTGGAAGAGATCTATAATAAAGGACGTCTATACTATTAGGTTAAGAAATATCGGTGTAATTTCCATTTTTATGTAGGTACAATAATGCTCTCTATCTATCTATTAGATACAGTCACGTTTGGTGATCCTGAATCTCTAGCTTATCTGTTTCGCTCGAACAACCTTGTGCTGCATTGATTCATCCTCAGTAGCGTAATGTGACAACTACAGTCTATTTATCCTTACTTGCCCAATTTAGTAAACAAAATTCTAACCTTAAATTTGACATTTTATGGCAAAACTAGACAATTGGTTGCAAGTTAATGTATTTTTTGTTTATAAAATTGGCAACGTGTTATCTACAATAGTGTCGTACGTTACTTCGTTTATGAGAATATGGCAGTTTTCGACAAAAAATCATACTTTATCGTTAGAACCTTGCTTACCAAAATTGACAAGTAAAGATAGTAGCTAGTGGTAGCTAGTGCCATTTTACAAAGATTAGGTACCTCGGGTACACACAGTACATGTGCTTAAGAAACTCACAGTCAGTCTTCAAGTAAATGGCTTAGCTGATCATCTAAACTTGAATGAAGCAAGACTGATTCTAGAAGATCTAACGATCCCTATTACCGTTCCCAGGTTACCCGGGCATTCAACCCCGAAGCGCAGTGTTTCCGGCCAGTGGAGCCTGCGGCCGCGCCCTCGCCCCCCGCGCCGGCCGCCTTCTCCCCCGCGCCGCCCTTCCGCGCGCAGCCTCTCACCTTCACGACGGCCACCTTCGCGCAGACCAAGTTCGGCAGCACCAAGCTGAAGACCAGCAGCAAGCGCGCAAACCGCATGTCGCCCACCGAGTTCAGCAACTACATCAAGCAGCGCGCGGTGCAGCAGCAACTAGCGGCGCGCGCGCTGTCCCCCGGCGCCCCCGCGGACCCCGCCGCCTACTTCATGGCGCGCCGCGACCCCGCCGCCGCCCCCGCGCCGCCCTACCAACCCGCGGCCGCCCACCTGCTGCTCGCCAACTGAGCGCAGCGCCGCCCGCCCCGCGCGAACTGCTCATAGAGTCTTTACTTTTGTACGAGAGAGACGCGCGCCGCGATTTATTTTTTTATTTTCCGCGGGGGCGCCCCGCGCCGCCCGCCGCTTGTGATATCCGTACGATTTTCCATACCTTTTTGTATTCTCGTTCGTTACGTCGATGTGTAAATTTATCGATAGGAGCAATAATTGGCCGCGCGACTCGCCGGCTATTTATTTTCGTAATATTTAAAGCCGAGTCACGTTTTTGATGTCTTCGTTCGATATCGATATATTCGTAGGATAAGGGAGTGGGAGGCCGAGAGGCCGGCGTGCGCTTACGACGTACCTTCTAGAGCGAGCCTGTATACATACGTCCTCCAATCTTAAAAAGAGAATACTGATATTAAAATATGTATACATAATATATTATTTTATTATATTCGTACGCGATGATCGTCTTAACTTTTCACGTTGAAACGAAGAAGCCAATAGAGAAATTACGTATTTTTAATATTGAAATTGATATGTATAGTACCTAAACTTACTGACATCTACGATACACCTGTAATAATAGTAAACGTTTGCATATCCGGGTCCGGTCGGGTCGGGGCGCGCGGGCGGACGCAAGCGCAGGCGCCGCCCGCGGCGCGAGGCGTCGCAGATCTCACCTAGTGTATAATCATTCATTCGTACGATACCCTGATATATTAATGATAGGCATAGTTACATACGTTTCAATCTAACAGTATTTTTTTAAGAAGATATTAGTCCTCGTGTACATTACCGGCCGACCCGCTGCGGCGGCCTTAGTCTGTATGGTACCTATATATTGTTATAAAAGACATTTAAATAAATAAAAGATAGAAGATTTCTCAATTCATAAAATAACGGGTGCATGCAAATTCATAAATGAATACTATGTGTTATTTATCTTTTTTATATTCTACTCGGCAGAGGCTCAGTTTTTCAATGGAAGGCCGTAGGCTAGGTTAGTGAGGGTAGTGCTAGTAGGTACCTGTATGCGTGTCTGGTAGTTACGGGCAGTGCGAGCGGCGACGCTGGCTCGTATCGGTTCTGAGGCCTAATTACGCGCACCAAAGCCTGTCGAAATCCTGAAGCTTACGATAGCAATTAGTACGGAATTTGACAGTTAATACGAATGGTATCGTTCAGGCTTTGGCGCGCGTCATAGGAGCTGTTCAACCTTAGGCTCCACGCTTAACTACCCATAGATCATATTCGGTGCACAACAATGACAAGGTGTGAGAGGAAATGTGCTAATATTTTTTTAATATTTTTATATTTTGATTTAGGTTAAGACTAAGAAATATGATTTCAGTAGGTGACTACATTTCCTATAATACCTTTAAGTAGTATTTTATTGATACCTATTTATTAAAAAGTACGTAATGTGTAATAATGTGCTATCTCGATTGAAAAACTGACCAACATGCTACAGTATTTTGTAGATAATTCTATAATATTTAAGTCGAATAATTACAATTTAGTGTAATGAGATTTTTTATTAAAGATACTTTTTATTTTCTTTCTTTTGTATGATATATTAGATGGAAGTGTTAAAGATAATATAAATTTGCATAATAATATAGTAAATGCGGCGCTCCATGTCCGCTAATATAATTAGTCAATAATAATTTTTCATATTGTTGTACAACTTTTTAAGTTTATATTAAAATGTTTTGTGCAATTTAATAAAGGCGTATGATTTATTCAAGCACCCTGACCCTGACATCAATGAGAAATTTTAGTAAAGTATTAATTATAAATTACATTTTCATAAATATCAATACTGATTAATAAACGAATCAACCCGACTGCCTCGTTGGTATAGAGAAGTGTTCCGCAGACATCAGAAAGTGTGCATCGAAAAAGTATCAGTTTTTGCGAAATATTACCGTTTTTAAAGGAAATGCCATCCTTTAATATGTTTTAGCCATAAGTTAGGTATGTAAATTCAAAAAATATCTAGGGCTTCTATTAAAATTAAATTTGCGTTTCTAGTAGTCCCTTCGTAAACGACTTATTAGAAGAATAAATTATTTATTATAGACGTGTGGATTGAGGGACCAGCTGAACATGTAGTATGTCCCCACTGCTGGGGCACGGGTCTCTTCCTGCATAGTAGGAAGCTTTGGCCGTATCCACCACGATGGCCAAGTTCGGGTTGGTAGAGGATTGTAAGACAGTGACCTTACTTTCAGAAGTTATCAAGCCGCCCATAAGACTTCTGTGTTACATAACAACCGGCACCAACGGCTTAACGTGCCTTGCGAAACACAGAAGAGCTCAGGAAAAACGCCACTAGATAGCGGTAGTCACGGGACGGCCGCCTATCCAGTACCTGACCACGCCTGTTGTTGCTTTAGTAGGCCACGAGCGCTTCTTCTATTGCGCCGATGTATTTACTCAAATTGTTTTTACGTGGCATCGGCTGACAAGGTTATGGCCTCAATATTTTGGATATTCTTGAATGATTACCTGGAGCATGGAACCACTATTACAAGCCAATATTATGCAGCTTTAATTCCCAAGTCATGGAATGCCATCAAAGAGAAAAGGAGAGGGAAACTTCAAAGAGGCGTGTTATTTCATCACAACGTACCAGCGCACAGGTCGGCAGTTGCGATGGCTGCCATTCGGTAAGCTAGCTTCGAATTGATTGACCACCCCCCTTTTTCACCAGATCTGGCGCCTAGCGATATTTATCTGTTCCCCAAATTGAAAGAATACTTAAGGGGAAACAGGTACGAAGACGATAACGAGGTGGTGGATGCCGTGGAGAGCTGTTTGCAGGACCGAGAAAAATCTTTTTTTTTGAAAGGGATTAAAGTCTTGGAAAAGCGCTGGACTCGGTGTGTAGAGAGACTCTGAGACTATGTAGAAAAATAAACTATTAAGTTAGCAATAGTCATTATATTCTATCTCATTCTCAGAAGTTTTTGATCCCCCCTCGTAAAAATAGTAATCAGATCAGTTGTTAGGTTTCCCATATTCACTTATAGATAAAAACGTATAATAAAACAAGTTATGATTTTTTTTTATTCGTGGCGCTAGTTAGCACGGTTAGGCTCCTTCAGGGCTATTGCGAACTTGAGCCACCAATGAAAAAAAATCATAATTTTAGCATACCTACGGTTAGTACCTAGATTTTAAATTTCTCTAGATTCTTGTCAGTAGGTTCTAAAAAGAGCGACTATGGGCTGGTTTCTGAATTAACATTTTGTCACGCTCTTTTCTATTCTAGAAGAACTTCAAATAAAGACGAGGCTCTCCACAATCTGCACCCAACGCATCCTGAAGTTCTTCGGACATACCATCCGACACGGGCCAAATAACCTGGAATATGTTATCGTCACCGGTCGAGCGAATGGGAAACCAAGCAGAGGACGAGCACCAACGCGTTGTACAGACATAATAACTAAAGGAGGGAGCTTCGGGAGGGACCCTACAAGCAGCCATACATCTGGCACATAATAGAATCAAATGGAGAGAGCTGGTGGCGGAAGCTGCCCCATAGTCACGACCCTCAGCCATGAGGAAACGACAAAGAACAACAAACGACATGTGATTCGCTATTTCGCGAATTCCAAGTCATAGGGCTAGTTTGTGAATTGAATTTCGATAATAAGTAAATAGTTATAAATGTTGTTAACTATTAACTTATCGAAATTCTCAATTCAGAAACTGGCCCTATATTTACTTATGATGTTTACTTTTTCCAAATATGATTTTTCCATATTATATGATTTTTCCATTCCAGTTAGCACCCCGTTGTGCCTCTAATTTCCGCCACCTGTTTCTACAATTCCTGGCATTATTCTACAATTCAACAAGTAAATACGTAAGTAACGTTCTGTCCTCTTTTTTAAGAAATTCAAAGAGACAGCACTACAGTTAACTAATCACTTAACGAAATTCAATTCACAAACTAGCCCTATGACTTGGAATTCACGAATGAGCGAATCACAGGAGTTGTACCTCGGTCAGGCCGTCTTTGAGAAACTTATTAGAGGTGTATAAGCGGCATAACAATATTAAAGTCAGTGAAAACAATGTTTTGGCAATCATTAAGTCACTTTATTTATCAAACCACGAAGTTGACATAAGTAATCCTCATCCATGGAGATTTATTAAAGTATGAGAAACTAAATTAGGTACAGCAACAATTGACAGTGATTTATAATCATTTCTTTGTCTATTCAAGCTATATAATAAATAGAAATGTTACCCGATAATTATTGCCATTGATTTTTCCTCAAAGATTGAACACCGATTGCAGTTATGTGAATAATGCGTACAGCGTGTTATAACACCATAATTAAAAAATATAGGTATGCAAAAAGTTAATGATTTGATTTATACTTAAATTTCGATTCCATATCATATTAACCTAGGCAGTTACGCTCAATAATTACATAGTAGGTCATTGACTAAAAAGAATATCTGATGTAAATTATAATTTTTGGCACCAATTATGATCAGTTACTGAAACAGTGATCTCTAATAAATCAACAGCGTTCAAGGCTTTCAAGGAACATTATTTTACACCTTCAATATACCGTTAGGTACTCATACAAACTCTTAGGCCATGACCAAATAAGTCTCTATCGCCATAGACGAGGAGATGCCTCCGGTGGTATTTAAATATTAATAAAATATACAGTTTTCAATTACTAAAAATAATCAGTACATAAAACATAAAGGACCCCTAGTAATTCCATCCAAGTCAAAATACTAGATATCTCTAGTCCGCAATTAATATTTTAAACGTATTACATAATAATATTTACATGCCTATAATAATGAAGTTAGAAAAAAACTTTTAAAACTAAAAACAAACTCCTCAAAGCATCATAATCTTTTCGTAATGCTACTTATATAATATTTAGATGTAGAGAAAACTATATCTACTTTATTGTAGGGAGTTATCAACACTGGTAAGAATGACTAATTTTGACTACATTTCTTTTATATTTTGGCCCATGATTCCAATCTGAGATAGTAATATAAAAAGTATGGTTTAACTACATTCGTATGTAATTATTATCTGCCAAGGAGTTAGCAGTAAGTACAAAAATGAATTTCAGACCATTTACGATGACATTAATTAAACCAATAATTCATTAAGTAATGATGTAATGAATGACAGTCTTCGTAATCACAATATATAGTAAAATAATGCCATCACATTAGTGAGCAAAAGCTTAAAAACGTAGAAGAATATAAATTAACAATAAAAACCTAAATTTACGCCTTTGCAACGCCAAATAAAATTAGTCAAGAACACACGATAAAAGTGAATTAGTGATAGCGCAACTTAATATTCTTCGTTCGCGGCATTTGTCGCTTTTTTTCAATCACCTGGTAAAATCAGAACACAATGTTTAAATCCTGCGGTAACTAATTCACTTATCACTTGTTCAAGAATTACAACGAAATTAAACGGAACGTACCACTATGGAGGTTCGAGATACTTACTCATAAGAGCTGAAACAATCTGTACAATGTTTGTACACTTACGTCTCAGACGTCAATACAACAGGCTCACCTACAATGCGCCTGCACCGGCCGTGGATCAGTGAGCCATCTCAATGTGTCTTTGGAGACTTTTCTTGTTCATGTAGAAACGGTCACACATGGCGCATGGGAAGAACACTTTTTCGCCATCGCTGGCGTGGCGGGCCCGCGTATGCGCTGATAAGTCGACGGACCGTGCGAAGTACACCTTGCACACCGTGCAAAAGTATTTAGAGGCGGTGGCGTGCATGGTTCGGTGGGCGATAAGGTCGCGCGGGGTCGCGACGCCGTCGCCGCATTGTCCGCAAGTGAATTCGCCTGGAGGAGCAGCCGGCACGTTGCCCTCATCTTCCGACTCGGCTGATTCAACTTCGCCGTGATGCTGCGCCCTGTGAGATCGCAACGCGCTGGCGTTTTGGTACTGAGCCCCGCAGAGATCGCAACCGTACGTGTCGTCGTCTTGTGCGGTGGCCGACGAGCTGCCCTCGCCGCCTTCGTAATGCTTCCTCATGTGAACAAGAAGAGTCGACTTCCTGGTAAAGCTCTTGTCACAAACGGGACAGAACACGGAATTAGGCTGATGAACCTCGTCCATATGGCGCTGGTACGCCGCTCTCTTGGTAAACTCCTTGTCGCATATAGTGCAATAACGATCTTCGGAGCCGCCGGGATTACTGTGATCCATCTCGATGGAATCATCGGAGCGTAGTTTCTTGTTTGGATTTACAACGGTCACTTCTACTTCTGGTGGCAGTCTTCGCTTGGCGACGGCAGCGGTTGGCGCTGTGTGAGTGACACGGGCGAGCTGCACAGGGTCCACTACTTCGTGTTTGCTGACCTTGTTAGTGACTTTGTGCTGTGGCATCCACAAACCGGAATTATTGGCGGCCGCCTTGCCATCAGGCGATCGCAAATGCCAGCCGCGGTGGCTCTTCAGCGCGGCTATCGAGGTGTAACTTTTGTGGCAGATTTCGCAGTCGAATGTCGGAGGCTGATTGGATAACTGGTTTACACATTGATGGTTTTGTAAGGCCAGAAGTCCAACAAACTGTTTTCCGCAGGCCTCGCATGGGTACCGAGCTTGATATTCCGTGTTAGGGTCGCCGGACTCCGGCTCGTATTCGACGTCTAATTCCTGGCCCATCTCTTGGGATTGGGATTTCACCACTCCTTGACTGGCGTTGAATCCGAGAAGCTCGCGCGCGTGGGCCGCTCTCAGATGCTCGTACAGTTCTAAGGTCGAACTGAGTGGTATCCCGCAAATCTTGCACACCTGGGAAGTTGATTTGTGGACATTCTTCCTATGCCTGTAATATGACTTTTTGTCAGCAAACGTAACTCTACAAAGAGTGCAACTCGACCGGCTGCCATCTCCAGAACTTGATTGAGGTTGAACTGGAATGACGTGAGTTGGTGTCTCAGCGTTGCCACTAGTGCTTGCGTTTATAATTCCATGCTTCGCCCGTTTGTGTTTCCATAAGCTAGTCTTGAGTGGGAATTTTTTGTAACAAAGATCACATGAAAATGTTAAGATCGGCTTTGCCTCTTGCGGTGTAGGCGTCGTTTGCGCATTGTTTGTGTAGTTCGAGAAATTAAAACTGTCGAACTGAGGTGTCGATAAAATAGCGCCATTCTCGTCAACATTGTACTCGTCATCTTCTGTAGACGCTTGCATGGTGTTTTCTTCGCTGTCATTTCTGTCATTGACAAGGTCGGCATGCAACACTTTCTTATGTTTCCATATATTCTTCTTATGCATAAATCCTTTGCCACAAATGTCACACGAGTATGGAGCATTAGGAACATTGCAATTGGTCTTGTACAGTACATTTCCAGGTTGCACAATCGGGAATTGTTTGATGGGCTTGCCGACAATTTGTGGGGCAAATCCCTTCTCGCCGGGTTTTCTGTTGGTAGTAGGCACTTTGGCGTGAATGCGCATATGATTGGAGTACGCTTGACGACTCTTGAACGACCTAATGCAGATTTCGCAGAAGAACTCCGTCTCGGCTGCCGCGTACACGGAGGCATCTGGATGCGCTTGCTGGACATGGTCTGATAGTTTCTGTGGAGTACTATAAGAATCTGCACAAATGCTGCAGGGATAGAGCTTCACTCGCAAGTGTGTGTTCTTGTGCTCGGCGAGCTCAGATGGACGCAGGAATTTTTTCTCGCATTGGTCGCAGTGGTGGGCCACTTGATTGTGTTCCGCGACTTGGTGGTCGGTCCAGGCATCGACAGTCTCGAATATAGCATTGCACTCAGTGCATGAGTAGTGATATTCTTCAGCTTCTTCTTTGACGATAGACATATCGATCTCAGATTTGATACCCATAGCCTTATCGGAATGTTCCAAATAGATGTGATTGTTCAATTCCTCGGCCTTTTCATACTTGGCATCACAGTTTTGACAGTAATGGGGTCTGTCTTCGTCGTGGAATATTTTCAGATGTTTGACCAGGTTTTGGTAGGTAGCCAACTTCTTCTCGCATAATGGGCAATCAGTCGGTCGACCGTCGACACATTTGGACTGGTTTTCAGGATCAAAACTACCGGCGTGCACGGACAAGGCGTGGTTGTTAAAATCTTGCACATTGCCAAATTTCTCCGAGCATAGATCGCACGAAATGTAAATGGTGCACTCCCCATTGCGCACATGCTTCTTCCAGAGACCCTTGTCTTTGAACCGTGATCGGCAGTGGACACACGCCAAGGTCACAAGAGACTGTCCATCTTCGTGAACATCAAGCACGTGTTTCGTAATGAACTGTTTCAATTGGAATTTTGCCGGGCACAGCTTGCATGCGTAGGATCTCGCATTGAAAATATCTTTATATTGGACCTTATTATCCTTAGGTTCATCTTCAACAATCATGTCGTCAGTTATGCCGTTCTCATTGTAAATAACCTTCCATAGGTTAGTGCACACATCTGCGCGCATATGGCTGAGTAGCGCGCCGATGTGGCTGAAAGTGATGACGCAATTATAGCATGTGTGCTTGGGAACTTTGTGTCCATTTTTCTGCAGATGTTGTATAACGGCTTTGCGACGCGGGTATTCTTTATCACAGCACAGGCAACGTTTGGTGTTAATTTGCTGGATAATATCACGGTACTTGAGTATGAAATCTCTTTGGGTCTTGGTGACGTATATCTTGTCTGGGTCAATTTCCTGCGCCGTGCCGTCGACTGTGTCGTTGGCATCAGCAGATTCATCTAATTCATCGTCTACCTCAACGTCCTCTTCGTTGATTTCGCTGTCATTAGTGTGTTGTTCTTCGTTGATCTCCACGACAGGTGCAATGCCAAGGGCCGCCGCGTCTTCGTCATCGTCCATGTCTTCATCGTTATCATCAGGATTTACTTCGTGGTACTCTTCGCCTCCATCTTCGTTTAAGTTATCATCATCTTTGCCTTCCTCATCAGCTTTCGCTTCGGATGTTTCATCCATCTCCGCATCATCATTGCCATCTGCTTCCTCGTCTTCCTGATTTTCTTCTTGATTCTCATCATCGTACATTTGACTGTCTTCCGCGTTATTTTCGTTTTCGCTCATCCTTTCTTCACCGTCTTCTTCATCAATATGTAGTCTGTCAGTAATTTCTTCATCCCGCTGGTGTGTGATCTCGATTTCATTGTCAGACTCCATGTCAACATTATCGTAAGCACCTTGGTTATTCACATGAGTATCTCTTTCACCTTCTTCTTCCTCTTCTCCATGTTGTCCGTCGAAGCCGTCCGGCTCAGATAAAATAGCTTCCACTTGGAACGACGCGATTTCCGGCTCGGAAATTAATGTTTCGGGACTCCCTGGGCCGGAATTCATGATTTCTGGCTCAGCCACCAACACCTCAGGCTTAGATGTCAGCAGAGTCTTCAGAATTTGGGGTTCCTTCTTCTTGATTTGCAAGTCTTTCAACGCCTTAATTCGAAGAGGGTACGGCAAGTTGTTTTGTGCTTGTTTCATAGGCGCAGCCTTTATCGCAACGGGTTTAGGGATAACCTTATGCGGTACCATTTTGCTAGGCATTGGTTTGGGGCGGAGTTGTATTTTTTGCATTTTGTGGCTGATTGGGTTTGGCATAAGACGCGCTTTAGGATTGAACGGGTTGGGGCGCAGTTTAGGTTGCATGTGTGCAAGTGGGTGTTTTTTGTTTGTCACTTTGTTTGTGTACCGGTCGAAGCTATGCGCGGTGAGCTCATGGCGGCGGGCATTGTGTGAGTAACGATACGCGCGGTCGCAAATGAGACAATTCTTAGACGCCAGCTGTTGAAATCCCTGACGTGGTTGCAGGGTCTCCCCGGTAGGACGCATGACGGTAATAGATACCTCGGGAATGTTGGGAACTTTCTCAAATTGTTTGGGCTCATTTACCTCCTCCTCATAGTCTATCTCTTCCTTCTCGCTCTCGACGCCCTGTAAATGATAGAAACAAAGAAACTAATTAACCATTTATATGTATTTATATGTTTATTTATGTGTTTTGGGAATACATTGATATTCAGTATAACAATAACACTTCAACTTAAAAATATTAAGCACCCCATTTACCAGTCATTGAGTGAATTCTTGCTACGTGAGCAATGAAGAATGCTTACTTCATAAAATAGAAAGCTTAAATTTAGTATTTAAGTAAATGACACATTTATACTAAGCAATGATGTTTTTAACATCACCAACACAAAAACAAAACTGACAATTCTGTCGGAAAATCAAAATGGTAATAAGCTTTGTATGACATTAATTACTGGATTAATATAATACTCGCTGTCCCGGCGAACTTTATACCGCCACACCACGATTTTTGCTACCATGTTGCCATGGTATAGCAATATCTTATTAAATAACTTCTTCAATTAAAATAGTAACCATGTTTCAATGTTGCGTTTCATAAGTTTATTATATATATTTACGAGCGCCCCCCGCAAACGTTGTTTTTCCAAGTATTATAATTAGCCTACAACCTATTTTCAGACCTACCAAATACACACTTTTTTTTATAAACCTCTCATAAACCATTTGGGAAGAGATCGATAACACAGGTACACGAGATTTTTAACTATTGAGGCCTACGCAGACGAGTAAATGTCCTCCAAGTACTTGTCGCGGACTCAACGCCTACGGTGTGCGGTCATTTTGTTTCCCGGAAATTGAGTGAAGCGTACGCTATGGAAGCAAATATTCTGAGATTACATTGTGTTATAATTTACAAGAAGTTGAAAAAGATTTTAAAAGAAAACACCGAACTTTTGCCCAGTCCGGTCTCTCGATGTCCTCGGTAACTTGAGGGACTTTTTGTACGGGGTACTTTTAGTGCTTCGTTTGCGTTATTCGATACAATTTATAAGAGATCTATATTGACGGACAAAAAAGTACCCGGGGGATAGTCCCTCGTCAGTGACTATGTAACTATGTACAGTCTATTTATTCTTACTGGTCCAATTTAGTAAACAAGATTCTACCCTCAAACTGTGACTTTTTAGTCCAAAACTGCCATATTTCCATAAATAAAGTAACCTGGAACACTCTTTTAGATAACACGCTGCCAATTTTATAAACATAGTTCATGAATTTGCGAGATAATGTCTATTAGTTTAGGCATCAACTGTCAATTTTAAGGTTGGAATCTTGTTTACTAAATTGGACAAGTAAGAATAAATAGACTGTATCTATATTCATATAAGTAGTTTATTTCATATTGTAAGTCGCAATACCAGCTCTCTTCAAAACATAGGATATCTAAGCATTAAGCTTGTCATGTACAAAACTCTGGTTTGATAACAAAAAGGAATTTAATAATTATTATTCTTTTGAGGAATTTTCTACTTCTTTCACTTTAATGACCACCCATGAGTGCTCTCAACACATGTCATGACGCAATTTAACAACTGTGCACCAAAATTCTTAGATATGCTCAACCAACTCATTAATAATCCCACGAAACTATAGTCAAACCAAGATTTAATTTCTTTCTCATTGGCCAACTCAAGTGCCACAGAATAGCGATTCGTGATTGTGCCAAAGAAGAAGTCTAACCTATTCAGATTAGAAAATGAATAACATGTCACCAGATTTTTTGAAATAAGCTTTTTAAGAAACTATAATTGTAATTCCGTTATTTCCTGGTTGTTCAATAATTTTTTCTCTATCTACTGCAACTAAGTTAAAAAGTCCGCACAGATAAGCATCAAAAGCATATTGTGAGATATTGCATATTGTAAGATTATAGTACAAAAATGTGAAATGTTTATTTTAAAGATTTTGGGGTAATATTATCTGCTATTTTGGGGTAATATATGATGCTGGGTAATTATGGATATTATTCGTAATTTATTCGACATTTAATTTCTACCGTGAGGTTATGTCATGTTTTCTTAAATGGTCATTTAAGAAAACATGACATAACCTCACGCCTGTATCCCAGAGGGGTAGGCAGAGACCAGGGCCTGCCACTTGCCACGATCCTGACAGATCACCTTCGTTTCATCAACATTCATAAGTCGCTGCATGCCCATTTAAGAAATTCTAGAAAACCACAAGTACCATTTCTTTAATGGGCCACTAGAAATTTGTTGTCCCTATTAAGAAATTCTAGTCAAATTCTGTATAGTATTTTACATTTCACTACCTAAAAAACATAAAAATTGCCTGGAGTCCAGCATGTGACCCACTACTCTAAGGACCTAGATTAGTGGGTCAAGAGAATGAGCTTCAAGACGAAACCCTGGTTGATAGTTCAACTATACTTCATTCGTGACCTGACCATTAATTTGATAGACAATTGAGAAACAGTCTTCAGCACCATCCAAGATCCTTTATGTACACTTGGCACAATATGTTCAAAATAATGTCATGTATTAAAAGCATATAAAGATAATTCCAATTGCTTAATTATAATATTAAGGATGTCTAACTACCATTTTTATCTCTTTTCCTTGTGACTTTAATAAATAAAAACTACATATTTCCAAAAATATTAGCATTAATTCTTGTAATGGAAGGACTATTTAGAAAACTATTCCTGTTAAACACATAACTTGTATAAGCTAGCATCTTTCCTTGCCGAGTCAACAAGGAAGGAACAAATGGTTAATGACCATTATTGCTCTTGAGTAATGGTAACCACCTAGTCGCAACACGTAATACATACACTGCCTGCATGTTCTTTACACATATATTGATGACATTTCAAGCAGATAAACTTTGTTTTTCTGTTCCTGCGTTTAAAATACTTTGCACAAATATTGCATCTTTTCCGTGGCCCATCATCTGCGTAATGCAATAAACTTCTTTCCACCAACAACTGAATTGGCTCGAGTGCATTTGGTACCAGCAGAGTCTGCTTGGCCCCCTTGTAACTGTGTGCCATAAGACCAAATGCCAACTCTCTTATAAACACACGTCTCTGTATAAGATTGCTTGTGTACTGTGTACCCCAGAGCACTTGAGCATTTACTGAGGCGATATTCAACAGAGTAAACAATATAGACATGGTCCAGTCGTTGCTACACTGCATAGTTGTGTAATAATGCATCAGAACATCCACTACTTCTACTGCAGATTGGTTCTTTTTGTAAGCTGACACAGGCGTTGCATGGCTTACATGACTTTTCTTGTAATACTTTGGATGGTTAGTCAAAACATTGACAGACTTCGACGCACTGTTTATGTAAGAAGTTAAAGATGTGTCTCTATCAAGAAAACCAGTCATTAAGGCTCCAGATTTCCTCAGATTTGACAGAAAAACTGGAGGTATGAGCTCACTGTCATTACTTAATGCCGCGATGCTGTACAGCTGATATTCAGTTTTGAGAGTCTCCAATAAACTAACAGTTGTGTACCAACTGTCCATAACTATAGTTTTTCCTGTACCCGCAAGATGATGTACCAACTTCTTTACAATCTCATCTGGGCCAAAGTATGGATCGATAATCACATCCAAGTTACTGACGAAGAAACTATTTGGATCCACAAGCAATACCAATTTAATGCCTTTCTTCAACTGTTTCTTATCAATGTCATATCGGAAAGGACATGGTCCATACACTGGCACAATGACCTCATCAATTACAGCAACATTTTCAATGTCATACATTGTTCTACAGTTCATCGCAAAGATTTCAAATATTTTCCGCATACGCTTCATGGTGTCAAACTGTGGCATACTCTCATCATCATCTTCAACATCAAAACATAAACTACCAAGCAGGAACTTAAATCGGTCATGGCTCATAGTATGTTTCACTCCTGCTATTCCATATTTTTCATTCCAAAGCTCACTTCTTTTTTGGTATATTGGTCTTGTGATACCATGTAGATACAAGATTCCAAAGAACGCTTTGATTTCTTGGATCGTGGTGTTGTTACAAACTTCTAGTCCTCTTTTGATGATAATTGCATTAGTGGATTCAACAATAAGCTCTAGAATATCATCGCTGAAAAAATACTGCCAAGCATCGAGAGGTTGTGGAAAGTGTTTTGCATTAAAACCTTTAAATTTTTGGACAAGTAATGCAGATGATTGCTTTATCTTCAATTTAGTATCAGTATTGGATATTTTTGGATCTTTAGACAGGATGGTTTTGTCTCTAGCTTTGTAACCAACTTTGCAGTCAATAAATTCATCCTCAACATCGGATAGAAGCTCCATTTCTGTATCAGACCCATGTTCAGATTTATGTAGAACATCACATTCCTCCAAATTCTGCAGAGTATCAATGACCTCATCATCTTGAATCATGTCCAATATAGCATGGACCCGATGCCAATCCATCCGTGGATCAACACAGTTCTGTGGATGAAATTATGCCAATTGAACCATCCTCTTCTGGAACTGATTACCTTCTGGCGCTAATAATTTTAACTCCAACTATCAATCATTAACTAAATGGATTTAGACTAAATAACACTAGAATATCTAGTTGAAGTGTCATACTGAATGTAGAGTATTGTTATTCATAGCATGCAAAAGTAGAGCACTGTGACTTGAAATTTGATAAGCCACTGGACAATCTGTACCTTATCACTCCTCGGTGTAAGCCCCAATGATGCCAAGATTGGAGGGCCTTCTGGCTGGAGTTTGCTTGAAGAAGTGGCATTCTGAAAATGGGAAAGAAAATAATGAGAATGTGGACTTTGACCAGACAATAGGTAAGGTCCTTTACCTAGATGAGTCCAAGAGGCACGAGAAAAATTTATGTTACTTTACTTTTAAAATGATCAATTAACTTCTATCAGTCTTATTCATAAAGACAAGAATCCTAAGAACACTGATTAAAATAGACTGATGTGAAGATTTTATTATACAACCGTAATTAAAATGCCTCTTCTTTCATGAAATAGGTTATTCGGGGTCACCCATAACCCTCTGAGATACAGGCATGAATTTGTTTTGTTAATCAAAATAAATCCAATAGCAAAGTAGGTAACTCTTATGGCACATTGAATAAAGTAATGGGGCAAAAATTACTATGAGGTACGCCAAAACTTTGTAACAATAAGAAGTATAGAATGGGACTTTGTACTGCAGTCAATGTAAAACATACCTGCTCCAGACCTGGATACGAGCCATCAATGACCACTCCATCATCATAAAGTTCATCGTTCAGGGGTTCACTTTTTATTGTGACCTGGAAAATAGATTGTGCCATTGTAAACAAATGCATCAAATTATGCCAATGACATTCCAAGCTTAAAATTTATCCTGAAAGCAAACCCACCTCTTCTAGTTGGCTGCCATCTTTTTTTGCCAAAGATTGAAGTTTGTTTTGTGTCCTCTCACACACTTTCTTAAATATGTGCCAGTTATTCACGTTGTCGACGCATTTCCTACAGACACGCGTCGGCAGGTCGTCACTCTCGTTTATCTGAAAAATAATCATACGCAATCATAGCTTGAAGGCCGAGAGACGCGCTCATTTCACCAGAACGGGCGAGGCGAAACCGCGGCTCATGTAGGTAGGTACGCGCGCGCTCGGCGCTCGAGATGTGAGGAAACGAGAAACTAAGTAGGCGTAGGTATACACGATAGCCGGGCGGAGCGGCGGCGGAGAGCGGCTGCTCCTCGACCGAATAAGTAGAAGCGAGTCGAGTGCCAGGCAGCAGAGAGCCCCTCGAGGGTTACCGTTCGATACGGACAGGCACGCACACAGCTGCGTCGCACACAGACACCGCGCGCCGGATCCCTCGACCTGCTCTGGCCTGGTCGCGGCCGATAAATCAATACTCCCCGATACCCAACTCGATGCTTACGTAGCATGAAATACAGTCCCTCTCCCGGGCCAACCCTACTAATAACATCCGACCCTCATGATAAGCCGCATTCCTTGCCGGCTGCACGGAATGCGATGCGAAGCGACGCGAGCCACGACTCGAGCGATAGCAGTGGAACGTTACAAAATGGTGGACGATCTTACGACATCTCCACCTAAACGTAGCGCTGCCCGTCAGCGTACGACCGGGGCGGATGACGAGTTCTCACGTACACCAAGGGTCTACTTTCACTCAATACTCCATAATAACACTTGTTATGCATATTACTCACCTGGACAGCTACACAATCCTTGATTTTTGATGCCAGGACGGGGGGTTCCGTGCCGTCCGAACTGGTGGTATGAAAAATCGGCAGTAATTCGCCTCGAGATGACAAGCACAGTCTACAAACACGATCATAATTCACACTCATTGTAAATAAACAATATTTCGATCACAAAATAACACTTTCTTCACGGATTACAAAAAGGACGCCATGTCACCACGAACACAACACAAAGCAACTGCACATAGTTCTAGCTTGAGCACGAAAGCGGCTGATGATGAGCATGAGAAGTCGATAGGTTCGGTCGGGGACGGCTGGGTCGAGTTGCCGACCACCTGTCGTTCTGCGCATGTGCGCGTAAAATGGCGTCAGGGATACCAACTTAATCAACGCGACATGTTGGATTTTCAGGTGTTGCAAACTATTTCTGCATGGAACAAAGCCATTCGGTTTACTTGAATAGCTGTTTGATTTCAAAGTATATTTTGATTTGAATTTGTATGTAACATTGCTGTGCTGTCACAAAAAAAAAACAAATCAAATTACAGCTAGGCTGGACACACATAAACGGAACATGATTCAGAACGAGTCTTAAATCGACTCGACACTCGTATTTAGACCATGTAGGTACGATATGAGATATGTCATGTCTATTATGTTCGTCTTGCTAAATCTGATTCGAAGATAAGATAGTGGTAGTACATGTTCGTATTTGTTTTTAATTAACCGTAACTATTATAATTGAATTTAATTAAAATTCAATGCTATTATCGTCGGATGAGGATATTATGACTAAAGACTAGAGCGTGTACCGACAGCCAAATTTTCGTTAGGTTATGTCTGAAAATAATTTTAAATTGTTGCCATGAACAAAAATAAGCTGAGTTAATAAACGTAACTAAATAAGTTAAATCATTATTTAGGTCGACGATACTAGTGACCGAATCTCGAGTCTGAAGTGGCGGGTAGGACATCTGGCGAAGCGTGAAGACGGCAGGTGGACCAGGGTGTAACGGAGTGGCGGCCGAGAGCCGGGTGGCGGTCCGCGGGTAGACCGGCTGCCCAATGGTCTACACCTAATAGCCTTTTTAATCTAGGAATTTATTTTTATATAAATCTGTCATAACAGCAAATAGATTAAAATGTATATTGAAATATATACCTATGCAATAAATAATTCGACTGCGGACAGATATCTCAACGCCGGTTTCGGAATTTAAAATTTCACAGCATAGTTAAGTTTAATGTTCACAAAACAACAAAATAATCCATGCTTACGCTATTATTGTATCTTTGTTTTTTTTTTACCTAAAATAAAAAAAAAGTTAAAGAAAAACATACCCAACAACGGAAAAATTAAGGGTAAACGAAAAAAGTTCCAAAAGGGTAAAAAAGCTTTGGTTCTAGTAGCCGCGAAGACGTTATCTGTTTCCGATATTTATGTCAAGCCTGATTAAAACAGACAAGATTATAATTAACTTCAAAAAAGATTGCTGGCAGTTTTACATGAGTAACGCTCTAATCCATCTCGTGTCAAATTTCCATTCTTAATTGATTTTTCTTAAACATGCGCGGAAATATTATCAATACTTTTGAATAAAGAACACGCGAAGTTTCATATTTAAGTAGACTGAAAAACCAAAATCAGTTCCCGGCGCATTCTTTGAATTTGGAGTGAAGAGCGCACCGGCAATGTTGTATGAAACGGTGTGCAGTTTGAATTTAGAACTCTTTCATCTATCGCACACATTGCGTTCTCGTGGCTGTATAGCCACGCACAAACTGTGTGTCTATCAAATTAGAACCTAGAATGTGGAAGAATTGCATACTACATACAAAGAGTCACTAAATCTTACCAAAGATATCGGACTTTAAATGTCTTAGATCAGTACTGACAATGGACGCCAAAATAGAAGCTGATATCACCAACAGAATCAACGCCGCATGGATACGTTGGGAAGTCTTAGGTAGGTAGGTAGACCTGAGATTTCCGCACTTGATGGCCCATGTAGCAAGCGTTGAGGTAAGCGTTGAGGTACACTTCGGTCGCTAGGGTTTCGTTACGATGATAGCGAGTAACGTAACTTAGAAAATAAAGTACATGCCGGGGTTCGAACCCCGAAAGAACTCCTGTTAAAGTCTCCCGATTGGGAAGCTTTAGCAGGGGTTCTTTGGGACTCTAGAATATCAATCAATACCAAAGACAAGTATATAAATTAGCCGCGAGACCCGCGATGACGTACGGCAGTCAGTACGTTACGGGTGCATATGCAGCGAAAATGTAACATTAATTGTATGTAAATTGGAACCTGTTATTAATATTTACAACGAAAATATCATAGTATAGCCAAATAAACAAGATACAAGCTTGAGGAAAGGTCAACTGTACAGTGTTGCCAATGAAATTCTCAAGGCAGCAAGTGTGTAACTAGTGCATATTTGGTAAAATAACCGTGTTTGTATGGAGAGAGCTATTAGTTTTTTTAAAATAATGCCCATTTGGTACAGAATGTAATATTTATTAAGAGTATGCTTGCCATACTTGGTGAATGCTGTAATATTTGGGTTACAGCCGTGGCTCAATATTGTATTTGTAAGCTTGAAAGCCGTATAACGCGGCAATTAATTGTAGCATTGGTAACACCAATACCATTTTTCTTCTTTGTTACTTGTCAATCTTCCGTTAGTATAGCAATAGTACAAAGTCCGTACAAAAAAACTACTAATATTCGGATAAGCATAATGTTGACAATAAACGTAACAAAAACTTATGCCACTTGTTATGACGCAAATTTTTTTTCGTTTGCTGCATTAACATTAGTCATAAATGTATGAGTGCTGATAATTATAGTATCAGTACAGTCACATTAGTACCAGCCACAAAATAGCAAAGCTTAACATGTACCTACTACACGGCGCCATCCATGGCCTCCTCATAATATATAGTTCTACTGCTATAAATGTTTGCCATCCCTGAAGTGTAGCATCTCTCTCTTTCTTTCACGCTGTCATTGCTTATGGCGGCAAATTTAAATTCTAAAATGAGGATTTAGGCGGGAAAAATAAAAGTAAATAGAACTTGTGTGTGTTTGTATTCTCGTACTCGTATTTTATTTTCGGAGTGCTTAGTGCGAGTTTGACAGATCCAATCGAATAACTTTACTACCGCGTTAATCGAGCATTGAGTAGTGAGTATGAGTAAGTTAACCGTTCGAACTGGCAAAACGCTGTCACTGTACAACTCGCACTCGCGTTTATTCGTGTTTTGGCTGGTAAATGTGTTCACTTCTCAACGTAAACCATTACAAGTTTACAACTCGCACAGTTGCACTCAGCAATTTTAATTTCCATACTTGTCGGTAGGTGGCGCTTCCTCGATGCCATAGAAATATGAGTTTACGTTAACGCGATCGAGTAGTTAAAAAACTCGCACTAAGCACTCAGAGATTAAAGTCTCAAATAGAGTAAAAAATTAAATCCTACTAATTTTGTTAAATTTGCTTTGAAAATTATGATAATAAAGGAGTTCATTAAATCCTAATTAACTATTTTATTATGTACTGTGGAATTATGTTATTACTTATTATAGTAATATTCGAGGACAGTCGATAGCTTAACCTTTATTGTTTAGTCGCAAAATCCGGTTATGTGTTGATGTGCTGTCGGTTTAATTTCAGAGGACAATACAAAAAAAGACAGGTACATATTTCATTTGATTATGTTTATTTGGTAAGTATGTAAGTATTTTTCACAAGCAACATCAAGCCACAATACATTGAAACTTTTATATATAGGTACCTACTGATATAATACTAAAAATATACAACGTATCAGGTCATCAAATAACACTAGGAGACAAAAGCGTAATAATATGATCAAGTTATATATTGTTCCTCAGATACCTGGGTGGTTCTAGTTTTTAATTATTATTTTTGTTGTTTCTGCTGTTACGTTGGACATTCTGTCTCACTCGCACAATTTAAAATTTAATTTTTAACGACAAAAAAATTTGCATAGGTACATACTTTTGAAATGTGATGATGAGGTTTGTCGTTTGGTAGATAAAAAAATTACGGACATTCAAGACATATTTTTCTTGTGCCTACTATATACGTATCTAGTTTTTGATAGAGAAAATTAGACACTTTATTTTGGAATTAAACTTGGTATAGGTACGTACATTAAATCTATTTAATTGTCACTAATTTTATTAACTGTCAAACCCTCAGAGCACACTTTTAAATTAAGTATCTAAAGTAAAAAAAATCAGATTGTGCAAGCCAAACAGGATGCAGGATGCCTGACGTAAAAGCAGCCTCAACAATCCCATGCTTTTATAACATAAAATAGAAAATCACAAAACCGCAAAAAATACTTTTTTTCGATAAAACAACTTATTGGATTCGATCAAAAAACATATTCGATATAAATTTTTTATTGAGTTCTAAGCGATTTCTTATAAGAATGTAGATGCATAAAAAGATTATTCTACAAGATAACTCAGTCGTCACGTGCAAGTTCTGACGTCATAGTTCAAACTATGACGTTAAAACTTGCAACTTGAACTTGCAACAGCCCGATTTGTTGTCGCGTTTTTATAAGAAGAAGAAGATATTGACTTTTTGGCAAATTATATTATGAAAAGAAATTGTCGTTGAGAAAAAAAATCCAACATTATTTATCTGTTAACAAGGTCTCTTCAATTATTATAGAAACATTTTTTTGTGCAAGCTCACCATTAGATGCCAAATTAGTAGGTACTGCCTATCTACATTATAGTTTTGTTTCAACTTTAAAATAAATAGTGAGTGCATAATATGAAATGTATGTAAGTGATTACTTACATAGCTAGCTACACCCTGTATATATTTTTAGATTTTCAACGATAATGGTATTAATGGGTAGGTATTGCATATTTTATATACAAACATATGACCTTATTTCGTTATTGTTCTAGTTAAATATCTATTTATTAATTTCATTCTCACTTCACCGCAGCAGATTGACTACAATAATTACTTTTTAATAAATATTGACGAGCTGAAACAAAATAATTCTGATGATTATACAATTTAATTTACTTGGGGATCTTGTTTCTAAAATATTACGGAAATTTGGCATGTTGCTAAATATTCGTAATATTTTACTAACAAATATTAAATAGGTAGTTTTTAAAATTCGATTGTTTTGAGAAATTAAATCATTGAAAATCGGTTCAGGTATATACAATACTGCATAACATAGTCAATAATTTTACTAAGTTGTCATTTATACTATTTTGACTACTGAAAGTATTATAACACTGTTAGTATAAGAAAGGTACTGGAAAACTAATTAGTATACATAATTATAACAGGTGTAGGTAATCGCGATTATTTACTAAACCATTAAATTGTTATTGTTAAATTAATATTTGCCTCTTTCTCACATATTATGAATAGCTCTATTTAATTGTAAAAGCGAGAAGCAAATAGGTGTCCACACCCGTCCTTTAGATAAATAGATAGAGCACTCTCTAATGTAGGTACATAAAATGGAAATTACACAGTTATCAAATAACAACAAAGACAATGTTTGTGCAGTTAAATACGTAACGGCAGACAACAAAAACATTTTCGACTCTATTTTTTGTTACGAAATCCACGTACCTAGGTAAGTAACATGCAATTGTGTAGTAATCATGTTGAATTCATAACAATATTTAAATTAAAACAAAAGTCCGTAGAACGTAACTCTTAACACTATTTTGATAATTGAAAAAAAACACCAAATACTTAAACTAAATGAAATAGAAAGTAGCACTTGAAATCTAGTTTTTGTATCATAGGAGGGTGTGGCGTAAAGAACAAAGTTTTTTTTTTTTCACAAGACTAAAACAGATTCTTCGGTGTAACCTCCCGACAAAAATTTTAAAGAATTTCATTAAGTAGGTAAGTATATCTTTTTGTTTTTCATCAGAACAGAAGTTTCTTTCTTTTACTAAAACAAAAAGTTCCCAACGAAGGTATAAAATGATCAATAATTATGTATATATTTTTTTTAAATGGCTGAACGGCCACAATATTACTTAGAACTTCACTTCACATTCAGACTTCTTGATTTTATTATGAACATCATGAGTCAAGTTTTTCTATCAAAAACTATCCTAAAGATGCTAAAATAGAATGTGAAGTAAAGATATAACTAGACCACGGAATGTTTCAACAGGTCTGCAAATATACGCATTTTTTTAATCACCGAAAATGTTTGAATCTGGTAGTTAGAGGGAGATGACTGATGTAAAAAAACCATAGATTACTTATATCGACCCAAGTAGGTACAGTCGACAGCAGGACAAACGTTTCATTTTTGTTGCAATGTCGCCCTTATTTCGGAAGATATCATGAATAAGAAAAAGAAAAAACACAAGAAAAAGATTTCAACTTAATGAAGAGATAATACATTTTTTGTATCTAACTAGGTATAGTACCTACTTATCTACGTCTGTAAGAAGGTACCTACCACCTCGTTTAAACAACTCCAAAAATATTTCCTTACGAATTCTAGCGGTTACAAATAATTGTAAGATATGTAGGTAAGTATTTTCTATGGTCCCATATCTGAAGGATTCATAACGATCTTTAATAATTGTCAGGATTTGGTGCGTCTAAGTATAAAAGGCTGATTCGACGTGATGTGCTGTAGTAGTAGGTACCAACACAGATAGATTTTACCCGGACTTTTATAGATTCTTTGGCCCATTTACAAGTAGGTAGGTAAGTAAGGTGCTTTTTCTAACCAACACAGTCATCACGTAGCCAAAGGCAATGGCGTGTTCAGGGGTTCCAATTTGTGAGATTTGGTCCGTTTTGAAATTGGATTTTGTTCGTCGCATTTACGTGCAGGGGGGGCAAGTGGACCGTGTTTGCTCCGGAGTCGGCTGGGCTCGCACAGCTAGTCTTGACGGGTCTGCTGGATTCGCCTTGGCAACGAGAGATCTGGCTACGTTTGCGAAGGCTGCTTCGACGTTCAGGCCTGTCTTTGCCGAGGTCTCCATAAAGGATACTTGGTATTCTCGCGCTAGGCGCTGCCCCTCCTCCCTTCTCACGGCCCGCTCGAGGCCGCTGTCGGATTTGTTACCTGGAATAAGACAGGGTTCATTAGAAATGCGCTTTCTACGCAGCTGCCTGGAAATCAGTTCGGATAATGCAAAATCGGAAGGAACAATAGCAAAACAAGCCATTTGGTACACTTTCTTATTGAAAAGAATAACTATGTCGGTAACTATAATTATGTTTTAGTATCATAGAGTGTTTTAGCCTTCTTTAACGGCTGACCTAAAGCTGCATCAGGGATACTTTCTATATTGGGGCTTAGTGAGCCCCAATATAGTTTATTATTTACCTACCTAATAGCATAATAACGACGTCATCCTGTGCATATTCGCGTATTTCGCCGAGCCACGCACGTATGTTGTCGAAACTTGTCTTGTTGGTTACGTCGTAGAGGAGAAGTAGCGCTGAGGACAAAGAAAGTCTATCAGGAAAGGAAATGTAAGTGCCCAACAGAAGTGATCATTAGAAATCGCATCGGTCGAGCAGGATGACGCTTGACGCTCTCAGCGTGCTCTCAGCAGCTTGCCTGGTCAGTTCGATCTAAATCGAGTTCCAAATCGGATCATGTGTGCGTGATCCGGTTTGTGGTTGTATGCGAGACAAGAAGACATGCCTTGCCTTGGTTGCAACAAAAGGGGTCGAGGCCGACGCGAGCGCCTTGTGTGGTTCGAATTTCAACCCAGATTGGACTCTTGCTCGGCTTTTTTTCTGGTGAAAGTAATGTGAGGTCTCGGTGTTGAATTGCAACTTCGTGTGAGTGCAGTTCCTTTCGAATATTATACCCTACCCAAGCTCATAAGATAGTAGGTATTGGCATTATTGCGAGTCTCTGATGCCCATGGCGTAATAATTACAATGGCCCTTTATTGATTGATGTATTAGTGTGCTAAGAGATGGCGTTGCTGAGATCTAAGAGAAAAGTATGATATAGAGAAAGAGAACGTAATGGTTAGTTTTTAAGAACCTGGGTTCTGGGAAAAATATTTAGTGGTCATTTCTTTACAGGACACTATCTTACCATGTGCGTCCCTGTAGTAAGCGTGCGTGACGCTACGAAAGCGCTCTTGCCCAGCCGTGTCCCAAATCTGAAGCTTCACCTTGATGCCGTCTACAGTTACCACCTTGTTCTGAAAACAGATGGCGTTAGTTGTATGGATTTTCCGTTATTCCGAAACTTTTCATGGGGTAAACTTTTTGGGTTAAATGTACGCTCACTTTAGTTGCATTTGGTCCCTAAATATAATTAAAAATATATATATTTATTAGATATTAAGTATTTATTTTTAATTATTACAAGTAAGTTTAGTAACTACCAATCGGTCATAGATGGCGCTAGTTGTATTTTGTTCTGTGGTCAAGCTATAGTGACTCTACCACTATACATAACAATATTTTCGGACTTTGCTCGCCCACCGTGTGTTTTAATTTGGAGAGTGGATACTTAGGTAGACGAAGGTAGACAACAACGCCGTATTCTAAGCTTTATAGGTACTAGTGTGTTGGCACGGTCGGCAGCACATCAACCATAATTTTAAATTTTAGTATCAAAAGTAGTGATCATATCTATAGTAGTGATCATAGCGTAACTGAGTAAGTAGTATTCTATTGAGGTGCTATGCACTGTACGCATCGATTATTAGACATTTATTACGCCAACCATACCAACAACATTTATCTACAAAACATACATTGCTTCTGGCCCCACACTAGGATACCCTGTGTCGTGGGAACCAGAAACAACGCCATCACAAACATGTAAACATCCAAGACCTGGGATTTTTTGTCCCCAGCCGGTATTCGAACCCGGGACCTCTTGCATGGTTGGCAGATGCGCTACCGCTACGCCGCAGAGGTCGTCAAATCTAGGCACAAACATTTCTTTACCCAGAGTCATGTCGATACTCAAACATAAATAGGATGTCATTCCATCAGAAAGGATACTTTAGGTAGTTTTAGTTTCTTACTTTTGAACTAAAATAATGTTTCGTGTGAAAGGTGTGCCTACCTACATTCTGTAACGGATACGGGTAAGGTGAAGTTTTTTGTGTGCCCATAAAAATACCCTGACCCGTTTTTAATAAGCTGTTTCCAGATGCTGTCATAAATCAAATTGCTAAAACGAAGCGTTCGAAAACCCGACACAATTTCAACAATAAATCATTCAACCGAGCCGCCGCCGATTCAATCACAGCTGTCACTCTCAATGGGGCGGGTACAGAAAAAAACGCGCCAAACGTGGAAGCCAATAGAACGAAGGCGGACCGGCCTCACGCACCCGTGACTGGTCCATTTGAACTTGAAACCCTTAAGTTTTTTGCAACAAATATGGCAACGATTAAAATAACAAGTGGTTTGTTTTGTTTAGAATCTTCTTTCTGCTGAATCGATACTGGTGGTAATGAGGAAAAAGGCTTTTGCGTGGTGTACCCGGAAGTCGATGCCGACGGTGGAGATGTAGTTTCCGGCTAGGAAAGTGCCGTCCCGAAAGCGGACGAGCATGCACGTTTTACCAACGCCGCTGTCGCCGAGCAGCATCACCTGAAAATTTTATTCTATTCAGGGCACACACAGTCATACAGAAAAACTGTAAAAGTATTGTTTGGCAAAAAGTCTAGAGATTTAAAAACAATACTTTGTATAGAGATAAGTCACTTTTTGCGTCTTTTGTATGGATATTGTTGCCGTAATAATTATGGCAGCAATATCCATACAAAAGACGCAAAATTGACTTATCTTATTAATATCTAGACTTTTTTGCCAAGACCTGAAGTTCCCTTAAGTACTTAAACAAAATATTAAAGCATGCTATCTTAAGCAGTTAACAAAAAAACAACTCTTAATAAACCCCTAAAAACTCACAACTACAAAAACTAATTATAATAATTTAAAAAATAATCCTATGAGACACCACATTTATTTTTGACATTTTTAAATCGCGCAAATTTTTAAATATCGTCTATTTGTCGTGTTGTCCGTATATGTCATTTTGGACGTACTTCCCCTATAGCTAACAATAAAAGAAACGCGTCTTATATTTGTATATAGGTAATAAACATATTACACTATTTTTATTTTTAATGCACTAACCCGTGCTAAGGAACAAATTTAAAAACCTATTTAGAGGCTAAAAATTTCACCCATGCCGGGATTCGAACCCGCAACCTCTGGCTATCCGTACCAGCTCAACTGGTACGGATAGCCAGAGGTTGCGGGTTCGAATCCCGGCATGGGTGAAATTTTTAGCCTCTAAATAGGTTTTTAAATAAACATATTCTTTTTTCTTCTTTTTATGCAGTCTGCAAGGCAGATGCTTTTTTTCACAGAGATAGTGTGGGCTTAACTGCCGCGAGTGCCCACCGCGGCGTGGCAGTTTCAAGCGAAATGGCACGTGAACATCTTGGACACTCAGGTTTCCTCACGATGTTTTCCTTCACAGATTATTAAATTCAAATTAATTCTAAATTATGCATAAATGTTACCAAAGTCAATGTGTATAAGCTGAAGCTAAGAATCAATCAACTTTATAGTCACAACACAAAGCATTCGAATACTAAGACAACGCAAAATTCAAGATTTTCTGCCGTTAATTTCTGACTTAACAGTGTTTTTGCTCTAGCAGCATTCGGTGGTATTTGTACATACCACTAGCTAACCATGAAGGAAAACTATGTGCAAAGCAAACGATTGACATTTGGCCTCAGGTTATCACATTGCTACCTATCATATGCGCCCATATATGCTACTGAAAATGACCCAACTATAAGGCTAACTGCGGAAATCTGGTTCTTACTAACTGTATGTTATAAGAATGATGTAAAAGCAGAGCTCACCTTTCCAAAAACGTCGTATTTGTCCTCCTGTTTCTGCTGGTCCCACTGTTCAGTGGGCGAGGGTGGTTCACTGTGTGGCATCACGCCCGCCTCCTGTTCGTTCTTCTCATCGTCATCCCTGTCCTGGTACTCTGGAAGGTTCCTGGCCCAGGTCGGGCGGACCCTCCCCACCACCACGCGCTTCTGCAGGTGCCGGTTGTCTTTGACGTTGGGGTTCCACATTTTTTCTTCTTGCGAGCAGTTCCGGCCTTAGATGATTGGAGACACCGTTTTTACTGCCATATTTACTAGTGGGGTTACTGACTGAAATGTAATTTTTCGTTCGTCCCTCGCTGACCACAAAAAAAACTTAATTACGTATTTAAGCACTAGTGTATTTTTATTTTATTTTGGTTGTATTTAGATCCAAATTTGTTAGGCATTGCATAAAAAAGTGCGTCGCATCGAGGGTTCACTACAAATTTGTAGGTACTTACGTGTTTTATATAGTTTAGGAATCGAGTCTCGCAGATTTTCTTAAATTCAAATACTTAAAATACTTCCCGAACTACAAATGTAAAGTTTTAAAAAAAACCCTGTATTTAAAGTATAACGATCTTGTAACTATGAAATACCACGTATAATTTAAAACCGGGACTTCACAATATAATCTATATAATTTTTATGTACAAATAAATCTTTTTGTTTCTTATATTAAGACGATATTACTTGCCAAATTTCATAGTTTTAGGTCAACGGGAAATACCCTTTGAATTTTGATATCCTTGACTGTCGAAATATAAGTTTTTTTTTGCGGCATAAACGGCCGTAACTTTTTGCGTTGTCTTATAAGTTTGGTTTTTTCACAACTTCAGGTTAGTTAACTTGAGTATACGGTTTCAATTCCCACTCGATACCTTCACGAGTTTCCTAAAGGGTCTGGACAGACAAACGGTCGGACGTACGGATAACACAGAATGATCCTTTAAGTGTTCTGTTTTTCCTTTTGAGGTACAGAACCCTAAAAATGCAAAATCCACCTCTTGTCCAAAAGTTAATTGCTTCAGGTTAGTCTTGTTTAATTCACTAGTCGTTAATAGACGAGGCTTTCTTTACAAGTTGAAAACAATAATTTCTGGTCAAATCACGCAAACGCTTCTTTCCGCTCGTGCGTTTCTTTGCTAGAAGAGGCAATCAAAAATAACGTATTAAACATTGATAACGCAAATATGATAATATCAAATATGATATGAGTCAAGTAGCTGATTGGGCCTTATAAGTAAATTTAAGCTGTATGTATTTTATATGTTGGATCACTAAATAAATAAACAACAAAACATAACCAATTTTTATAGTGATAATGATGACGGTAACGTCACAACATCTACAGGGTAATTTTGAAATTTTGAGGCAATAATAATCTTTTCATTGAGAAAAACAGCGGTCTTAATGGCTTATCAGGAATGGTATAACATATTTGTAAATATTCCAATTTTTGGCTCCAAACCGCGAATACAAATACAAAATGGTAAGAACATTTCAGAAAATATTTTTAAGTTTAGGTACCAACGTTAAAAATTGTTTTTTCCTCTATGCGGGATGTGTAATAAAGTCTCCTTAAAGTCCTCAATGATTTTTGGCAACGAAAGGTGCGTGGAATTTGATAATATAATTTGGAGTTGGTGCAGTTAGGATTTTTTTATCAAGATGTTGAGATGTGATCAAAAAAAACATATTGCAAAGACAGCCAAACAATAGGCAGAGAGAGGTATTGCTGCAGTGCCATGATACAAAACAAACTATGAAATATACCAGGAACTGGAAATGAATACAGTGAAGGAGGAAATCCAAGAGTTGAGTTCTAAATAACATTTAACATAACATTTTACATACTGGCACATACATTGCTTTTGGCCCCACACTAGGATACCCTGTGTCGTGGGAACCAGAAACAACGACATCACAAACATGTAAAACATCTAAGACCTGGAGGAGGTATACAAGGTATACAGGAGGTATACAGCAATATAAGGAGGGATTAACTAATCACCCTAATAAATTGGCTCACCAACTTATTTTACAAAGTTATGTGAAAAGACTAAAGCGACATCACATACTGGAGCTGCAGGTACACCTCTAGCTCTAGGCTACCTTCATAGGTACTCATGTAAAGGCTCTCACTGGAGGGCACGCTTTACCACTTAAGGAACACATCTGATCTTAGTCCAAGGCCTGATCGCAGATAATGGAGAATAATGAAAAGAAAAACGAGGATTGAGGATTCCAAAATGCCATTTGCCGTTTATGCTACTTACTTTGAAGTTTAATTATTAAGGCGCTGTTTACTTAATTATTACGACCGTTTTTAGCGGATTGATTGAAGTTCTAGTCTATTGATCCTAGGTTCTAGACTGTAGGTTTTAAACATACCTAGTTGTCACAATTGTAAAGATTTCTCACGTTCACTTTTAGATAGAAATTTATTATAAAACAAGTAATCACTTTTTCCATTGGTAGCGCTAGTTGGCATTTCGAAGTGCCTTGTTTAACACATTTACCTAAGTACTTATTTTAAGCAAAATATGGGAGTGTTTGTTTGTTTTCATTTTGGCGTATTGCTATGAAAAGAAACCGGACAAACGCGAGTCGGACTCACTAAATACACAGTCATTTTATTAGTTCTACAACTGGACGCGAGATGGCGTTATTGGTACGGAACCCGCGGGGGGCGAGTCTGACTCGCACTTGCCCGGTCCATTTTTCATTAGTGGTGCAGCGCTAGCGAACCATGAGGAGCCCCTTAACTACCGGAGGAGGTAGAGTTCTTCTCGGCAATATACGTACACAACTTTTGCTTTGGATTTCTCTTTGAAATCGCAAATCGGGTTTTCGATGCTTGTACTGGGGCCTTTGCATCTACGTAATGAGATCATACAGCGTTCAGTGGCATTTCACTCGCACGACATGGGTGAAGGAACCACTCGGATGGTGTAGGTACCTAGTGCCTAGGACATGGTTTTAGATCGTGTAAGCTTGCCCAGCACCTTCACCATCCTGACAGCTTAGTCGGCCGAGCCCACAGGAAAGATTAGTCAATACGTGTAGAGCCAACCAAGACCCGGGTTTCCCCAAGAAGTTTCCCTTCACGGTTAGCGTGTTCTATTGCGATTACAAAGTCGAAAATTGTACCTCTGAAATAAAAAAGTCATCGGTACATGCCCGCACTAGGGATCGGACTCGGGTATCTCGCTTTCGAGACCATTGTTTTACCGACAAAGCTACCACCGCTGCTTATACTAATGTTACCATAATAACGGTAGTTTAAACTACAGGGCTGCGTTTCATAAAACTACATTTCGTAGTTGACAACATTGAATTGCTTAGCGGAGACTTTCTACCGTAGATAGAGTACTCCCTCTACGCTTTCTACTTATTAATCTATGAGTTCATCGACTTTGCTAGTATTGAATTGTCATAGAATTTACTTTTAGAGAAGAACATAACAACATTGAACATTGTCATAGAACATGAATTTTATTATTGTTCTATGAAACAAGGTCCTGATATACTTTTTGGAAATTTATTACTGGTATCTATGTTAAAAGATTACGGACTAGTCGGAACTCCTTTCGGAAAAATACGGATTTGGACATACCTACCTAATCAAGCTACGAGAGACAAATATCAAACAAACAAATCGCAACCCTTACTCTGCCTTTGTAGTCAGATGTACCTATACTCTTGGCTACAACGGTATAGTGGAGAAGTAGCGTGGTTCAAACAATAACATAAAAGTGGTTACGAAAGTTTTAGTTCAATAAAAGTGGTTGTAATGCTAAATAATGTAATTTCGCGTAAAAGTGCAAACCATATAAGTATACTATTTTTAAGTATATAAGTACCAATATACATAATAAGTATATTAGTAAGTATATAAGTACCAATATACATATTTTTATTTTTTATATCTTCCTGTGTGCTGTTCGTGTGTCTGGCCGGGGCACTTATGTTTTCCCCTATTATTGTGAGACATTTGACAAATGCTTTGGCATTTAGGGTTGTTAATGGCAATCATGAAATCCTATTAGGTTTACATTATGGCAACTGATGTATTTGGTTTTAAGATGATTTGAGAAAAGATGGTCAGACTGGAGTTTTTTTTCCGCTGCCTTTTTCTCCACTACAATACGGCCGGAAGGCGGCGGCTTACCTACATTGTACATTGACATTCAGCAAACAGAATGTAAATTCTTTACGTTGAAATAAAATTATTTGAATTTGAATTGAATTTGAATTTGTAAGGTAAATTTAGAAAGACAAATAGGTACTAGTTTCATTCAAAAACACATTTCAATTAGATACACACATTTAAACCAAAATTAGGTTCAAATAACGTTGTTTCAAACTAGGAAATCACACCAGATGTAGTGTTGTAAAACTTTTGTTAAACAATAAAACTGGAACGACTTCAACATTTTTGCTTTATTTAAAGTGATTGTGTATTTTATTTAAAAGTAATATATTAACAGAAAACTGGATAAAACGGAATAAGCAGGTAAAAATTGTCATGACTAGTCATGATGTAAAGTAGTAATGATGAAAATGAGGGAAATCTCGAAAATGTGTGACATAATTTTAAATTTCTGGCACGGATAGCCAGAGGTCGCGGGTTCGAATTTTTAGCCTCTAAATAGGTTTTTAAAATTGTCCTTAGCACGGGTTAGTGCATTGAAAATAAAAATAGTATAATTTTAAATTTATGTAAATGATAGATAGAAAAGAAATAAAAAAAATGGTGTAAAGAGGTTTGCACCGTTACACAGATAAGGTTTTTCTGGCTCCTGTGTCATTTCGGTTGATACGAGTTTTTCACCTCAGCAGCTATAAATAAATGTATGGAATTTCAATACACCCTGTGTACTCTACTAAGTAAATAAACAGTTAGGATGGGGATCTAGTTGTAGCCTAATAAAAACTTGGCGTCGAAGGACGAGAGGTGTTTATATAGGACACAGCGATATTGGCTCTACATCACATGGCAGATACAGGTTTATAAAGCGATTCACCCTACAACTATAGAAAAATAATATAATCATGTGGGTACAACGATATCATTCGGATGTAGAACTAACGGCAAAGCAGGTACTCGGGGCTGCAAGTGAATAGAACCTGTAGGGCTGTAATTTAGAACATTATGTTGGCTTTGCTCGATACCGGGAAATAATTTGGAGTAATAATCTCAGTTTAGTGTCACGAGTGAGGGGATTACATAGTGGAACTCGAACTGGTTCAGTTAGGCTCGTGAAATTGATGTTTATCTACCAGCATATATAGCAAGTCGACCTTAACTATTTCTTATAAGCTCACCAGTAACGAGGCGGTGTAGAGTGCTCGAATGTGTTCAAATCACATCAAGTCAAAAAAAAAACATTTCAACGTTACGAACCATCGAGTCGTAGTGTAATGGAGAAAAAAGCAGCTGGTAAAAAACTTCACTTTGACCATCTCTTTTCAAATCATCTTAAACACAGAGGAAAAAAGGAAAAATGTCTATACGTATGATATGATTCTTTATCTATAAATGCCATCAATAACTTTAAATGCCAAAACGTTTTTTAAGAATGAATAAAAAAAAAATATTTAACTTTTTTAAATAAAAGTAGGGAAAACAGTAATACAGTGCGTTCACATTAACTTGACGCGTGAGAGAATTGGTAACAAGGACATAACATGTGAATTAGCTTTTGGACCCAATCGGAAGATGGTTAAACAAACCCTCAATCCTTTTATTTTCCCCAAGTAATGGGAATGATTTCTTATTTAACATGGTAACAGTAAACATCTCAGTGTTACCAATTCTCTCACGCGTCAAGTTAACGTGAACGCACAATAGGTAGTGTTACGGCCAGACAACGGCTGTCGTTCTAGTTTATAACGCAGAGGTCAGCCATCTTCAGTCCAATAATTTTGGAGGGGGGTAGAAGACCCGGCCACCTCGCCACCATTCGAATGACTTTTAGCAAACCTACGGATTGAGTTCTTGTCAGTTATAAAATGTATGACATAGTTACTTAAATGCAATCACATCGTCTGTATTCTAAAATAATATATTCATAAAATAAAATATGTTTATAAAATAAATTCTTAGATAGATCTGTCAGGATCGTTGCAAGAGCAGTCCCTGGTCTCTGCTAACCCTCTGGGATACAGGCGTGAGGTTATGTATGTATGTATTTTTACATAGATATGCTGTAGAGTGTACTCAATTAAACAATTTTGCTTTCTAAAGTCCCTAGCAAAGTTTGTCTATAGATTCCACAGAAACGTGTACAGTCAACGGCAGGTCGACTTTAACTTTTGATTTGAAGGTCACCCGTAAGGACGCGGTGTAGAGGGCATGAATGTACAGGGTAGGATGCTGTCGAGTGTACTCAATTAAATTATTTAGATTTTCTAAAGTTGCTAACAAACTTTATAAAGTGATCACCTGTAATACAGAATGTACAGAAAACAAGAAACATAAACAAGCTTCGATATTATAGGACTTAATGAGAAAACTTTTATCGATAAGAAATTGAACTGCTTTTCCTTGAAATGCAATCACAACCCAATCACGTTTGCCTATGAGATATTATTTTAACGAAAACATTTATTTGTAGAAATAACACTTTTCAAGATCGTTATGGTAAGTAACATTTATTAATAATGGTGTATTGTGTTTGACTGACTTTCATCAGAAATGACTTTCAACAGAATGATCGTCGTTCCTAGGGAGAAGATACGATATAATTCCACCGGAAATGTGAAGAAAAGAGTTTTTGCAGTCCTCAGCCCTGAGGCACACAGCCGACGGTTGCATAGAATTCAAGCCCTCGGCCTGTTCTGTGTGGCGAGGTCTTAGTTGATTAATTATCCATTGATATAGGGTTGATACCAATGGTTGTCCCCACTGCTGAGGCACGGGTCTCGTCACGTTGAACAGAGTAAATTTTGTATGAAACTGAATTGGAAAGACGAAGTGCCTTTTCCGCGCCCTCGTCTCACTTTCTTTCGAGTGTGGCGAGGTCTTAGCTGATTAATTATCCATTGGTATCAACCCTTTCCATGTCCCCACTGCTGGGGCACGAGTCTCTTGCTCGTAGGAAGGTTAGCCTATACTCCACAGGTTAGTGGGCGCACACACACTGGCGGGTCTTACTGTCAGAAGTTATCAAGCCACATGCGGTAGTCACGGGATGGTCACCCATCCGGAAACTGACCGCGCCTGTTATTGCTTAACCCAAGTAATAGCTTTAAATCATACGTTTCCAGTAGGCCACGAGCGCTTAAGATTCTATGATTGCCATCAAAATACCTATGAATATATGGTTAACACATAGTAAATTTTCTTACATTAATAAGAAAAACTTTAGTGCTACGGCCAAACACAAGAAAAGCACTCTTTCGCGAGCATAACGCGGCGGTCAGCCACCCCCTTCTTATGTCTACTGGATATTCATAATATTTTGTGGGTTGATGAGTGACCACGCCCGTATTCAAGAAAGCAATTTTGAGTAGTGTATAGATCGTATATAGTGTGTGTAGAACGTGTAGAACTTAAGTTGAGATTATTCGCTCATTTTTTGATTGCTGAAATATACACTCTCAAGACACTGTCTTCCTGCAGTACCGGCGTGGCAATAAAAGAGGGTATTAAAGATATGATTTACGGTTTGCACACCATTAAGTGTCCTGGCAACAGCTGTCCTTGCTTTTGAAATGCAATACCTCCCTCTAAGAGCTTATGTAATAATCCGGCTAGTTTAGTGACATTGTTGAAAGAACCACTTTGGTTGAATATATCCGTCGTCACCAACAGTTTTTTTTTAATTTGACGCAAAAATACAAACGGTGTGTGACAGCGAAAGTTTGTGAGTGTGTATGTCTGTTACTTCTTCACGTCTAAACAGCTGGAGGAAAAATTTGGTATGGGGCACAGCTAGTCAAATAATACGCGATAGATTTTTTTTACTGTAAAAATGTAGGCTCGTTTGACCAAAAACCTTAATATATCAAAGACAAAGTACGTCAACAAATGTAAGGAGTTGTGATGGTTTGCGCCCCCGGCACATGACAAAGTGACAGACTTTTTGTCTGCACTGAATTACAAAAACAGACTTTAGGCGGCTTATGAGGTGGCGGCATTTAGATACACGTCTAAACTTTTAGTTCGTTCTCAACCCTTGTATGTTCCCACTGCGGGGCGGGTGCGGGTCTCTTCCTGCATCACAGGAAGGTTAGGCTATACTCCACCTAGGGGGCCAAGTCCGGGTTGGTGGAGGATTGTAAGACAGTGGCGGGCCTTACTGTCAGAAGTTATCAAGCCACCCATAAGGCCTCTGACATAGCTTAACGACTGCCATTATATGACAACCGGCACCAACGTCTTAACGTGAAGGGCTCGCAAAAATGTCTCACCCATCCTATACCTGACCGCGCCTGTTGTTGCTTAACCAAGTGATTAATTCCAATCACTCGGTTCGCCTAGGCCACGAGCGCTTCGTTGTTGAAACTTTTAGTTGACACTTCAAAATAATTATTTTAAGGAACGGGTAGAGCATCGAATTCAAATTAAACTATTTAGGCCCATGGTCCCTCTGTGGTGCGAGAAATTCTATGCTTCTAAGACAATGCAATAAAAAGATATGGAAGCTCGATTTCTCTATTTTTGTGTCATTAACTGTTATACGGATTTTTCAATTACAGATAGATAGGTAGAGAACACTTTATTGCACAACCAGAAAAAAGAATACAACTATGATTTCTTAAATCTAAGTAATGTTATATAATGGGCGGTCTTATCGCTAATTATAACTTCCTTCTTGCCAAATTTCGCAATTATGGATTAACGAGAAGTGGTATTTTAGAGGTATTTGAGACTGATCATTATAAATACATACAGGGCACTTCTCGTCGACCTAGAATTATGAAATAATACAAACCGAACTGGTAAAGGAATAAATCTGAAAAGTCTTACCTTATACTCAAGTAGGCACTTTTTAATGTATCCTATAAAGGTCCCAATGCAGCGCACAGGCCTTCTCTCAGAGAGAAAGAGAAAGAGAGAGAGAGAGATTGCCAGCAATTGGCAATTTCAAGCGCCGAGGCATTTCAACACCTCAGACACTCAGGTTTCCTCACGATGTTTTCCTCCAGTGGTATTGCTACTAGACCTTCACAAATGTACATAACTTATAAAACAAAGTCATAATGGTACAAGAAAGCATATCGCAAAATCTTTTTTCAGAATACAAACCTAATTTTGTAGTTGGGAATTCATGTCGACCGTAAAGTTAAATTATTTTTAATCGTCTACGCGAGTTCTATGCGTTTTTTAGGAATTGCGTATTTCAAATCAACCCGGTATAAAAACGCAATCAACTCCTCCATCTCCATGTGAGGCTAGTAATTTTTCCAGAAGCATCCGAAACGCCTAGAGGGTTGATCAAATCACAGTTTTTTCATCTATTTATAAAATTACTCCTACATTTCCGTGAGAGCCTAGTACGTTTTCCACAATCAAAACTTGACCCGGACTTTATCTCTGTTAACTAACAATAAGCTACCCATGACCTCATGTAATCCCAGTACTTTCGTTTCCAAAATGTAACTGTAAAAATGAATTCAGGAAAGTATGCAACGGAAGAAGGATACAGGGAGCAAAGAGAGAAGAAGAGAAACGTGGCGCTTATATTTACTAACGGGAAAACGAAGAAATAGTTTATCCCTGGTGGACCCGTTAACGGGACAATATAATGGGACCACAAGAAAACACCCATTTTTATAATAAATTCACTATTAAGAAAGCTTAAAACAAAAATGCCTTGCCGCCATTGACTTGACGTTGCGCTCTGAGTGTACAGACAACCTTTACATATTAGTTGCAAAATCCGTAACGTAATAGATAGAGAGTACCTATCACAGATTGTCGACAGTACGCAGGGAAAATAGAAACACGAAGTCTCTATAAACACGGCCAGACAACTAATGGTTGCCCCTGGTCAGTCTAGCGTAGAATCGAGCACACCTCGATGGACTGCAGGTTGAGGGTATGAGGGGTACCTACCTAGCTCTATTTTTACCGACCGACTGAGCGTGTATTGTAGAACGGCTTCACATTGGACGTCGGGTAATCGTACATCGGGTAAGGACACGTCCTCCAGTTTTATACGACAGTGCTTAGTGCCATTGCATTTACTCGTAGCTCTGTATTGCCAATTTTTTTTACGTAGCCTCTATGTTTGTCCCACTTCTGGGCAAAGACCTCCCCCAATTCATTCCAGAGTTTTCTGTCCTCGGCCACCTCAGATCACTCCGGCAGATGGTGGTCGAGATCATCTCTTCCCCATTCGTATTGCCTATATCTTACTTAAATAATGGAGATTATACAGGGCGTCCCACGGCTATGCCACATGGAGGGAAAGTACCTTTATGGTGTAGATGAAACATTTTACTGAAAGAAGACGTTATTTTAATTTCAAAAACAATCTAAACTGCATTCATAGATTTTTAAATAAATACACCGTTAAACCGGGAATCGAACTCGCTGCACGAGAAAAAAAAATACCCTGTAGCTTTATTACACCGATCGGAAGGCTTCATGATTAGGATTATTTTTGCTACATAAATAAATAAAAGGAACACCATACATTTTAAAATTTTTAATAGAATTTTTGAAAAGCTTCAAAAGGTTCAATTCCCGGTTCAACTGCGTAATTATTTAAAAATCTATGAATGCAGTTGAGATTGTTTTTGAATTTAAAATAATGTCTACTTTTAGTAAAATTTTCCATCTACAATATTAAAGATACTTTCCCTCCATGTGGCACAACCGTGGGATGCCCTGTATACGTTCCACTTTATAGCAATGGTCTTCTCTCAGAGAACGGTTAATCGTGGCTTAACGCATACCCACCGCAGATTCGCAATATTAAGCGCTGATGTTTGTAATCCCAGACACTCAGGTTTGCTCACGATATTTTTATTGGTATCGATACTCAGGTACACATAGAGAGATTTGTGTTATCATGATGTATGGAATGTGGCCAGATTATAAATTATCCCCCAACTGCTAAATATACTGCTACTGCGTTTGTTTTCGTTGGTCGAGTAACTCGCTTACGACTTCATAGTGTCTTAGAACAGACATGTAAGTATTGTATAATTAATAGCAATTTAAGATATGAAAGCACGCACCTCGAGTCAGGCCAGTTATTATACTATTTTTAATGCACTAACCCGTGCTAAGGACAAATTTAAAAACCTATTTAGAGGCTACAAATTTCACCCATGCCGGGATTCGAACCCGCAACCTCTGGCTATCCGCGCCAGCGCTCTTCCGATGGTGCCAATGGGCGACTCACTGGCATCAGTGAAATTTCGAACCTCGTTACACTATTCTCTGTATTACGTACAGGCAGCGACATCTGCCTGTACGTAATACAGAGAACATGTGAGGCTAGTAATTTTTCCAGAAGCATCCGAAACGCCTAGAGGGTTGATCAAATCACAGTTTTTTCATCTATTTATAAAATTACTCCTACATTTCCGTGAGAGCCTAGTACGTTTTCCACAATCAAAACTTGACCCGGACTTTATCTCTGTTAACTAACAATAAGCTACCCATGACCTCATGTAATCCCAGTACTTTCGTTTCCAAAATGTAACTGTAAAAATGAATTCAGGAAAGTATGCAACGGAAGAAGGATACAGGGAGCAAAGAGAGAAGAAGAGAAACGTGGCGCTTATATTTACTAACAGGAAAACGAAGAAATAGTTTATCCCTGGTGGACCCGTTAACGGGACAATATAATGGGACCACAAGAAAACACCCGTTTTTATAATAAATTCACTATTAAGAAAGCTTAAAACAAAAATGCCTTGCCGCCATTGACTTGACGTTGCGCTCTGAGTGTACAGACAACCTTTACATATTAGTTGCAAAATCCGTAACGTAATAGATAGAGAGTACCTATCACAGATTGTCGACAGTACGCAGGGAAAATAGAAACACGAAGTCTCTATAAACACGGCCAGACAACTAATGGTTGCCCCTGGTCAGTCTAGCGTAGAATCGAGCACACCTCGATGGACTGCAGGCTGAGGGT
This sequence comes from Yponomeuta sedellus, assembly GCA_934045075.1. Lineage (NCBI taxonomy): Eukaryota > Metazoa > Arthropoda > Insecta > Lepidoptera > Yponomeutidae > Yponomeuta > Yponomeuta sedellus. The sequence goes on along the minus strand of OW203729.1, from coordinate 17,795,022 downwards.
ATGAGGGGTACCTACCTAGCTCTATTTTTACCGACCGACTGAGCGTGTATTGTAGAACGGCTTCACATTGGACGTCGGGTAATCGTACATCGGGTAAGGACACGTCCTCCAGTTTTATACGACAGTGCTTAGTGCCATTGCATTTACTCGTAGCTCTGTATTGCCAATTTTTTTTACGTAGCCTCTATGTTTGTCCCACTTCTGGGCAAAGACCTCCCCCAATTCATTCCAGAGTTTTCTGTCCTCGGCCACCTCAGATCACTCCGGCAGATGGTGGTCGAGATCATCTCTTCCCCATTCGTATTGCCTATATCTTACTTAAATAATGGAGATTATACAGGGCGTCCCACGGCTATGCCACATGGAGGGAAAGTACCTTTATGGTGTAGATGAAACATTTTACTGAAAGAAAACGTTATTTTAATTTCAAAAACAATCTAAACTGCATTCATAGATTTTTAAATAAATACACCGTTAAACCGGGAATCGAACTCGCTGCACGAGAAAAAAAAATACCCTGTAGCTTTATTACACCGATCGGAAGGCTTCATGATTAGGATTATTTTTGCTACATAAATAAATAAAAGGAACACCATACATTTTAAAATTTTTAATAGAATTTTTGAAAAGCTTCAAAAGGTTCAATTCCCGGTTCAACTGCGTAATTATTTAAAAATCTATGAATGCAGTTGAGATTGTTTTTGAATTTAAAATAATGTCTACTTTTAGTAAAATTTTCCATCTACAATATTAAAGATACTTTCCCTCCATGTGGCACAACCGTGGGATGCCCTGTATACGTTCCACTTTATAGCAATGGTCTTCTCTCAGAGAACGGTTAATCGTGGCTTAACGCATACCCACCGCAGATTCGCAATATTAAGCGCTGATGTTTGTAATCCCAGACACTCAGGTTTGCTCACGATATTTTTATTGGTATCGATACTCAGGTACACATAGAGAGATTTGTGTTATCATGATGTATGGAATGTGGCCAGATTATAAATTATCCCCCAACTGCTAAATATACTGCTACTGCGTTTGTTTTCGTTGGTCGAGTAACTCGCTTACGACTTCATAGTGTCTTAGAACAGACATGTAAGTATTGTATAATTAATAGCAATTTAAGATATGAAAGCACGCACCTCGAGTCAGGCCAGTTATTATACTATTTTTAATGCACTAACCCGTGCTAAGGACAAATTTAAAAACCTATTTAGAGGCTACAAATTTCACCCATGCCGGGATTCGAACCCGCAACCTCTGGCTATCCGCGCCAGCGCTCTTCCGATGGTGCCAATGGGCGACTCACTGGCATCAGTGAAATTTCGAACCTCGTTACACTATTCTCTGTATTACGTACAGGCAGCGACATCTGGCTTAAGCAAATTGCATCACTAACATGGGAATCCCGGCATGGGTGAAATTTTTAGCCTCTAAATAGGTTTTTAAACAGGCCAGTTATGTTTATTGGAGATCTGAATCGACTTGATCTGTGCCTGTATTATGAAAACCTAAAAAAAAAACTGTTAAATCCGTGTGTTAAAAGTGATGATGGCAGAAAAAACAGAGAAAAAATGTTTCACTTGGAATGCTTCTGCGTAACACTGTCCAAGTGAACTTCTTTTTCTCGGTTTTTCCTGCCTAGAAGAAGTACCTAACTTTCAACACAAACGCTTTTTAAGTTATCGTCAACCATGGATTTTAGTTCTATGAAATATGGCTATGAAATAGGGCTCTGGTTATCCTACTAATATTATAAATGTTAAAGTATGTGAAGATGTTTGTATGTTAGATACTAAATCACGCAAAAACGGCTTCGTGATTTAGTAAACTAACATACGGATTAACAAGAAACTTGGCCTACCTTTACCTACAGAACTTTATTGAGACAGGCTACTCGATATCCCGGTGATTCGTTCCCGTGAGATAGTTTCTAACGCGAGCGTAGCCCTGGGCTAAAGCTAGTTTTAAAATAATAATGCTACCCAATAACTCAACCTCTAGGCCTGTTTACCACACGCTAACTGTGAAGAAACACATCGTTAGGAAACCCGCGGCTTGCTTGGCTCAGCACGTATTGACTAGTCTTTCCTGTGGGCTAGGCCGACTAAGCTGTCAGGATGGTATAGGTGCTGGGCAAGCCTACACCATCTATAAAACCATGTCCCAGGCACTACAGCGTTGGAGTGGTCCCTTCACCCATCTAGAGTGTGTGAGGATGCCACTGGACGCTGCATAAATCACCTCATTAAGTAGATGCAGAAAAGGACAATATAATTATAGGCCTGTTTTGTTTGATCAATAATTTAACTTACAACGCACACAATATAATAAACTATATATACAATAACCTACTGAATGTGGCAGATTGTACTTTAGCTTAATGCTCAAAGGGGGATTCCTAAGTCCTTTGGCAGACAAAGGTTTTTTTAATAAGCCAAAAAGGCATACGGTTGCCTCTTAAAGTTTCTCATATTAATATCCACAAAGAGATTGAAAGGGGATTTTTAATGTTTTATCTGGTATCCTAACTTTCCTTTTAGATATTTTTCTCTTTGAATTTTGCGTATGCTGCAAACTTCGCTCTGTACCTATACCTACTTTGTTGGCTATTGCGTTTAGGTCCGTATTGTCCCTTTCTCAAAATTGGAGTGGTTTGAGCTTTCACACATCATTATACTTATGAATGATGGAGGCGAAGGCTTATTTGGAGGAAACCAATGCCACTGCGATTTTATTGTTAGTTATAACAAAGAGTGTAACGAAGACGTGAATGCATCTTAATTACTATATCATACATTTTATAACTGACAAGAACTGTAGATAGCAGTTTTTTTTTTCGTAGCCTCTATGTTTGTGTCCCACTGCTGGGCAACGGCCTCCCCCAATTCAGTCCAGAGTTTTCTGTCCTGGGCTACTTCAGACCACTCCGGCAGATGTTGGTCGAGGTCATCTTTCCACCATCTTCTAGGCCGGGCTCGATACCAATGTCCGTCGTATGGCACCCACTCGGTGGCGAGATTCGCCTACCTATTCGGGTGCATTTGACTGACATGACCAGCCCAGTTCTACTTCAGTTTCGCCATTTGGATACCCACGTCGATTATTCGGGTCCAACGAACAGAATATTTAAGAAATTATTATTTTCAATCTCTCGAGAAGAATGTATCGGACACTTATTAATAGGAGGTATGAAACTCTGCAATCTTCACTACGCAGGTGACACTACGCTCCTTGCGGCAAATGAAAGCGAACTGCCATAATTGTTCAAGCTCATCGATACAGCGAGTCTCTGTTTGGGGCTGCGTATCAACCGGAGCAAAATCAAATTAATGTGCGTCGACCGAGATCAAATTGTAACGCGAAGCTTAGAGCCACAGGATCTTGAATGTAATGATAATAATACATAGCTTCCACACACAACACAACCACTTGTCATTCTCTGAGATTAGGGGACCTTGTTCTACTCGTATCGTAAACAGGTTAGGAGATCACAAACATGAACAGACTGAGTCTATTTGTACTTACAAATAGAGTACGGGGACCTCCAGTCTGTATAGAACACGCCACCTCTATTTTTGTAGGCAAGTGTTTTACCCATTAGAGGAACTAGGGTCTCAAAAATTGTCAGTGAGTTTAACTCAGCCTTCCCTCACTCAACTTAAAAGAGATCAGAATTCTTCCGAGCCGCAACAACACGGGACAAAATAGCTACAATAATAGCCGATCTCCGATAGGATAGATAGGTGGTGCCTATCCGATAGGATAGGCAGATGGCACCAAAAGAAACAGAAGACTTTAACAACGTCGGCTTGCTTAACTGCAATTAAAGCAACTACGTGAAAGAAATCATTCGCAGGATTCTGATCTGGAAGGGAGGAATAAGTAAGCTATAAATTCACAATTAAGAAAAAAAGTCCACTCTAGCTATTTACGAGTTTTTCATCACAAAAATAAGTTTCAACTTCAGGCAACTTTCCGTCTTGTCTGGAAGAAATTGCTTTTAGCAATAAGGAGGCCAATATTACTCTGTATCTCTACATTGTTTTATATGATGTGCTATGATGTACAATAAAGGATATTTTTATCTTATGTTTTCTAAGCGCAAACCCTTTTTTTGCTTTTGCTCTCGGCAACATATTTGAAAAAGGAAAGAAAAGGGAAAAATATTTATTTTTCAGGAATCAGGAATTTACGGTCTTGAGAGATGAGATTTGGGGGAAAGGGCCTTTACCCAGCAGTGGGCAGTGGTCATCTGATGATGATGATTCAATTCAATTCAATAATTTTTCTTTATTGAAAAACAAAATCTTTACTTAATGAACGTCATAGTTGCTAGTTTCATAATTAATAGATTATGTGGAAAGGAAACTAACAAAAAAACTCCAAACTTATTCTTTTTAAAAAATGTTTTATATAACAGAGTTATCAATTTAAAAATTATTACTCATGAATGTGTTGAACACTAGACACAATCGCCTCTCTCGAGTCTCGGGTCTCGGGTTCGATCCCCGGCCGGGTCAAACTAGGAAACGAACTTTTCTAGTTAGTCTCGGGTCTTGGATATTATCTATGTATTTATTGTATCGACGATAGATTTATCGTCGAGTTAGCACCTATAACACAAGTCCTTTAGTTGTACTTAGTATAGGGCTAACGAGATCTATGTAATATGTCCATGAATATTTATTTTTATTTTATTTTTTCTCTAAATAACTTTTAATATTATTCTACTGTTTAATAGCAGACATCTTTGTGTTCTAAATAATTCCTAATGTTTAGTAGGTACGCTTTTTGCACAGAGTGTGCTTACACATTTCACACTTTTATTTATGATGAGGAATGTAATTATTTGCGTATGGAACATCGTTATCAACCCTTGTATGTCCCCACTGCTGGGGCACGGGTCTCTTCCTGCATTGCAGGAACGTTAGGTCATACTCCACCACGGAGGCCAAGTCCGGGTTGGTGGAGGATTGTAAGACAGTGGCGGGCCTTACTGTCAGAAGTTATCAAGCCGCCCATAAGGCCTATGACATGGCTTAACGACTGCCATTATATGACAGCCGGCACCAACGGCTTAATGTGCCTTGCGAAGCACGGAAGCGCTCGGAAAAATGCCACTAGCGGTAGTCACGGGACGCCCACCCATCTTGTACCTGACCGCGCCTGTTGTTGCTTAACCAAGTGATTGATTCCAATCACTCGGTTCGCCTAGGCTACGAGCGTGTGGAACATAGGTTATTTTTTCTGATGTTTTTAAGTAGAACGCCCTAACCAACAAGGGCTGTCTTGCTGAGTGTGTGAACCAACAAACTTAGTTACAGTCCACAACCTTTACATTTTAGCTGCAAAGTCGACGGTAACGTAACGGGGTAGGGTGCACGAATGTAAATGTTTACGTGCTTTCAACTGTACCTACCTACAACTTATTTTATGTAACTAGTTCCTGGCTGTAGAATGAAAGTGACTCTATACTATAGATGGTTGTAGGTACCTACATGGGTAGTTAATTATTTTCCTCTTTGTAGAACATTATAAGGAAGCGGAAAACAAGTGAAACATTCCTGTTTTCCGGAAAATATATTTTACGAAGACAATGGTCGCTACAGTCACTTCATCATACAAAGGTTTTGGGTTGCAATTTTTTTTCTATATTTTTTATTTTGCCTCTATACGTTACCAACTTACTTCCAGATTCACTTACTTGACTTTGACGGAAGAGTTCAATTAGGTTTCATTCTGATTCGCAGAGATTAATCATTGTTTTTGAACTAAATAGTGACAAAAAAACCCTACAAAAAAATCAATTTATTAGGTTTAAGTTGTAAAAAAGCATATATCCGTTCCACTGCATAGCACAATCCTTCAGAGAGAGAGAGTACTCTCTCTCTGAGAGAAGGACTGTGCTTATTTACCACGCGTGCCCACCCTGGAGTGGCAATTTCATGCTCAAAGGTATTTGAACACCTGGGAGCCAATTCTCATTTCATTAGCAAATAAGGCGGATACGACTCTAAAGGCTCCTGACTTGGAATTCTACGTAAAAAGTCGAGCGGCAGTCAAAATCTGTTTTCTGAACGCCATGCTAGATTGAATTCGTATGAGAAAATAAATGTGTAATGACTCTGTCGAGTTATTTAATTTTTATGCGACAAATGTCTAAGGCCGGTATTACAGAAGCGTACTCAAGCGCCAATCTCTACTTAAGACTAGTTTTGAATATGGATTTAATTTTAGAACATTACTTGAGTCGAGATTCATCAAGCGCGACTCAACTGAGTAATAGCTAATTCGAGAACGATACTTGGGTAGCAATCTCTACTTAAATAAAGATCAAATCTGTATTTACTCAAGTGTGGTCGGAACCACGCTTGAGAGTCGATCGGCCAGTTATTATAATTGTCAATTTGGAATGTTTATGGCAAAATTCAAGTATTCGAAAACCTTGATTACTATGACGAAATATTTAATGATAGCAGCAGCCCCTTAGGCATTTAAGGGACCCTGCATGGATTCTAATAAGTGTTTATGTGCAAAAACAATTACATTAATATTGGGGTGGTTTCATTGAATAAATTTCACGCAACACAATCACTTCGCGAGCGCTTCCGTGCTTCGCAAGGTACGTTAAGTCGTTGGTGCCGGCTGTCATATAATGGCAGTCGTTAAGCCATGTCAAAGGCCTTATGGGCGGCTTGATAACTTCTGACTGTAAGACCCGCTACTGTCTTACAATCCTCCACCAACCCGTACTTGGCCCCCGTGGTAGAGTATGGCTTAACCTCTTGCGATGCAGGAAGAGACCCGTGCCCCAGCAGTGGGGACATACAAGGGTTGATAACGAACACAATCACTTCACCTGGTCCCAAACTTGGATATCCTGTACTTTGATAACCAGGCAAGAACGTCACAAACATGAAAGTACACCGAGACTGTGGTCACTTGTACAAATATATAGGCCCACAGTGGGAATCTAACTCACAAACTCGGTCTTGGTAACCAAGCGCCTTAGCGGCTAGGCCAACAAGACAGTCACAAAGAGGAATAAATAAAATAATCAGTAAAACAATCTCAGCTTTTTTATTGCTCATAAATTTGTAACATAATTGACACATATTCTATAAATCCGCTGTGTTGAAGTTGACTTTTTATCTTCCTCGAGGAGGATCCTCTCCACTGTGGTGAAGTTGAAGTTTTGTGTTCAACGAGCAGGTTCCTCTCCACTGCAATGAGGTTGAAGTTTTATGTTTACCGAGCAGGTTCCTCTCCACTGCGGTGAGGTTGAAGTTTTATGTTCAACAAGCCGGTTCCTCTCCACTGCGGTGAAGTTGAAGTTTTATGTTCAACGAGCAGGTTCCTCTTCACCGCGGTGAAGTTGAAGTTTTATGTTCAACGAGCAGGTTCCTCTTCACTGCAGTGAAGTTAAAGTTTTATGTTCAATGAGCAGGTTCCTCTCTACTGCAACGAAGTTGAAGTTTTATGTTCAACAAGCAGGTTCCTCCCGCTGCGGTGAAGTCGTAGTTTTATGTTCCATGAGCAGGTTCCTCTCCACCGCGATGAAGTTGAGTTTTTGTCTTCTACGAGGAGGACCCTCTCCACTGCAGTGAAGTTGACTTTTTATGTTCCACAAGGAGGATTCTTTCCACTATGGTGAAGTTCCTTGGTCTCATTTTTTCACATCTCGTTTCAAAACAGCGATTAATGTTCAAATTAAACCACACCGACTATGTACAGATATTAGTAATTTAGTAAACTTAAATAGACAGACGTCAAGAGAATTATTTTATCGACATTTGTTACGTTCCGTTCTGTACTCAAAGCGAATAAATAAACAAGAAGCGTGAACGTTTTGCTTCCTTAAAATATACGGTTCATTACAAACTAATAACTAAATAAAGAAACTTTGAACATTTTATTTACGAATACATAAACATTATTTTAGTTCCCTCTGTATATTTGACATAATTTACTAAGATTCATCGTCACATTTTTGTAACATGCGTAAAACGGAATAAAAATCTACACTTGTATTTTTCTTGTCATAGAAAACAAACTTCGATCATAGACAATCTGATTGCAGTTCTGAATCTCTACTTAAACAGTGATTGGCTGATCTCTACTCAAGAACTGTTTGAAAATAAAGGGAGTGCTTGAGCATCGATTCAGTGCTCAAGTAATGATTGGGCGATCTGAGATCAATCTGTGCTTGAGCATCGTTCTGTGATACCGGCCTAAGATTTCGTATATTTTGCGTAATACGCTTTCAATTTCCATGGGCGAGAATCGACTTCCTAAGAGCCAAATCTCACTTCATTAGCAAATGAGTCGGATACGACTCTAAGGCTCATGTCCTAGTCCTGTCTAGTCCTCAGAATAGTGGATAGTGTACCAAATATCACCATCCAAAGTCGGACGAAGGTCGACAGATATTGGTGACCGAGTCTGAAGTGGCGTTTGGCGGGACACATGGCGAGGCGGGAACTCGGAAGGTGGGCCAGGGTAGTAACGGAGTGGCGACAGAGAATCGGATGGCGGTCAGTGAGTAGACCGACAGCCCAATGGTCGGACGATATGATCAAGTTGGCAGGGGGCCCATGGACGCGAATGGCGAGGGGAGGGCCCGAGAATGGCCGGAGACCGTGAATTATGGCGTTATAGAAAAAAGCCTGTAGGTACCCAGCAATGTCCTGAGTGGGGCTGATGATGATGTTGGATGACTCATATTTCTATATTTAATTTACTCAGGTTTGGTTCGGATAAATTACTAAACCCTAAAATCTAAATTTTGAGCTAAATTACTAAACCCTAAAATCTTAACCCTAAATTTTGAGGTTTTATGTAAGTGTTGACTTTAAGATAGCGGTTTCCAATTACAACCTGTGATATTTTAAATGGTTTCCTCTAAAATTTTATTATAAGGGGTTGTTAGGGCGACGCTTGAGGAACCGCGGTTTCGCTTACCGCTTAGAGCCATTTCTGATGCAGAGGATCTCCCTTGCTGTACAGCGCGGTAACGCTGCCAGCGTTATGGGGACTGATAAAATTAACGTTTTATTTTGAAGCATTTGCTTTTATTAATGTAAATCTCCTAAGCCTGTCCTTGTAAATAACAATACAATTTAAAAACCTATTTAGAGGCTAAAAATTTCACCCAAGCCGGGATTCGAACCCGCAACCTCTGGCTATCCGTACCAGATTATCCTCTGGTAAGCCAGAGGTTGCGGGTTCGAATCCCGGCTTGGGTGAAATTTTTAGCCTCTAAATAGGTTTTTAAATTTGTTCCTTAGCACGGGTTAGTGCATTAAAAATAAAAATAGTGTAACAATACAATTATTTTGTTGTTTTCAAGGTCAGTAGGGCCGTTATTGTAATTACTTATAGCGATACTGGTGAGGATGTTTTTAGGTATAGCTATTATTATTTTCTTGCATGTTCAATTATTGAATAAAGTACCTGAGTAGTTATTTAGACTTGAGAGTTCCGCACTTAGCCTCATAGTTGCACTTAAGATTTTCTCACTTAACCTCAAAGTTGAGCCATTGTGCGTATGCGCTGAGGTTTGTTAACACATCGGACACTAGAGTTACCTCACGACGTTTTTCGTCACAGTCAACGAGTGGTATTCCTACTATAACTTCACAAATGAAAATAACTTCGAAAACAAAGTCATTGGTACATGCCGGGATTCGAACCCACGACCTCCCGATTAAGAAGCCGATCTACCTTCCCGCTACCACCGCTCTAAGTAAGTAATAAAGTCCTCCTTAAAATTGCAACATGTATCTACTTTTATTATAGATTGTTTATTTTTTCGCAAAAATATTAATTGTCCCGCTAATATTCCTGAAATTAATGAACAAGGACGAACAAATAACTTGAGTGACGTGATTACCCGCCGTATTTAAAGGTTTATTTACGCGTAAACAAAAGCCGAATGAAATGAAATGTTCTTAAAGGAAATTAAATATCTTTGGAGTGCCTTTAAACGGGTTCCATAATATCTTGTCACTGTCGCCTGGTTAGGTAAATATTAAATCTACAAAGCATTTAATGTCCAGAAATTACTGCCCTCAAAATCATTTTCCCGAACACTCCCTCTAGTCCTGTCGCCGGACATTAATGATAATATTAATAATAAATATCGACGTCCGTGGATCGTTATTAGACAATAATGTCAGAGACGTGGGGTGAGTGAACTGTGTATTAATAAGGTATTGAATAGCTGGTTTTTTTTATCGTTTTTGGGGTTCCGTACGCAACGGGAGGTGCTGACGGGACACTTTTACTTTAGGGTGCACTTGGCAACAGTGTAACCCAGTCCCGCATCTAATGGGCATTGTCAAATCCAATTTTTTATTCTATAAATTTAAAATATAGACTAATATAAGAAACTAATTTGAATATTTTCTTAATTTTTGATGTAATTATTTTTTTATTAATTATTTAAAGTTTTGTAAGTATGACGTCACCACTGGCATTATAAACTACGTTCCTTGAATTTATTCATGATAAAAAACAAATTTGACGTTTGACAAATGTTGTTTGTTGACGAATTTTTTTTAAATATTTGTAGGCAATGGAACTACCGCTTTAGAGCCAATGATGACGTCATTGAAAGAAAAATTACGTGAACATTATTTTGCGATAAGTATTAATAATCCGTTTTTATTTTACCTATTTAAACCCCTAATAGTAATCAGTATCCCTATTCCTCGAAATGGTTTTCACTTTACGACAATCGATGCCTCCCTGATCAATGCCCATTGTTTAAGGTGAAACGTAATTACCTACCTTATTTTCTGATGCTTCGGCCATTGCAGTTGCCCATTGAGAGATTAGTCCCGTTTATATACTACATAACTATATAATATACAACTATGTATAGTCTTTATCCTCCTAAGACCAGGCGACCTAGAAATAGGACATCACGAATATCTTTCTTAGTTCACACCCAATGGTTTAGTAGGAAGTCAGGAAAACTCACTGTTCCAGGTCCAATATTTTCCTCATAATTTTTTGGACAACAAGAAAAAAAGTTCTTTAAAATCTACGTAGTTTTAGAAGACTTGAAGTAACAGTTACCTCTAGGGCTTAGGAGGTTATATATTTTGTACATTCGCGGATATATTCGTGTAATAGAAATATCAGCAAGTAGTTTACACTCGTGTGCTTTCGGCGAAAACCGAAGCCTACTCTAGAGCCCGAGGTATATTCTAAATGCTAACAGACTGTATGAGCGTCGCGATTCATCAAGATCCAATTGTTTCTGTTTACCAAGTTTCCTCTCGGTACACACCACAAAAAAATATCGGGATTAGTTCAGTGTAGTGTAATTTTAATTGATATTAACGTTTTGTACGAGTACGTCCCCATTGCTGGGGCACGAGTCTGTTCCAGCATCACAGGAACGTTAGGCCATACTTCACCACGGGGCCAAGGCCGGATTGGTGGAGGATTCTAAGACAGTGGCGGGCCTTACTGTCAGAACTTATCAAGTCGCCCTTATGGCCTCTGACATGACTTAACGACTGCTTTTACATGTCAGCCGGCACCAATGGCTTCGCGTGCCTGGCAAAGCACGGAAGCGCTTGGAAAAAGTGCAGCTAGCGGTAGTTACGGGATGCCCCCCCCTTACAGCACCTGACCGCGTCTGTTGTTGCTTAACTCAGGTGATTGATTCCATTCACTCGGTTCCAATAGGCTGAGTTCCACTAAGTCGCCGGGACACAATTTTAATTAGTTTAGTTAACATTTTGAAAGACTTCTGTTCGATTTTTGGAGGAGACTCGCATTTGTCGTGGTTTTTTAAGGATCGTCGAAGGCCTCTGTTAGTTACTTGTTACGTTTTCCTAAATATATGTTCGTAACAAACCTTTTATTTTTAGAGATCTTATTGCGAGGTTACTCGTCAAAAAATATGATTAAAATACTCATTTTATGGGCTATTTAAATTTGGCTTTGATGTCGAATTTGATTTTGACTTTTGGTGTAATGAGTGGACTTTTAAATTATGTTGAAAACTTGTAACATCTTATAATAGCTAAGTTATACCTATACATACTTTTTCTTTTCGTTTCTTTTTAAATGTAGCTACTAATATCTATACGTCCTATTGCAGGGCACAGGCCTTCTCTTAGAGAGAGAGAGAGAGAAACAACACACACAGAAACAAGCACATAAAGGACAAAAAGTACCCCGTACAAAAAGTCCCTCAAGTTACCGAGGACATCAAGAGACCGGACTAGACAAAAGTTCGGTGTTTTCTTTTAAAACGCCTTTTCTTTTTCAACTTCATGTAAATTACAACACAATATTATCTCAGCATATTTGCTTCCACAGCGTAGGCTTCACTCAATTTCCGAGGGACAAAGGACATTTTTTACGATTACGTCCCTTGGGGACAAAAGTCCCTCGTCTGTGCAGGCCTGAATACAGCTTAAACGATGATTAGCTGTCGACAACTTCAACTCCGCCCATCTACCTAGTTCTAGTACCTTTGAGAATGTTAAGCAGAGTTAATAATTACTTTAGCTCCCTAGAACCATAAAGGCGTCCAAAAGGTAAATGGTAAGGTAGAAAAACGTAACACAATACAATGTTTTGCGTATTGTAAATGCGAGTGGAAGGGCCGGCAAAAGACGTCCCAGGCGGACATACCTCCACCAAATAGGGTATGTATTAGCAAAGGGGAAGATAAAAAGTACGCGGAACCGGCGTACGTCCATGGAACGACTTATGAACGTCGATGAAGCGAAGGCGATTTGTCAGGACCGTGGCAAGTGGTAGTCCCTGGTCTCTGCCTACCCCTTTGGGATACAGGTGTGAGGTTACTTGTTGTGTTCTTGTAAATGGATTGTTTGTATCAAATTCTCCAGCGATTGTTCTAACCGTGCATCCCTGTTTCTTGTATGCTCATAATCTGTTAGTCTACTACAAACAACTGTCAAACGAATTGGCTAACGCAGCGTAGAAAGAGCACTGACCCTGATTGCTGGCAGTGGATGGATGAGGATGGCTGAGGGTAGAGGGAAGTGGTGTGCCTTGGGGGAAGCCTACGTCCATTAGTAGACAGCACAGGTTGATTGATTGATTCATAGCAGCTGTCAGTTGTTTTAGAAACAGAGGGTTAGCCTTACTGTGGCCATAAGGTGCAAAATGGCTGACGTAATTTATGAATATAAATCATTCTTGGACCCGTTGCCCATCCTTGTAACAGGTGGTCACATTTGTGAGACCCCCTCCATCCATCTTATAGTGTGACGTAATTTATGGACGGCCCCCAAGTCACATTGACAGTAGGTCAACCTTTACGTTTCTGCTGCATAGTCGCCCTTTACGTAACTGATTAGGGTGCACGTGTCTACCTAATAGCTGATGTGTGGTTGGCTGTACCTATCTAAGCACAATTCTGTTGCGAAGTTACTAGTAAGATATTTTTTTTAATTTAGTTTCAGCGAAAACTACTCGTTTTTTAATACAGGCCACTTTTTCGTTTTTATCCAGTCACAAATGACACACAAAAAAACTGTTTTTACGATGCCGGCCATTTGTCGTGACCAAACTTTATGTGACGTCAGTGAATGTGGTATAAAGTATACCAGCTTTACCGACATCCGTTCAGACTCTCGACTCTTCCTTCACCTATATATCTTACAGGCAGTGGGGCTTGCCGCTCTCGAATGGGACCTTTTTAGTCATTCAAAACCGACTCAACTCTTAGGCACTGCTTAAGTCGTCCGTAACGATGACGGTGACTGACGTCTGCGGCGAAAACGAATACGACCACTAATCATCATCAGTCATTTGATGCCCACTGCAGGACATAGTGCCGTCCGAATCACTAGGACTACGTGTAACCAGGTCGTCAGACCAAAAACTAATATATTTTTGAAACTAACTTTGAAACTTGACCATTGAATCATTCCTCTCGCTCATACAATTTACCAAAACATAATTAGAATCGTAGCTGCGGCTGGCGACCGCGCGCGATTTAAAACCTTGTTTGAAACCTATGTTTGAAACAAACTAATTAAAACGAACAGAAACTGTGACATTCGTTGTGAAAACCCAGCGGCGTCGCGCGCAGCGGCTTTAACCTCCTCACAGAAATTGTCCTAGGGGCAGTACATAGAAAACAAAAAATCGTGGAAGGAAAATATTGACATTCATCATTCATCAAACGGATTACCTATAGTGCCATCTAGTGCTAGCTTTTAAACCTCTAGGAAGTAAGTTAGTCGCTGGATTGAAGGTCACTTGTGCCAAAATGGCTTTTGGGTCAAGAAGAGTCATCGCGTGTGCGAGAAATGGTATGTTAAATCTTGTCCCATCGTATGTTTATGTGATGTAACATATGAATTCATCTTATATTTATGTTTTATACTTATTATTTTGCAGTTTCTTGCCATTATTTGCAAATATAGACATTGATTCTCTTACTTACTACGCACTAAAGTTTTATGTCCTACATACAGGACTCACGCAGATTATTATTACAAATCTTATATGTTTATGTTCTAAATGTGTGAACTTTGCGGGTAGTTAAGTGATTAATTCTTTTGGATTTTTTTATAGTCGCATCTGAGACTGAAGGTCTAGGAATTCTCGAGGATTCTGACGTAAATCCCAGTGGTGAGGACGATGACAAAGGCCAACCTTCGAAGAACTACCTCTGGGAGACCGTCGAATGTTAAATTTAATTGATTTTTCAAGTACAGACGACGTGATTGCATATTAATAACTCTATCATACATTCTATTACTGAAAGAACTTATCCACAGGTTTCCTAAAGGTTATTGAAATGATGGCGTGGTGGCCGGGTCATCTATCTCCCTCTAAAATGGTTGAGACTGATGATAGCTGACCCCTGCGTTTTGCTCCTGAATGAGTCTGTTCGTGTGTCTCCCGCAGCACTTATGTTTTTCTTACTTTTGTAAGACAATTTCAGTTATGCTTTGGCATTTAAAGTTATTGATGTCAATCGTGACATCTTATCATACGAACGAGTATATGTCCCAAGTAACATTTTATAGGGACCGAAGTTTTGAGAAATGCCTCTTAGTTCTAGAATGGTAATATACTGGTTTCAGATTTTACCTCGGGTCATAGTTTGTTTTTATTTAATGCAAACAGCTCTTAGGACTCTACAGGAATTTGAAAAACTAAATGGACTTCCACAGTCTTCCACCACAATGTAAAGCAAGGCTACTTGGTTTTACACACTTCCTAAGCAAGGCTTTTAAAAAACCATATTTTACTAAGGCTTTTAAGCATAGTCAAAACCTTCACAGGGCTTACAGAGTTTTTCTCTTACCACTCCCAGTCCTCAGACTAATTTGAAATTTCATTTACCTTTTGACATTCAGCAAGATAGGTTCTAGTCCAAAAGCGCCTTTTGGGCATTCATTATTATTTTTGTATTTTTGCCAAACTAATTCGCAACCTTGTGGGCTTCGCGTGTGCTTTACCAAAACTTTGTTTATTCACGAAAATATACAG
This sequence comes from Yponomeuta sedellus, assembly GCA_934045075.1. Lineage (NCBI taxonomy): Eukaryota > Metazoa > Arthropoda > Insecta > Lepidoptera > Yponomeutidae > Yponomeuta > Yponomeuta sedellus. The sequence goes on along the minus strand of OW203729.1, from coordinate 17,779,518 downwards.
GATGTTCTGGTGCAAGTTGGTCAGCAGTGGACATTTTAAACGAAAAGTAAAACAATACTGAAATTTGTATGCTGCCATCGCAAAGTTTCCATTGGTTTCTGAGAGTTAGAAAATTAAAAAAACGGCCGCAATTGGCATACATAAATGTTGTAGATATTGTTTTAGAAAACTTTGTTGTATAAAAATAGTTCTTTGTTATTTCTAGGCATTTAAGTTATTGAGCACATTTTCAGTAATTATTCAGGCTGGTACCTACATAATGTTTTTTTTTTCTAAATTGGCAGCACTTTCGCAGATGTTAAAGCCTTAGCTTTATTTCAATATAGTTAATATAGACAGAGGTCGACTCAGGCTCGTTGGTGATTAGATAGGTTCCTTAAGAAAATTAATTCTAGTAGGTAGGTATTATTCTCCAAATGAAGTATAGCGATCTCTGAAGGTCAATGGCAAATACAGACCTATTTTGGGGAGGGCTGACGGTAGGTTTCATAGATCTTATCGAGGCCACACGGACCACGCCCGCATGCCATATCTCCTTCTTTCTATTTTATTTTATTTAAATAGGACAACCAACAGGCGATACAACAATACAGTCACAGAGAAAAAAAAAACACACACACATAACATGGTAATTGCTCACCCACTTATAGGTTATCGCATCATGCATGTAAAATTAAACAAACTGTAATACATATTAATCCTTTTTAAAGTTATAGAATATATATTATATAAAGACAAATTAAACTTAAATAAAAAAAAACTAATTAAATACACGTACCTACCCTACCCTCCCCTCGACCTACCCTCCATAAACCCATGCTGGCAGGATGAGATTAGGTATTTAATATGATTATAGATGTGCCTATACACAAGTGACTCAAAGACCTTCGCCAATGCGGCCAATATAGATATTGGCCTGTAATTTGGTATTAAATTGTTCTTGCCACTTTTGAAGATAGGCACAATCCTAGCCTCCTTCCATCTTGTGGGAAAAATGCCAGTTCGAAGAGACTCATTGAAAATTTTTGTAAGTGGGAGAGAGAGTGAGTCTGCACAAGATGCTAAAAATATCGGTGGTATATTGTCGGGGCCGGCTCCTTTACCAGTGTGAAGTCTTTTTAATTTGAACCTTATCTCATCCCGTGTAATCGAAAGATTCCCTATTTCGTTGTGGGTTACGCAATGGTGATCAAATTGATTACACTCTGAGTCTTTTTCCAAGACTGATGAGAACTGAGATGCAAACAGGTTGCAAATATCCTTCAAGTTATCAGCTGCTTGATCATGTAGGAGGGTGAATTTCCCGGAACTAAAAATTGCGTGGCACCTATGAAATTGGTAATAAAAAAGAAAGTGTTAATGTTCTAAAATTTTTTTACGGTTAGATGATATGGTAATTTATGTGTAGCACTAAACATTTTGTTAATAAGAATAATGGATACTCCAAAAAAAAAAATTAAATCCCGAAATCTTTCATTGCCATGTTTGTCCGCACGTCACCTTGTTGTGTATTATTCTTTATTGATAAACATCTATTGGTTCTTTGTACTAAAAACTAATTTTATTTGATACATTAATAGTCAAAGTATTGTTACGAAATACATTTATTGAAATATTTACACAGTACAACGAATGGTTAATAAAAATGTATCTGTCCCAGAACTACCGTTAATCGCCGTGTCCTAATCATGTTCAAGTATATTGTTTTACCTAACGACTTGTTTCCCATCCCCGGTGCGCGAAACGTTTGTGTTTAATGCCGCCTAAGTGCTCGTCGCAGTAGGACGTACGCACGTGCCTGCGTTTTCGCGATATTCGTTAAGTCAATATTTTTTTTGTTGCTGGACATTTTTTCTTTCATTGCTTTCTATTTAAATTAAGATTGTCATCTTAAGTAAACATTCGATAGAACGCTATTTCTCTTATGATTATTTGTCAAGTGTTTATTTTGTCGAATGGTTAATAGATTTTTTGTTATTTCTATTTATTGCCTCGATTTTCATCACCGTGTTTTCATTGCTGTGGTTTCCGTGGTCGAAATTTGCTATGGTAATGAAAAAAAAGACACATCAATGAAAGAAAATTAATTGCCATGCTTTATAAAACAAATTATTTTCATTGCCGTGGCCAAGTATTTCATTTCTGTGACTTTTGTTTTCATCGCCATCTTATGATTAGGTAAAGAAAATGTATTTTATCTCCTTGAAACTGCAGACGACGACGCGGAGCGTGCTCGTCTCTTAGCCAGCTGCGAGCCAGAATCAGGCTACTGGTTGAGGGCCCTCCCATCGGCGAGCATAGGTACTCTCTTAGAGAGAACCACATTTAGTTTGGGAGTTAGTCTGAGGTTGGGAGCCAGGACTAACGAGCCACATCGCTGCCGCTGCGGTGGAGGCGTCGATGCGTTAGGTCACCATGGCCTGGCATGCTGCCGTAGCGCTGGACGTCTGTCTAGACACGCTGCCCTGAATGACATAATCCGTCGGGCTCTTGCCAGCGTAGGCGTGCCTGCAGTCCTAGAGCCCACTGGGATTGCGCGCGACGATGGCAAGAGGCCTGACGGAATGACTCTCATTCCATGGAAGAATGGGCGGTCGCTGGTCTGGGACGCAACTTGTGTTGATACGCTTGCACAGTCCCATATCCATGCGACCGCCTGCCATGCAGGGGCGGCGGCGTCTAACGCAGAGTCGAACAAGAGGCACAAGTATGCAGCCATAGGGCAGGGCTATATATTTATGCCTTTTGGAGTCGAGACTCTGGGGCCATGGGGTCCGGAGGCGAGACTCCTCTTTAAGGAGATCTCGTCGCGCTTAGTCGACGCTTCAGGAGACCCGAGGGCTGGTGCTTACTTTGGCCAAAGAATAAGCCTAGCCATACAGCGAGGCAATGCCGCCAGCCTTCTTGGTACTCTGCCGCCCGACAGCGATCTGGCTCAAATATTTTAAATTAGAATGTTTTAGGTTTAATTCCATTTTTATCATTAATTATTACTATTATAAATATTTATTCCAATATAAAGCATTTTATCATCTTTTGGTAACATTTAGTACTTTATCAATCGTATAATACACCCTCACAAACGAACGCACCAGCACATACTGCAGTCTGATTTTAATAATGGATTGTTTATTTTTAAGATGCCAAGATGCCCAAACCAAAATTATCTGAGGAGGAGAGAAAGGAGAGAAAAAGATTGGCTGAAAAAAAAAGACGTCAAAAATTAAGAAACGACCCATATCTGGGTTTGCATTTCCCTCTCGGAGAAATAAAATATGTTTTCATTTCCGTGGGTTGATTCTTTCATTCCTATGGCACAGTTATTTCATTGCCGTGGACGCTTGTTTCATTGCCGTGCACTCATGTTTCATCGCCGTGGCACGAAATTTTTAGACCGTTTTATCTTGCTAGTTTTTTAAGTTATCAGATAGATACTAAACAAGAGTACATACATTATCATAAACAACAATAAAAGAGTTTTGTTTTGTAAAAAAACCCTAAGATAAAAAAGTACATGGAAATGAAGATTTTATAAGACCTGTTGAAATTCACTCAGGAATATCTTTGTTGGATAGGAAGAACTGTTTTTCCGTAGATTTTTTATGTGGGTCCAGAAGAACTTGGGATTTTTTCCTATTTCAAACTCAATTGTTGTGATGTATTGCTTATAGCAGTTCGAGATAACTTTATCGCAATCCTGTCTTAAGAATTTGAATTCAAGTACATCTAAGGGGTTATTGTATTTTTTCACTCTTACATGATACTTATGCTTGCGTTTTAACATTCGAATCAATTGACCTGAATACCAGATGGGGTATGGTCTACGCGACGCCTTACTCCTAGGCACAAATCTCCTAATGATATCACCAAGTATTTTGTAAAATATTTCTAGCATGTCATTAACATCTCTACCTGAGGCAAGCTCAGCAACCCAGCAGACATTTTCAAGCGCATTATGGATGCTCTCATAATCAGCTTTATAAAAATTTGGTTTACTGGGTTTCATTGATGGCTCACGCTGAGACCAGCAAGGTATTTTAATCCATATTTCGAGAGGAGGGTGGTAGACATCGACTGTGCGTAGGGGAGCTATGCATTCAGAAACATGAATATCATCAAAATCACCCAGGCTCAAATCTAAAATTTTGTTTTTACTATTGACTATACAGTTGTACTCTCTCAAATCGTGCAGAGCATTGAAATCAAGCATTAAATTAGACACCTGACAGTTGTGTGAGTTGGCAGAAGCACTCGATTTAACATCATCCATATCCCAGGCAATGGCAATGAAAGATTAAAATCGCCAGCAATAATGGTCTGAAAAGGAGCCTTTTCCATAACACGGTTGGTATTATCGATAAAAGTTTCAAGTACTTCACGTCTTAAAGGAGAGGGCAAATAAACACCACATACCTTCAAAAAAGTAGCCCGCTTTCCGATGCCTACCTGAATCGTAATCCAAACATCCTCACATGTGCTTTCCCAATCGAGCTCACGATGTGATATAAGATCTATGATCTGAGGGCATATCCCTTTTGGATACAGAACCCTATAAACGTGACCCTGATGCCAAAATACTCATCCTATGAACAACATCGAAGGTACGTAATTTGGTCTGATCCCAATAATTGTTAAGAAATTCCTGAAATACTACCTCTTCATTCCTGAATTTTTATGTCTATCTATCTATATCTATAATCAGCCCACATCAACCCAATGCTGGGCAAAGGCTTCCTTTTTATTGCGCCATTCCTCACGTTCCTGTGCTAACCTGATCCATCTCTGACCCGCAACCCTCACGATGTCGTCTGACCATCGTACTTTGTTATAAAAATTAAAAGTAGGAAATCGGCCGCTCTTTTTGCTGGGATAAAGAATATTGTAAAAATATTTTCCTCGAAACAGACTCGACCTAAAAATAAAGTGGAATTATTAAAGCACTTCATTGGAAAAATAAAGGCTTAGCGAGAGTTTCGGTGTAGTTAATTTTTTATACATTCTCAGAATAAATAAACTGGGGAAACTCTATTTTACTAAACTCTATTGAAGTATGAATTTCTTTATTAGGGTATATATGTATACTAAGAATAAACAGTATGTACAAAACATAACAAAACCGAATGCCTCGTTGGTCTAACGGTTAACACGCTTGACTACAAATACAGAGGTCGCGGGTTTGATTCCCAGTGCCGCCTGTATTTTTGGATCATGGCCTCAGTCTGGGTGTATTTCCATATTTATGATGGAAATATTTATCTATCTGGTTGCCTTAGTACAGAGTATCCTAGTTTGTGACCAGGAAAAGGGACTGTGTTGTATGTAAATTGTTATTGATTACATAAACAGTAATCATCCAATCTTCACCAATCCGGACTTGGCCCCCGTGGTGGAGTGGAGTGGCCTATACCTTCCTTAGGGAAGATACCCGTGGCCCTCGGTGGGGAACAAAATGGATGATGATGACATAAACAGTATACAATACATAGGTACTTCGAAAAAATAGGGGAAGTATAGCAAAGGGCAAGATAATAGGTACCAGAAAACTGCGTGAGTGAATACAACGACGACTGATGCATATCTATGAAGCTAAAGAGATTTGCCAGGATCGTGGCCTGTGGTGGCCCATAGTATCAGCCCACCCCTCCGGGATTCGATATCCACTCTTGTGTGTGCCCACTGCTGGGGTACGGGACTCTTCCATCGCAGGGTGGTTCAGCCATACTACACCCCGGGGGCCAAGTCCGGGTTAGTGGAGGATTGTAGGACAGTGGCCGGCCTTACTATGTTTATGTAATAGTCTCATATTTTATTCTATAAAATTTATAGAAGTTTCGTATCTATGTAATATTTTATTATATGTAGGTTTAATTAATTTTAAATATAGTTGAGCCATATCATAGTTTTGCTGTATGCACGTTAATTTTTATTTTAATTACGGAACAAATACTTTGCTGTGATACATTTAAGTTCAACCCGAATGGAGAACTGTGCCCCAAGATACAATTTAATTTAGTTTGGGGTTCAGAGTTACTTTATACATTGTTATGTTTTATTCTGCTCAATAAACATTTTTCATTTTAAATTTGTTCCTTAGCACGGGTTAGTGCATTAAAAATAAAAATAGTGTAATCAAGTGATTGATTTAAATCACTCGGTTCGACTAGGCCACGAGCGCTTAAACTTAATATCAATGAACTAATTTCAATGCTGCGTGGTGTCGGCCTAGAGAATAGCACCAACCCAATTCTTCCCGCGGGTGTGGTAAAAGGCGACTAAGGGACACAAACCGGGGGGTGGACAGCAGCGCCCCCTGCAGTACAATTCTACTGAACTGTGATCTCCAACCCGCATGCCCAGCGTGTGGATTATGGGCATTACCCCCTATGATAGCTCAACGTGGCGCCCTTTAGCCCGCCATTGGTGACGTATATGACTCGAAAAATTCGAATAACTTTTTCGCCCGCCGTCTATTTGGGTTGCGATTTCGAGTAGCTGCCTCATTTTAAGTCCTAAACAGTCAGTGCCGCTCGTGGCTTCGCGGCGAACGCACGTTCCGGAGTTTTATTGCCAACCCGGTCCGTGAGACCGGCGTCACCAAACAAGTAAGTAAAATATTTACATGGAATTTAGCACAGAATTTAAAAAATCTTAGAATAACTTCAAAACTTAGTACTATTGTTACTCTTATCTTAATTATTTTATTGAATGGTATTTGATTAATGTGATTTTTGTATAATTTTATCGATAGTATTTTTTAAAAACATAATAAATATAGGTACAGATTCCTTTATCTAGTATGAAAAATTCGTTTCAGAATGTCGCACGAAAGAGAACAGCGTCGTCTTGAGGTTCTTTTACAACAAGTTTTATCTGTCGAGGAAAGCCCACAGCAAGCATCGGATAGCGAAACGGAGAGCGATGTACCTTATTGCAGAAGCTGTTTGATCTCCCAAGAAGAGTGATTTTTGAGAATGCTTTTCTTTTTTTTTTTGTTAATAGGATATATATAAATTTTTTTTATTTCTAAGAGTATGCAATGTCATAAGACTGACAAAGGCTGATTTAAGTACAAAAAGTTAAATACTGTTACTAATTTCGAAATTTTTAAAATATATGCGTAAAACCATAGTGTTTTTTAGTGTTTTAAGTACAATTGTTTAATTCGTAATAAACAAGCTGTGATTTAATGATTTTTTGTGTTTTCTTGCCAAACATATGTTAATAATTAATTAATTAATTAAACCTAAACTAACTAAAAGAAGGATAACTAGTTAATGGTTGGCCAAATCACGGGTCTGTGAGACCGGCGTCACCAATGTTGTAAGTGAAACTGACGTCACCAATGGCGGGTTAGGGGAGGGCTATGTCCAGCAGTGGACTAGTATAGCCTGACGACGAATTTAAATTTTTACGTAGTCTATAAACGTCCCACTGCAGGGCGCAGGCCTTCTCTCAGAGAGAGAGTACTGGCTTAATTACCACGCATATATGTATTATTAGTTATCTTCTATAATATATCGTTTTAATGAATTAAATAAATAAATATTCATGGACAATGAATCTCGTTAACCCTATACTAAGTACCTACAACTAAATTACTTGTGTTATAGGTGCTTACTCGACGATATATTTAATACAATAAATGCATAGATAACATCCAAGACCCAATACAAACTAGAAAAGTTCTTTTCCTAGTTTAAGCTGGCCGGGGCTCGAACCCGAGACCTTCGATTGCACAGTCAGCGTGCCAAACCGCTGCGCCACCGAGGCCGTGTGTTTTTATAAATAGGACTGTGAGACATTTGATAAATCTTAATTGTGCAACGATAAGTATATTACAATAAACCAAGTGCCAACACGATGAACGAAGTTTACAATTAAACCGAGTTTAGTATAAACGATGAAACGGGCACTAAGCAAAGAGATCTTACTTTCTCGCAAATCATGAAAGGCTGTGTAGATTCTCAATGTTCTCCCTTTGTGAGCAAAACAGCCTTTTGACGAAAAGTAAACCGAATGCCTTTTCTTAGTTTAAATCTTTCGTTAATTGCCTTTTAAATAAAATAAACATCTTGAGATTTTGAACCTCGAGATTTAATGTACAACTTTACTACAGAAATATATATTTCTTTATGTAACCTATAAACGTCCCCCTGCAGGGCACAGGCCTTCTCTCAGAGAGAGATTATGGGCTTAATTACCACACGTGCCCACCGCGGATTGGCAATTTCTTTGAAAGAGGTATTTGAACACCTCAGACACTCAGGTCACCTCACGATGTTTTCCTTCACAGTTAGCAAGTGGTAATGCTACAAATATTTATGTATAATTAAAACTGTTTTTATACGGATTTTACTCGTTTATTACATTTTTCCGACGTTTCGGCACTTTTTCAGGTGCTTTGGTCTCGGAAAATTGTAATAAACGGGTAAAATCCGTATAAAAACTGTTTTAATTATGTCTACTGCTCGTGTTAACCTTAGAAAATACTATAATTAAAACTTTCTAAAAACCGGATGTCATCCGGGACCACGGCACCTGAAAAAGTGCCGAAACGTTGGAAAATTGTAAAAATGTAATAAACGAGCATAAATCCGTATAAAAACAGTTTTAATCAAGTTTTAATTATGTCAAGTGCTCGTGTTAACCTTAAAAAATATTTATGTACTTTTTTCTTCTTTGTATCTACTATTGATCAACATTTGTTTGGGTTTCATTAAGGTAATCTGGATGGCCGAGCTTACTGCTTTTATTTACCTTTACCCTGCTGGGTGCCTGGGATAATTGGTTTAATCTGGTACATTATAATTCAATGGTTTAATCCTATTATGTGGGTAAAGCGATACCATAGTGCGGAAAATCAATGGAATTAATTCAGTTTCAATCGTTTACTGTGTGCCTAAATTAATTTGACATCTACTATCATCCAGGTCGAGAGACAGAACAAAAACAGTACGTTGGCCTTTGCATGTACGTAATAAAATAATTTATGCACCGTCCAGTGGCATCTTCACTCAGGCTAGAAAAGTTAAGGGACCACTTGGATGCTTAGTAGACTTACCGAGCACATATGACAATTTAGTCCGCCTGGCACTCATAAAAGCCAAATCAATAGGTGAGGAGCCAACCAAGCCGCGGGTTTCCTCACTCGACTTTGGAAGGTTGTATATCTTTTATAAATAATGGAAACTGGAAACAGGTGTTGTTTTATTTGTAGATTTAGTAGTATAATAAAACAGGAAAACTGGATAAAAATGGATAAGCAAGTAAATTAGTCAGATCTGGTCGAAGGGTAAAGTAGTAGTCACAAAAATGACGGAAATTTCGAAATGTGTGACAAATTTAAAAACCTATTTAGAGGCTAAATTCAGTGAAATTTCGAACCTCTTACGCCTCTTACGCTCTTTTGCCTGTACGTAATACAGAGAATAGTGTAAAGAGGTTCGAAATTTCACTGATGCCGGTGAGTCGCCCATTGGCTCAATTGGTAGAGCGCTGGCACGGATAGCCAGAGGTTGCGGGTTCGAATCCCGGCATGGGTGAAATTTTTAGCCTCTAAATAGGTTTTTAAGTTTGTCCTTAGCACGGGTTAGTGCATTAAAATAAAAATAGTATAATCATGTGGGTACAGTGATATCGTTCCGATGTAAAACCTAACTGCAAAGTAGGTAGTCGGGGCTGTAAGTGATGCAATTTGCTTAAGCCAGATGTCGCTGTCTGTACGTAATACAGATAATAGTGTAAAGAGATTCGAAATTTCACTGATGCCGGTGAGTCGCCCATTGGCTCAATTGGTAGAGCGCTGGCACGGATAGCCAGAGGTTGCGGGTTCGAATCCCGACATGGGTGAAATTTTTAGCCTCTAAATAGGTTTTTAAATTTGTCCTTAGCACGGGTTAGTGCATTAAAAATAAAAATAGTATAATCATGTGTGACATAATTTAAATATTTGAAAATGATAGATAGAAAAAGAAATATAAAGAATTGTGTAAAGAGGTTTGCACCGTTACAACTTGACATCACTAATTACGTCCAGTGACGTCACTTATTTCTGTGCTACGCCATATTGCTCAAGAGCGTTTTGGCGGCTTATTTTAAAAATGAATTTTTATTTGCTGTTTTTAGAAAAAAATACACGAAAGATTTAAAAACGATCACTTATTAACCCTATTAAACACGAACGAAAAATCTGAGTTGGTTTTCAGAAACCTGTCAAATAACCTATTAAAACGCGCGAATAGCGTCATCTACGTAACGTAAATCCTAAACTGTATGGAGTAACCAAATTAGGCTATTCCGAGCTGTAAAATATATACATTTTCAAAACTTTGGAGTCGTTTAAATGACTAACCAGATAGAGTGGAAGGCTACGTGATACAAGCGCAAAACAAGGGTTTGTATTTTGTATTTCGTGTCAAAGTTCCTTTCAACTTTATTGAAATTTAAACGAACCTTTCAAAAAAACATTCCGCAAACGCACTGGCAGGCATGAAAAAATGCAAAAAAGAATAAAAACGCCCAAAATGTGAGCGTGAATTTTCGCGCCAATTTACGCGGCCCTCGGCTCGGCAGGGATAAGCCGCTTGATGTGACAAACTAATAGACAATAAAGGGGGTGTGTACCGGTCTTCACACATGACTGCGTTAGAAAAATGACTCCCTAACGAACGGTTTAGATGCAGAATGTCCTATTTTATTCGCAAAATGTCTGTGTCCTTTTCCCGCGTTTTCCTCAAGTTGCAACGGACAGCTAGCACTAAAAAAAGAACTTTTACTTTTAATATGATAGTGTGGCTGTGTTAAAATATAAATAAAAGTGGTATTTTTTTCTCTACTGCTAATCCCGTGATAATAAAACCGCTCGAAAAGTCGATACAATTACGTGGTACAAAAACGTGCTGTACATATCGTGTTGAAACTCTGAAACTCTACACGAAAAGGATTTTTTTTCGTGGTGTTAAAAAGTCTTTTTCGAAAGGAGTCATTTTATATATACGATTAGGTCATGTGGACCTTTTACAAAATGACTCCTTTTCACCTATATACAAAATTACTTTTACAGCGCGTTTTTCTACCGCGTGACTCTATAATAAAAAGTCAATACAGTCACATGGTACATTGCGTTGTACAAATCGTGCTCAAACTCAGCTCAAAAGAACTTTACACGAAAGGAAAAGTTTTCGTGGTGTTAAGAAGTCTTTTTTCGAAGGATTTTGTTTATTTGGTCATGTGGACAAAAAGCCTTCCTTGACTGAAAATTGAATTTTCTGTAAAGAGGATCTTTCGCTAGGGGGTCATTACCTGTAAAGTCCTATGCGAAAACGATTTTTTTCGAAGAGAACATTCTGCGCCTAAGACGGGTGTGCGACCCCATTCGGTTTTCGCACATGACCGCGTGGGAGGAATTACACTCTAACGAACGCACTTCTCTTCCTAACATTGTTATGTACGCTCTGATTAGGTGTTTAACCCGTACCCATCTGTGACCCCGCGGAATGGGCTGTAACAGTTGGATTTGAGTTGTTTTCTTCGGCGGTCGGCCTCTACTTTCGAAGACCACAAAAAATAAAATAAGAAGTGTGCTATTATTCGCCAACAAATGGTTGTTACTTCTTACCACTGGAAGTTAGGCGACATATAAACGATATAGCATACCTGGTGGGAATTGCTAACACCTCACTGGACTGCCCAGAACTGCTTTCTTACACAAACTTGAAAGTCTCTTCCAGGTACTCCAGGATGACCAACCTATTGCACACGGAACTTGTTCACACAAACTACAGACAAAACTCTTTCTTACGGAGAGCGAGCCATAACTGCGAGTACAATAAGCTCAATAAAGATTATGATGATATCGATCTTTTCGTATCCAGCGCCAGTACGGTTAGAAGACTCCTTACACAACAACACTTCCAGAAATTTGAAATTACTTGAAAACCGCACACCTATCCCAACATAAAACTCTGTATAACTCTGTCGTTGTATATGTGTGTGAGTATATATATGCACATATACGCATGTATATTTTCTAATTGCATGCAGTAGTTCTAAGTATTACTGTAAACAATAAGTATATGCTCGTACCTCGTAATAATGTCATTATGTTGTATTTTTCAGATGCATGTTTTCTATATCTGTCGAAATAGCAGCAGTTTCTTTGTTTTTCTTTGGGTTTATTAAAAAGTGGATATCTATAATTGGCCTTCAGTTATTAATTTATTTTATGTAAAATTGTCATGCGGCTGTTAATCTTCCCAACAGAAATAAATAAATAATAATTAAATAAATAGATAGAGAACACGTATTGTACAACCAGAAAAAAACAAGTAAAAGTTTTTTATTGAACTTCTCCGAAACGGTGTCACTGATTCTTATGTTTTTTTTTATATATTTGGTTTGTATGAGAATAGGTAGTATTAGTAGGCTGTTTAATATGTCAGTAAATGTTTGCAGGATCATTGAGTATATTCATATTCATTTATTAGCGATCATCATAGTCCGTACACATATATTCTTATATTCAGATATATTCTTATTTAGAAGGTAGGTAGATACGTAGAGTCTACTTAACACGTACAGTTTTACGTACCATCTGTCAAACAGCACTACTACGAAGCACAAACCGTAAAAATATAATAATTATAAATTATAAGTATAGTAAAATATTACTTAATGTTACCATAACTTATATGGTATGGTAACATTAACATGGTAACATTATAATATAGTAACATTTTACTCTTTATTTTACTTACAATTAGTCACGATGTATTAGAAGAAATTTCGAATGTATCACAGATTTGGTTATCGAACACCTCCAAAACTTTTTTTTGTATAGGTTGGTAAGTCTGCGAATTTGACGTAGGCCAATGCCAATAAAAAAAATTGCAAAGTCAGCAGGTAAGAAACAAATCACAAAACATAAACTGAACAAACAAACAAACAAACAAACAAACAGCGCAGCGATTACAACCAATAGATCTCGTTCAGTAAGACCCGCCACTGTCTTACGATCCTTCACCAACCCGGGCCTGGCCCCCGTGGTGGAGTATGGGCTAACCTTCCTGCGATGCAGGAAGAGACCCGTGCCCCAGCAGTGGGGACATACAAGGGTTGATAACGAGACGAGACGAGATCTCGTTTCTGAGAGACTGAAGAGTGTAAGTTAATCCTGGATATGTGTATACGGATATTGATAATGCGAGTAGTTGAAGTGGCTTCCTCAAACGGCAAAGATGAAAGAAGATTACTTTGTAGTTTGTTTCTTGTTTACTTAGTGGTAAGCACCGTATAGGTGCCGTTACTTCTCTTTTCAATTAATTTCGTAATAAAACTTTAAATCTGTGAATCCATATTATTCAACACGTTACAGATTAGATATTGTGGCTAGAACAGAAGAACTAACTAACCAAAACAACTCAAACTAAAGGACAGTAAAAAAAAAATGTACAAGAAAGAAAACTAAACAATACAGAGGTCTATCGCCAAGAGATAGTTTTTTAAAAGAAAAATTGTGATAATTGCCAGTTTTAAAAAGTGAATAGTTAGTTACGTAAATGTGGTACCATGTCTGCCTTTACAGCTATATTCCAACGAAAACTATTTAATTTCTATTACTAGAAGAGGTTACTTATAATACTTAATGATAGGCTACCTACGCAATTAATTGTAGAACTTGTAGAAAACAGACTCTGATTGCAATCAACCATCAAAGTAAATCATAATTTATGGGGATATCTCTTAGTAGAGCATTCGTTTATTGTATTAATATTTTAATATTTCGTTTATTGTGTTATTTATATAAGTTTATCATAACTATGTATGTAACTGTTTATGTAGATATATTGTTATATATATAAGTAGTGTATTAATAGATTCATATTTGCACCGACTACCCGTCTCTTAATTCCTTCAGCAACTTTCCGTCGTAAGGTTGTCTGCAAGAAATTGCTTTTAGTAATAAGGCCGCCAATTGTACTTTGTATCTTTACATGTTTTATAATATGTGCTCTGGTGTACAATAAAGAATATTCTTATCTTATCTTGTAAGAGTAATTAAGCGGGAAATTATAGATTCTATAGAACTAGCCTAGCATCGCAATTTTGTATCTAAACTTTGTAATTAAAGAGTACCTCGCTGGCTGAAGGTTATGTTTGAAAGCCGATTATACTGGAACAGAGGACTGAACAATTTACGAACTGCGTATAGTTTCGTAGAACAAAGACAGCGGTAAGGTCTCCATAATCTAGTTATCCAATAGGACATGGTCTATCGTTAGGTACCTATAGAGAGGATATGGTTTTCACCTAAAATTACATAATCAAAATTACAGTCGTAATTTTATGCAATGATTACATTACCTGTACGTAATACAGAGAATATTGTAAAGAGGTTCGAAATTTCACTGATGCCGGTGAGTCGCCCATTAGCTCAGTTGGAAAGAGCGCGGGCACGGATAGCCAGAGGTCGCGGGTTCGAATCCCGGCATGAGTGGAATTTTTAGCCTCTAAAATAGGTTTTTAGAATGATTACATTACATTACATTTACACACATGCACATACATTGCTTCTGTTGCAATGCTACTGATTTCTGATTGCTACAGATGGTTCATCAAGACAGCACCAACAGATGTTTTGTCTAGGACAGTTAAGATAGATAGATAGACAGACAGAGATAGAGAACACTTTATTGTACATAAAAATGAAAATTACACAGATATTTCATAACCTAAGAGTACAGACGGCGGGCCTTATCACTAAAAGTGATCTCTTTCAGACAACCTAAGTTAAATTTGCAAATAAAGGGTAAACACATAGAAACATCACCATTAACCCATTATATCAACCCCTTGGTGGGGGCACGGGTCTTTTCCCTGAGGAAGGTATGGCCTTACCCCACCACGGTGGCCAAGTCCGGATTGTTGGAGGCTTGCAAGACTAGTGGCTGGTCTTACTGTCAGAAGTTGTCAAGGCACCCTAAGGCTTCCGACTTGACTTAACGACTGCCATCTATTGATTGCAGCCGGCACCGACTGACTAACGTGCCTTGCGAAGCCGCTCGAAAAATGCGTTACCACTAGCGTTAGTCACAGACGGTCACCCATCCATGCATTGAACGCGTCCTATGTTAACCTTCGTGATCGTTTAAGATCACTCGGGAAGTCGGGGCTACGAGCGATTCTCCGGGGCTAGGAGTGATTCACAGAAACATACCGTTAAGAAAATATACTCTTGTTGTGTATCTAATGTACAGGCAAGTAATTTTTAGAAGTAGGTAGGTTTAATATGAAGCCTACATCATATCAAGGGTAGTCTAGTAAATTTCTATATTTTATATTCGACTTAAGATTTTCACGACATCTCACCAAAATGGTTATGTACGGGAAAGACAATTTACACGCCTTTTGCACTCAGTCTCGGTTACGCATCGCCCCTACATCTCAATATCCCTGCAGAATATGGAAATAGGCGCCTAAAAGGATTTCTGAATGCATTGTCGAGCACTCTTTTCCCGCAGGTAAAATAGATCTTTTATGGATGTTCCAGAGATGATGATCCGGCTTTAATGGCTCTGTGAGGTGGATTTTCACATTTTTAGTCAATGGAGCACAAAAAAATGTTTTTGCTTTTCAATGCTCTTCAATGCTTTTCATAATATAATGACCTCTTAAACAGTCATTTTAGTCACGTGGTAAAAATCTCTCCATACAAATCGTAACGTAACCTTATAATACGGAGCTTATCATCATCAATATTCAGCGCTTATTCAGCACTCAGAGCTTATCAAATCAATATTCAAGTTATCTCGTAAAATTGTATTTTTATTCACCTACACCCTTTTTTTAGAAAACCTTTAGAGCTCCACGAAAAGGCGAAATCCAATATGTTTATATTAAATGAGTTACTTGATTTTTCACAGTATATGAACCGTCAGAAAATAATATTTTTATTTAAAATAGATCTGGTTTTTTTCTGTATCTTCTATGATATAAAAGCAATGCCGTTTCAATCTAAGTTCGACGCAAGTTCCCCATTGAAACGTTATTATCCACTTTGATATTCCAATATTGGCATGCTAATGTTCCACAGTAGTTGGAGCAAAACACTGAACATTTTTAGTCTGATTTAATTAGGTACACTTCAAACTCTACAAACTCCTTTATTACGTCACCGAAAAACTCCTTATTAAAAAACCTGCCACTCTAAAACTAAAACTCTCGACCGGATGCCGTTAACTAGAAACGCAAGAAGAAAGAAACATGTGACTGTCACAAACTTTCAAAATTCGAATGTGGCGCGCGAATTTTCCGCGGGAAAACAGCGTTTCGGCTTGCGCGTCGGTAACGACTGGCAGCATCCCGCCAGGATCCCAGCCCTGTCTGCGAAGCCCCCCGCTGCGCCCCGCGTCTCTTGGATACCAGTGACGGTGATACTTAAAGTGGATTCAAAATTGGATGTGTGCGTTTTACTCATTGAGGCATGCATTGGATTCCCTGTATGCATGTACGTTGAATCTAGATTCGGGAGAACCATTTAATTTTCGGCGTCCGCAGCTTCTGATTTTTTTTGAGGTTTTTATAAGTGATTGAAAACTGCTTGACTATAATCGGTCGCTTTTGACAGATGCATAATTAAATTGCACACCCATGAAGTTACTTATTTATTGGAAACTATAGGCAAAAAATGCGACACTTCATGTACACCTTTTTTTTTCACAATAGTTGTGACATGTTTTCCTACAGTATTATAACAAGATTATGTAGCGGTGACTATTTCACGTTGATTTTCTATATCTGTATATTATAAAAATGAATCGCTGAATGTGTTGGTAAGCGCAAATCTCGAGAGCAGCTGAACCGATTTTGATAATTCTGTTTTAGAATATTCCTTGAAGTATTTACGAGGATGGTTCTTACGGAGAGAAAAATAAAAAAAAATCAAATTCGATGGTAGGCGGTACGAAGTTCGTTGGGTCAGCTAGTTTATAATATAAACCTATCTTGTTACAAAACCTATGTATAACTATTAGGTTTGAATTACAAGTAAAAATAATGTGAAAACTCGTTCAGTACTTCTTAGCTTATCACACTGAGCCAGACAGACCATAAAAAATATCAAAATAAAATAGCAATGCAATCAATCGATTAAAACTACAAGGTGACTAAAATCCGTTATCATGAAGACTCGGCATTTCGCATTTTCAAGGGTTGAGGTTTCAAGGAAAACCCCAGACAATGGTCTCCTCACCATGATTTTCTTCGAGGTTAGCAAATGGTATTGCTACTATAATCTTCACATATGTACGTAGGTTAGAAAAGAACGTTATTGTACATGCCGGGTTTTGAACCCACGACTTCCCAAATGGGAGGCTGGTGTTTTACCACTGCTCTACCACCGCATAACATTAACTTATCGCTCCATGTTTCAGTATTTAATATTGTTATAATTTTTATCATTATAAGTTGTTAAACTTAAATGTAGTCATACCTATTATTTCTTTGGGATTAAAAACAGTCGTACCTTACAGTATTTGCATAAATCAGACTTCGTTAAACATGGCAAGTGTACTACCCACTACTTAAACCACGGATAACTTATAGGAATTAGTTGCTTTATGAAAGCTGAAAAATATTTTTTCTATTTAGAATTGAAAAAAAGCATGCATAATTTTATGCATAAAACCGATTACAATTAAATTGTACATAAGTAGGTAGTGTAATATAGTGAAACAGTCGATTCTGAACTGGCGCTTTGTCAAAATTTACCCTTAAATTTTCAAATCAGAAATACCACAGAATAGATTCAAGATTAATTTTATTATCCGTTTGAGCAACCCCGTCGTCGGGTTAAGTACTTACCTAAGAATCCGATAACATCTCGGATAAGTAGGTTAGCGTTTTCACAAACAATACTTTTCAATCTCCGGCTATTTGCCTAGGGACTACGGATTTTTCAGCAATCACATTATGTAAATACTCAAATAAATCGAGTTTCACGGAAGCTTGACCGTTATAATTCCATTTTCTGATGAATTGAAGTTATATTTATGTATTCGTCGTAAAGAGTTGTACCTCAATATCTACCCTTTGTATGTCCCCACTGCTAAGGCACGGTTCTCTTCCTGCATTGCAGGTAGGTAAGGCCACCACGGGGACCAAGTCCACTTTGGTGGAGAATTGTAAGACAGTGGCGGGTTTTACTGTCAGAAGTTATCAAGCCGCCCATAAGGCCTCTGATATAGCGTAACGACTGCCATTACATGACAGTCGGCACTTAGTTTGCTTTGCGAAGCACGGAAGCACTCGGAAAAAATGCCACTAGCGGTAGTACCGGGACCTGTTCTGCACCTGACTGCGCCTGTTGTTGCTTAACCGGAGTGATTGATTCCAATCACTCGGTACCTACTTAGCTATTTACTACTTACAAATTTTACTGAAAACCTAATAATGGCAGCTTGCTAAAAATTCACGCTTGATTTTACTAACGCTACCTACTGCCCCAAAAGAAAGCTCAGAGTTGGTTACGGTGTTTATCCCGTGTTCTGAGTAATTAGTATTTGATGATATCAACCCTTGGTATGTCCCCACTGGTGGGGTTTCGGGTTTCTTTCTGCATCGCAGGTAGGTTAGTCCATACTCCACCGCACGGAGACCAAGTCAGGGTTGGTGGAAGACTGTAAGACAGTGGCGGGCCTTACTGTCATAAGTTATCAAGCCTGAAAGCAGGATGAGACCTGTGTCCCAGTAATGGGTACATAGAAAGCAAAGGGTTGATATCAGACCTGTTAAATGTACCTAAAACTAAAAAAAACAATAAAGCTTCGAAGTTGACCATACGTTACTAGGTAGAGTGCACGCAGCTGTCGACTCTACCAAATTATCTGCTGAGTTAATGGAGAGGAAATAAAGCGTTTTCAGTACATTTCAGCATAGTCGGCAGTTGGTCAACACCGGATTTTAACATTAATGGTCTCTAAGTTTACATGCAGAGTTTGTGTTTCATGAATCGACTTTCCCTGCGTGAACTCTACTTTGTTCAGTAGACACGCGCATGGAAAGGGATGATGTCACTATAATAAGCATTTAACTATTTTTATTCCTTACTAGCTGTGCCCCGCGGCTTATCAATTTCCCCATGAGAATAAGATATTTTCCCGCAGCAAAACGTAGCCTATCTGTTAATCCAAGGTATCAGCTAACTCCATACCAGTTTTGATTAAAATCTCTGCAGCCGTTTAGACGAGATGAAGTAACAAATATACACACTCACAAACTTTCGCCTTTAAAATATTAGTGTGATAGTGTGAGGATGATGTGATGTAATTTTTATTATTAGGTTTCCTCACAGTTAGCGAGTGGTGTTGCTACTATAACTTCACATAACTTTGAGAAAGTTACTGGTACTTGCCAGGATTTGATGCTGGCGGCGTCCTGCCCTAACTGAGTAGGTTAGTGTAGTGAAAACATTTATGTTTTCACTACACTAACCTACTCAGTTTTGCAGATGATATGAAAATTTTTTCAAAGGTGTCGTCTCAGACCGATGCAAGAAATATCCAGTCTGACCTGGAAAGACTAGATGACTACTGCCTACGAAACAAGCTAGATCTTAACCCAAGCAAGTATACTGTCGTCACCTTTACTCGAAAGCGCATTATAGTTCCGACGACCTATACAGTCAAGGGATTCACGCTGGGCCGATCATCCCATGTTCGTGATTTGGGTGTCTATCATGACACTAAACTTTTGTTTGACGAACACATCAATAAAATTGTCAACAAGGCATCCAGGGCACTAGGTTTTGTGATGCGAAACTCCATGTGCTTCTCGAAGGCAAAAACCTTGAAAATCCTATACTGCACATTAGTCCGAAGCCACCTGGAGTACGCATCGCAAATATGGAACCCAAGATGCAGTGTCTACATAAAGAGACTTGAGTCACTCCAGAGAAGGTTTGTGAAGTTCTTGTGTTACCGATTAAAGATCCCATACAAATCTAACAACTACTTACAGATTTGTAAAAAACATCATCTCCTTCCACTTGAACTGCGACGCCATGTTGCTGATATAACATATCTTTTGGGGATAATTACAGGAAAGGTAGACTCACCCGTACTCCTGGGCAACTTATCCTTCACAGTACCTACAAGATCCAGGCGCTCATTTCCTCCTATTTGCAAACAGCGGGTCTCAACCAATTACGAGCAAAACTCCTTCCTCTGGCGAGCTAGTAGCAGTGTGAACAAACTAGCAAGCGAAATTGACATTGATTTATTCAACTGCAATGCAAAGTTGGTCAGGCAACACTTTAATGACAAATTCTTTAACAACTAAATACTTAATTCATGCCATGTAAAATAAAAAATAAAAACTGATAATCATGGTTACCTATTTCCATGTAATATATTGCAGTGCATGCTTAATGTACCTATTGTGTTGCTATTGTTGTTTCCTTGCAGAAATCTAGCAGTCTGTTGCTATAGGTGAAAACCTGTAAATGGCTCACTAATTAGTTTATCAGTTTCATATATTGTTTATCAGCTGTTGGTTTCCCATAGATAAGAAATAAATAAATAAAACATTGTATTGTGTATTGTCAAATCATAAGTCAAATCCTCAGTGTATTGTGGATAGACCCACAATACACTGAGGATGTGTACGATTTCAATCTGTTTTGAAAAGAATAAATGTGGAGTTTCTTTATTAATTTCTCCTCCACATAGACTATTGCTTGTGAAACTAACAGCTTTGGCGTTCATTAAGTACATAAACATTTGGTTTTTTATAGTGAATAAAATTATTTTGACTTTGACTTTCTAAAATAATTCTTTGTCCTCAGGTATATATTATGTGTGTGTATATACATATATCATCAACCCATTATGTCCCCACCGAGGGGCACAAGTCTCTTCCCTGAGGAAGGTATAGGCCATGCGCCACCACGGGGGCCAAGTCCGGATTGGTAGAGGCTAGTGGCTGGTCTTACTGTCGGAAGTTTTCAAGCCGCCCCAAGGCCTCTGACTTGGCTTAGCGACTGCCATCTATCGACGGCAGCCGGCAATAACTGCTTAACGTCCTTGCGAAGCACGGAACCGCTCGGAAAAATGCCAGTAGCGTTAGTCATAGACAGTCACCCATCCATGCACTGAACGCGCCCTGGCTTAGCCTTCGTGATCGCTTAAGATCACTCAGGCAGCCGGGGCTACGAGCGATTCTATATGCCTAAACTAGGTCAAACCTGTTCTCCGATAAGCATCTACATTAAACATAGTAACGCAACTCTGATGCAGCATTTTCAAGAAACTTATCAAAGGGAATCAGCAGCCAGTGGAGTCCAATGACGTCACTTAGTTGACACAATGGGTGGCCAGCACTCACACCATTTAGCACTTTCGACATGCAGCCGGCAGTGGGGGCGTAAATGGATTAGGTTTCATTGAGTGTAAATAGGTACAGTCAACAGCACATGCCTGGACTTTAATCAGTTACGTTACTGGTGGCTTTACAATTAAAATACAAACAATGACCTACGCACTCCTGCTCCCGAGTGGTCTTCACTTATCTAGTCTATCAAGGGTTGGCTGGAAGAGATTTCCTATGAAATCAGCTCGCCATGTTCACTTTTTTATAATTTTGTGCTTTCTTTATGATTTTTATGTGTGCAATAAAGTAAGTGAAGATGCCACTGGACGCTGTATAAATCGTCTCATTACGATGAATAAGTAAAAGTCAACTTGATGTCTATTTACATGTACAGGGCCATTTCTAAATTACATTAATGCCAATAAAAACTATTCCCATTAGATTTTCAGTTACTTATAACATTTTGTACTAAGTATCTCTACTATGTAACAACTTGTATCTCTTGAAACTTTCTTGAAACAATAGTACATTACTGCAGAGGCCGAGAAGTAAGGGATTGCTGGACGAGTTTGGGATAGACGGCCGAGTCACAGACGAGGCCGTCTAGAACGAGTCCTGCAATCCCTGTTCCGGCCGAGGATTGTATAATGCTTTTCTCAAACAATGCGAGGAAATATTAATATTAAAATAATTACTAGGTAATTAAGAAACAATAGTTAGTTTGCCGCCTTTTTTATTTTTTAATACACTAACATATTTGAGCACCATGTTTAATCGCACAAAAACCAATACCATAGATTGTTTTTTTTTTAATCTTGCAAGTATGCTTACAGAACTTAGTAGGTGGTTGGCTGTATGTAATTTTACCTTGGTCAGTTTAATTTTAGCATTGAATTTAAATTAAGGATTTTAGTAAGTAAATTTAAAAAGTTAGAGCAGCGGACGGTAATGGATATTCATACTTACTTTACTGGCTTAGGCCAGTAAAGTGAGGCGGGAGCCATAAAAGAAAAACATTTTGGCTTTATTTCATGGTAATAACACAAACATTTCCGAGCATGTTTGAGAAAAAAAATGTATATTACGGTTCGAACACTTTATTGCACAATGTGTTCGGAAGAACAACCAGTAAAATGAGAATAATAATTATTGGACATTAGAACTAAACCCCCTAAACCAAAGCAAAAAAGCACCCAAACTAAGTTTAACTGACAATAGTAAAAAAATAATATTTATAAAAAGGAGAAATTTCCAATAAAAAGGTCTGTCGGCAATAGACGGTTAGGCTTAAAAGTCTATAATATTGTAACGGTGCAAACCGGTGACTTATTTTTTATATAAAAAAAAAATTTTAATATATTTTTTAAATGAATATATTTAATAAAAAAAATTTTTTTAGACATATTTTTTTAAATAAATATATCTAAGAAATATTTTTTTACCGGTTGCCCCCGGGTAGTGTTACAATACTACTAGAAATTTTTCTTTGTAGGGCATTTATTTGCAGAAGGGTGAGCTATTGGTACTCAAGCGCATAAAGCACTAATAATGTGTCGGTGGCGGTGCCGGTTAGTAGACATAATAGAGCTCTCAGACGGAGTTTACACGTTCAGTTTGGCGTCAGTCAATTCCATCAGTGTGGTTAGACTGACGGCAGACTGATTGCCTATTCAGTGGACTGATGGACCAGACCGACGGATATTCGAATATTTTGATGCTTCATCAGTCTGGCATCAGTCTGAGCTTCATCAAGGTCACGGAATGTACTGACGCCAGACTAAACGTGTAAACTCCGTCATAGTTTTGTGTAGAGTTTACATAAAATACGTATACTTACTCGTACTTTGTTTTCTACAAAAATACGAAAGTTTTTCACGACGAAAATAATAAACGTTCTTATGCCTGCATAAATTTTTTTTATAGGTAAAATTATACGTTCTTTAAACAAATCCTATTAACAAACCACTTTTGATCCCATGATTTCATAATAAAAATTGTGAAAAACATCATTAAATTAAAAACCTATTTAGAGGCTAAAAATTCCACCCATGCCGGGATTCAAACCCGCGACCTCTGGTTATCCGTGCCAGCGCTCTTTCTAACTGAGCTAATGGGCGACTCACCGGCATCAGTGAAATTTCGAACCTCTTTACACTATTCTCTGTATTATCTCTGCCGATGAGTCGCCCATTAGCTCAGTTGGAAAGAGCGCTGGCACGGATAGCCAGGGGTGGCGGGTTCGAATCCCGGCATAGGTGGAATTTTTAGCCTCTAAATAGGTTTTTAAAATTGTCCTTAGCACGGGTTAGTGCATTAAAAATAAAAATAGTATAATCGTTAAATTAATTTGTTTGACTATGTGATCTGACTGACATTTCATTGTTTGTTTTGCCAGTAATGTAAATAGTTAACTTTTTAATTGGCGTCAAAGATTAATAATGTATTTAACAGATGCAATTTAACCTTCTAAGTCCTGAGGTTGAAAATAGCGATCGAAAATTATTGATCAATAACTATTGTTATTGTCAGAGTCAAGACTTAGGGAACATACGAATTACACATACTATAAATGCCTCAATAAAATTGAGTAAGTACCTATTTTTGAAATTTTATGTTTATACATTTTATGAGCTAACTTTCATATTTAGGGACTTGGACACCAGGTAATATTAATTTCAAGAACAATAACAAACTTCAACGTGACACCAGGCCCACTTGCAGCAGTCCGGGTTCGTTCATTACCTCGAGTTAACCGGATAAATTAATAATTTTGCATACGAATTAATCGATTTAACCGGTTTACTTGAGTTAAATGAACCCGGGCTGACGCAAGTAGGAGGTGTCAAATTGAAGTTTGTTATGGTTCTTGATATTAGATAGATAGGTATAGAGCACTTTATTGTACATAAAAAGCATATTACACAAATCTCAACCAACCTGGACTTGGCCCCCGTGGTGGAGTATGGCCTAACCTTCCTGCAACGCAGGAAGAGACCCGTTCCCCAGCAGTGGGGACATACAGGGTTGAAATCGAAACTATATTATTGTAAAGTTTCATTAAAATCCATTGAGTAGCTTTTACGTGAAAGAGTAATAAACATCCGTCAATACTTACAAACTTTTGCGTTTAATAATATTATTAGGATTAGGATAATATTAGGCAGTATGTAAGGCTCAGTCGTCAATCAATATCTCTTAAAACATAACTTGATACCTGACATCTATCACCAATAAAGTATAATATTATCTTGTGTACATAAACAAGACTCAATAAGTGGAAGTAAATAACATGCCTACAGTCTATTTATTCTTACTTGTCCAATTTAGTAAACAAGATTCTACCCGTAAACTGTAACTTTTAGTCCAAAACTGCCATAATTATTTCCATAAATGAAGTAACTTGGAACACTCTTTTA
Source organism: Yponomeuta sedellus (assembly GCA_934045075.1). Classification (NCBI taxonomy): domain Eukaryota; kingdom Metazoa; phylum Arthropoda; class Insecta; order Lepidoptera; family Yponomeutidae; genus Yponomeuta; species Yponomeuta sedellus. Next base: position 17,754,739 of record OW203729.1, on the reverse strand, counting down.
GATAACGCACTGCCAATTTTATAAACATAGTTAATGATAGTTCATGAATTTGCGAGAAAATGTCTAGTTTAGGCATCTAATCTCAATTTTAAGGTTAGAATCTTGTTTACTAAATTGGACAAGTAAGAATAAATAGACTGTACAGCTAATTGATGGTTGATGGGATTCCTGCCAACTATGCAAAACTACAGGGCAATTATGCATATTCATGTCGCTGTTTACATTTCTCGAGTAAAATTTGCACATTCCCTTCATGCTTATAGTTTAATCGTGTTTACTGATTTAGTAGCGAATGAAATTGTAAATTTATTTTAAGTAGTGTAAGCGTTCACAGCCGGTTTGCATTTTGGTTACGCGAAAAAGAACAGTAATTTAACGCCAGAATAACGTAGAAATTGGTAATACAGCAAAACCAACTCATAGTACTTTTTTATGTAGCGTCGATTGTGTCCCACGTAAAAACAATACCTTAAAATAAAGTACCTCTATACTTTACAAGATGTACCCCGCGGTATTACTCGCGGTTTATCGATTTTCCCATGGGAATAAGCCATTTTTCCGAAGTAGAACTTAGCCTATAAAATGTTCGGCATTTAAATATTTTTATTTCTTACTAACTGTGCCCCGCAGTGTTACCCGCGGATAATCTATTTCCCCATAGGCTTTCTGTTAATCGAGGGTGTCAGCTAACTCCATTCCAAATTTAATTAAAATCGCTGAAGCCGTTTAGACGTGAAGAAGTAACAAACATACATACACACAAACTTTCGCCTTTTTAGCCTCTAAAGCCCCGGCGTCCTAGAAATAGGACATCACGAATAACTTTCTTAATTCACACCTAATAATTTAGTAGGAAATCCAGAAGACTTACTGTTCTATGTCCAATATTCTCCTATAATTTTTTGGACCACAAGAAGAAAAAGTTCTTCAAAATCTACGTAGTTTTAGAAAACTTGAAGTATCTGTTACCAAATTAAGTTTCACAACAAATTACAGCAAACCTTAGGAAATAAGAGAAGCAGTAAAAAACGGGTCTATGCACATATAGACACACTTTCATACTGCACACTGGTAAGATGCTAAAAATGCAAAAAACATTATTAATCGATTATTTTGCAGACTCTACTCTTCTGTTGTTATATTTGAAATGAACCCTCCTAAGAAAACCGCTAAGCTAACGATTTAATCCGATTCCGGATCCTGGCGATGCTCCAATAATTGCGTATCCTGTCTTTTACAGTTTTAGGAAGACGGTTTTGGGAATTAATTGACGGGTTATTATATTAAGATTAATCACCCGTATCTGCAAGAGAATTTTGTCACAATAAAATATTTGGTTGAAAACTGAAACATTCGTGGATAAATTGGTACTATATGTTTTTATTTATTTATTGTAGTTACAAACAACAGCTTATACGAGAGTCATACTAGTAAAATTTACATGATTAAATTCAAAGCCAATTACAGGTTTTCTCTTATAATCAGAAACAAATTCGAAATCATCATATGTGTTAATTAAATAAGTGTTTTTGAACTAAAACGTTCGTAACACACACACACGTACACGTAATACGTACACAACACATTGTAGACTTTTAGTCCGGATCTACTTACGGTTGTTGTTATATCGGAAGAGTCCGACCAGGTTAATTAGTATTATTCAACTCATACAATAAAAGACACAAACTGTAGGAGTAACTTACGTCGTGTTGCTAGACTTAGTTATAGTTTCACATTGTAATACACTAATAACATACCTACGTCCCTATTAAATGCCAAACAAGTGAATGCCAAAGTAAATTTCAGTAAAATTTTGTAAAATGTTAAGCTAGGAACAATAGTGGAATAAAATCAGTTTCGGTTCTGAGTGCTTAGTGCGAGTTTTTTAACTACTCGATCGCGTTAACGTAAACTTATATTTCTATGGCATCGAGGAAGCGCCACCTAGCGACAAGTATGGAAATAAAAATTGCTGAGTGCGAGTTGTAATGGTTTACATTGAGAAGTGAACACGTTTACCAGCCAAAACACGAATAAACGCGAGTGCGAGTTGTACCGTGACAGCGTTTTGCCAGTTCGAACGGTAAACTTACTCATACTCACTACTCAATGCTCGATTAACGTGGTAGTAAAGTTATTCGATTGGATCTGTCAAACTCGCACAAAGCACTCTGTTTCCTTAAGATTGGACTACGCAGTGGTATATTATACGGATAGCGCGGCACTTCTAGCTCTATTCCTAAGTTTGTACGACTCTGTGGTACCTACGTATATTATACGGATAGCGCACTCTAGATCCATTTAATTGAATTGACTTTTTTAATTGACTAAGTTTTTACTGTTAGGTTTTTAATTGTGACATACTATTTTACATCAAGACTAATGCCGATCGATTTAAGTTTGCCTGCATTGACAGTGATAATAAATAAAATAATTAATAAATTTCTAAGTTTGTACGGCTCTATGGTATATTATTCGGATAGTGCGGCACCACAAGTTCCGTTTTTAAGTTTGTATGACTCAGTCGTATATTATACGGGTGTCACGGCGCTAATAGCTCCATTCTTAAGTTTGTACGACTCTGTGGTATATTATACGGGTAGCGCGGCACTACAAGCTCCATTTTGAAGTTTGTACGACTCTGCCGTATATTACACGGGTGTCACGACGCTAATAACTCAATTCTCAAGTTCTTACGACTCTGTGGGTATATATTATACGAGTACCACAGCACTACAAGCTCCGTTTCTAAGTTTGTACGACTCTTTGGTATATTATACGGATAGCGCGGCACTACAAGCTCCGTTTCTAAGTTTGTACGACTCTGTGGTATATAATACGGAAAGCGCCGCACTACAAGCTCCGTTTCTAAGTTTGTACGACTCTGTCGTATATTATACGTGTGGCGCGGTAATAATAGCTCCATTCTTAAGTTTGTACAACTCTGTGGTACTAGCTGCATTTTACTAAAGAGTTCAGTATTATCTTTGATCCCGTTCACCACGCGGTGGAGAAACAGTAGATCAGGGCCTCGATTCTGTTAGTGCGTTACCATTGACGTCTAGAAGGTTCGATGTTTGTGCGCGTAGACCTGAAGCATTAACGAAATTAAATCGCCACGTTCAGGCAACTGTCATTGTACCACAGTGCATTAGCAGACTCATGACCCTGCAATTTGATGATGCATATCTTGAATTTCTGTTTGAAAAATTCCATCCTTTACAATAGCTGACTCTATATGTTCTATGTTCTACCACTGAATAGATTCTATGAGTTTATGATGCACTGCGTATGTGCATATGAATGCCAAATTATGCTCGCAAATTCCAGTACGCCACCGATAAGCGAATAATGGATTATTAAATGGCTACTGTGTCATTTCAGAAATTGTTGGCACATAATACCTGCCCACGAATTCGGCGTTACTGACGATTGTCCAGTGCCAAAGCACATAATTGACGTTTCTGGACACACATACATGAACGGTGGTTGCGTCAATTTTCCTCTAAGAGGGCGTAACATAATACATTTCAATACAGGCGCTGACATTGTTTCAGTGACATCACAAACATGTAAACATGCAGGTCCTAGGTAATGTAATTTATGAAAAATAATTAAGTTGTTATTTTCCAATTAAATTAGTAACTTTTATTTCCAAACCACTTCACAGTGTTAAATCTTAATTTTATGTATCTGTAGGACACAAACCTCTTAGAGAGAGGATTATCGGGCAATGTTTTTCATACTTGATACGTTATATTTTGGACAATACACACTTCTTATCAATCTTTAGAAATAGCCTATATGTTATGTATAGACTATATTATTGTAAAGTTTCATCCATTCAGTACTTTTTACGTGAAAGAGTAACAAACTTCCATCCATATACAATACAAACTTTTGCGTTTATAATATTACTAGCTGTGCTCCGCGGTTTATAGAATTTCCTATAGGAATAAGATATTTTCTCGCAGTAAAATGTAGCCTATGTTAATCCAGGGTGTCAGCTTACTTCATACCAAATTTAGTAAAAAACATCCACACTCACAAATTTTCGCCTTCATAATATTAGAGTGATAAGGAGAGATTGCTGTGTGGTGTCGGCCTATAGAATAGCACCAACCCAAATTCTTCCCGCGGGTGTCGTAAAAGGCGACAAAGGGATACAAACCGGGGTGTTGGCAGCAGCGCCCCCTGCAGTACAATTCCACCAAACTGCGATCCCCAACCCGCATGCCTAGCGTGGGGATTATGGGCACTACCCCCCAATGATGGCACAACCTTGCGCTCATTAGGGGAGGGCTATGTCCAGCAGTGGACTAATAAAGCCTGGAGAAGAAGAGAAGAAGAAGGAGGAATTAAGTACATTCTTATCGAATACCCAATTTTGCAAAAGCTCTACTCCATTTAATCTTCTAGTGCAATGTATAAAATGTACTTGCCTTACGTACGAGTAGTTTCTAGCCACTTGTATCCTTACCTCAATGTAATTTGTTGCAGAAACTGAGCTTAACTCCAGCAGTTTGAGTGCTAACTACTTACCCAAAGCGGACCTCACTGCTACATGCAAAATATAACCACACAAGGTCTGTGGGATGTATATGTGGATAATATTTGACGTAGTGATGTATTTGCAAAGGGCCAGATAAAATGTACCTACCCGAAACCAGCGTGTGTATGCCGCGACTAATGAACGTTGATGAAGCGAAGGTGATCTGTCAAGATCGTGGCAAGTGGCAGTCCCTGGTCTCTGCCTACAACTCTGGTATACAGGCGTGCGTTTATGTTTAGTCAATAATGGTAATTTAAATGAATAATACAGCGGCTATACCACAAAAAGTGGCTGCGTCGGCTACCGCCGCTACTAAATAAAATCCTCCCTAATACATAAAGATAAAAGCTAAAAATAAATTAAACCACTTATTATATGCATTTTTTCAATCGCATAAAACGATGATTAGCTTAGGTTGGTATAGAAAACGGCTGATATAGACATTACAGCGTTTACCGTTTGGTCCCCACACTAGACGGTAATATGTATAGTGAGGGCCTGGGCCTCAATTCTCTTAGTTTAGTCCATTACAGTACAGTGACAGATAAATGGACGGGTCAAGTGACGTTTTTTTTTGAGACCATTGGCGCCTAGATCCGTGGGCGGGCTTAACTTGATAAAAATATGTTTATTTTCTCGAATACACAATGCACTTAAAATTAGTAACCCATTATCATTACCATGTTACATTATGTAGTAGGAGACAGGAGTCCAAAAAAGGTTTACGCCATGCTATGGATCTCCTGGCTTACATTTCTCCAAAACGGAGGACACTGTCTCTAATGTATACAGTATTAAAGCGTGCAATGGATAATTAATGCAACAATGAAATGAAATCACCATGTTTATGCGATTGTACTTTCATTGTACTACAATGCATTAACAGAATCTATAGTCCATAAGTCTTTAATATAAAAGTACAAAAAAATTTAAAAAATCTTGATACGTCTTTTTATCAAAATACACACTTTTTAAATCAAAATCATTACACTTTACCAATTCAATCTGAAATTTAATGTAATTTCATGGATATCAAATAAAATGTAAGTTTTAATGTAAGTATTAATGTAAGTATTCTTCTATATAAAGTGTATATTTCAAGCGATTTCAAGCTTCGCATAGTACGTCAACCAATCGGTGCCAGCTGCCGTCGATAGATGGCAGTTGTTAAGCCAAGTCAGAGGCCTTAGGGCGGCTTGAAAACTTCTGACAGTAAGGCCAGCCACTAGTCTTGCAAGCCCCTACCGATCCGGACTTGGCCCCCGTGATGGAGTATGGGCTATACATTCCTTAGGGAGGAGACCCGTGCTCCTCAATGGAAACATAATGGGTTAATGATGATGATATTTCAATAAAAAGACTTATCAAGGTTATTTACATTTGTTTAATTGCCTAAATAAATAGACTGTAGGGCCTGGTTGTGATATGTTGATATTGTTCAACTTTGGCAATAAGATAAAATAAAATCGGATCCGTTTCACACGCTGAGCGGAGTCGGCTCTTCTGTCTCTATTGACGTAGGAGTCCCGAGCAAATTTGCAGCTTAATTAATTAATTAAGGTGCTCCACTCACCGTAAAACCGATTCCGACGGTGGCTGAGAAGTTCCCGGGCTGGAACTTGCCCGTCTCGAATTGTACCAGGAGAGAGGTCTTCCCCACACCGCTGTCTCCGAGCAGGATCGTCTGTGCACAAAACCACAATCGTTATCAACCCTTGTATGTCCCCACTGCTGGGGCACGGGTCTCTTCCTGCATCGCAGGAAGGTTAGGCCATATTCCACAACGGGGGCCAAGTCCGGGTTGGTGGAGGATTGTAAGACAGTGGCGGGCCTTACTGTCAGAAGTTATCGAGCCGACCATAAGGTCCACAAAAACACAACTTTCAATGGAAATGCGTAACTTATTCTAATCCGTTAAGGCGCTTTGAGGTTTTAACTAGCGCCCCCAATGGAATTGAAATCATAATTTGTTTTATAATAAGTCTCTATCATTTGCAAGAAGGTGTTACTGTCTTTCTTTTCTTATATTAATGTAATAATGTTATTTTTAATTTGTTTTAAATGCACTAACCCGTGCTAAGGACAATTTTAAAACCTCTAAATAGGTTTTTAAAATTTAAATGTTTTCTTACTTTTTCAAAACGTAAACAACGAAAATTTTGAGTTGAAAAAGAAATTAACATGAAAACGGCCGTTTTTAGCGGCAATAGACCAATAGAAAGTCTAGGATATTGGTTGTAATGTTCTAAAAATAGTAGTCATAGTGGTTAAGATTTTTTAAGTTTACTTTAAAAAAAACGTAGGTATTAAAAAACTAGTTATGATTTATATTCCATTGGTGGCGCTAGTTAGGACCCCAAAGCGCCTTAAGGTATGGAATGGGAATAATCGTAATGGCGTTTCAATTCAACGTCAGCAAAGAGACAAAAGAGAGAAAGAGACAGGAACAACAGCGGCCTGTCTCTTTTTTCGGGACCAAAAATTAAAGTATTTAATAGATGAAACATTTCTTGATATTTATGTACAAGACACACACACATGTACAATAACAACACGAAATAAGCACAAAGTACAGCATTTAACAAAGAATAAAACTAACACAAATACCATAAAACAATGCACGGTAAGAAAGTAAACAATAAAATAACAAACACATGATTATTAAAACTTAAGTACAATGGAACAACAAACCTATATTTGCGAGTTTAAAATCGATAGCAATATTGTGAGGGTTTCTCTCAGTAATACGTGTAAATTATTTTTTTATGTACAATAAAGTGTCCTCTATCACATTTCTATGAGTGATATTAATGATTGAATGGAATTAAACAGTGAAAATTACTTTGCTAAATTCCGCCAAAAATCCCACGAGCAGCCACGAGGCATCCTTAGGCTGAGCCTGCGAGGCTTAGAGGCGAAACGCGTCGCGTATTTTCTCACACAAATATTGGTGTCGGTGGTGGTATGTTCGTGTCTTGCTTCTGCTTGAAAAAGTTGCATTAACTAACCGCATGGTGCTTATAGGATTTTTGGAGTAATTTAGCAAAGTAATTTTCATAAATAAAATATATTACATACCTATGAAAATAGAAGCTTTATCGATCGAGGAACTCCAAAAATGCGGAACTTCCTTATTATGAGGAAGTGGATGCGGAATCCTCAACAACACTATTGTGAAGGTCACATCCTAACAAACACTTTGTCACCGCTAGATGAAGCCCAGACCCAATTATGTAGTATTGTTATTGTTTTGACTAACTCTAAAGCAGCCTGAAACAGTTTTGGCAAAACAATGTAGAAATCAACCGCTTTTGATTAGATACACAATGTAACCGTTGCTTTAGAAGCTGTAGAACTAGTTTATTATACAGCGATAAATTAACTGGCATCACTTACTTCTCGATCAACGAAGAGCTCGAGGCCTAGTCGAACCGAGTGATTGTAATTATTCACTTAAGTTAAGCAACAACAGGCGTGGTCAGGTGCAGGATAGGTGACTGTCCCGTGAGTACCGCTAGTGGCACTTTTCCGAACGCTTGCGTGCTTCGCAAGGCACTTTAAGCCGTTGGTGCCAGCTGTCATGTAATGACAGTCGATAAGCCATATCAGAGGCCTTATGGGCGGCTTGATAACTTCCGACAGTAAGGTCCGCCACAGTCTTATAATCCTCCACCAATCCGGACTTGGCCCCGTGGTGGAGTATGGCCTAACCTTCCCGCGATGCAGGAAGAGACCCGTGCCTCAGCAGTGAGGACATACAAGGGCTGGCATCGATGATCAATTCGTAGTAGCAATGCCACACGCTTACATGAAGGAAAACATCGTGACGAAACCCGCGCCGTGCTTGGTTCTGCACCTATTGACTTGTATTTCCTGTGGGTTAGATCTATGAACATAGTTGTGATTATGTACGTACAACCAGGTACTTAAGTAAATATAATCAGGTACGGATATTTGTTTTGTTCCATGATCCTTCGATCCATTATATTATGTAAATTTAAACTTACCTCTAGCAAGTATGGAGACTAACTAAAAGCAAATACGTGCAGTCTGTAGTTTACGATCAAAAGCGAAATTTCAAACTATTGAATGTGTACCTACAATTGGATAATGGAGACCGAATAACCGCTTATGATCGACTTAGTGTTTGTGTAAAATACTTATTCCTCATTTTAAATATAAAAAAGTTATGCTTAAAGATTTCTCGCTAACGGTGAAGGAAAACATCATGAACGCCGGATTCTCAATCGGGAGGTCGTGGGTTCGAACCCCGGCGTGTACCAATGACTTTGTTTTGTAAGTTATGTAAGTACATTTGTGAAATTATAGTAGCAATACTACTCGCTGATGCGTACCTCAGCGCTTGCTACGTACAATGGCCCAACTATGAGGCTAAGTGCGGAAATATCAGGTCTAACTAACTAACATCATGACGAAACCTGAGTGTCTGTGGTGATCAATACCTCAGCAATTGAAATTGCCAATCCACGGTGGGCACGCGTGGCAATTAAGCCCATACTCTCTCACTAAGAAGGCAGTGAGGAAGGAAGAAGGCTATGCATATTAGGTGCCGACAGAATACCAGCGTTGCAGAAGGTATTCCTTTTGTGACTAATGCTGAGTCGGTTCTTTTCACCAACGCAGTGCATTAACAAGCCTTGCATGCTTATTTTTAATGTAAAATTAAAAATCCTGTCGTCGTTAGACTGTACTAGTCCACTGCTGGACATAGCCCTCCCCTAAAGAGCGCCACGTTGTGTTATCATAGGGGGTAATTCCCATAATCCCCACGCTGGGCATGCGGGTTGGGGATCGCAGTTCGGTGGAATTGCACTGCAGGGGGCGCTGCTGCCCACCCCCCGGTTTGTGTCCCTTAGTCGCCTTTTACGACACCCTCGGGAAGAATTGGGTTGGTGCTATTCTCTAGGTCGACACCACACCGCACAACAATCCTGTACATTGTATTTATAGATACATAGAGAACACTTTATTGTACAACCAGAAAAATAATACAACCATGATTTTTAAATCTAAGTAATGTTATACAATTGGCGGTCTTATCGCTATGTTTATATTATGTCATTGTACTGTGTTTTCAAGTGAATATTTTTTTCAATTTAATTCAATTCACTGGGACGTCTATATACTAATTAAAAAGTCTCTCTTTGTGTACATTAAAGTATAATAATAATAACCAGAGTTAAGCAAGTCAGCTTAGCAGCGTTTGACAGTTTATCCTGCCTTAAAGCGCGTAGAGCAATTTCTCGGCGGTCACATAACAGCGAAAAGGTAACACTATTTTTATTTTTAATGCACTAACCCATGCTAAGGAACAAATTTAAAAACTTATTTAGAGGCTAAAAATTTCACCCATGCCGGGATTCGAACCCGCAACCTCTGGCTATCCGTGCCAGCGCTCTACCAATTGAGCCAATGGGCGACTCACGGCATCAGTGAAATTTCGAACCTCTTTACACTATTCTCTGTATTACGTACAGGCAGCGACATCTGACTTAAGCAAATTGCATTACTTACAGCCCCGACTATCTACTTTGCAGTTAGGTTTAACATCGGAACGATATCACTGTACCCACATGATTACACTATTTTTATTTTTAATGCACTAACCCGTGCTAAGGAACAAATTTAAAAAAACCTATTTAAAGGCTAAAAATTTCACCCGTGCCGGGATTCGAACCCGCAACCTCTGGCTATCCGTGCCAACGCTCTACCAATTGAACCAATGGGCGACTCACGGCATCAGTGAAATTTCGAACCTCTACACTATTCTCTGTATTACGTACTGGCAGCGATATCTGACCTAAGCAAATTGCATTACTTACAGCCCCGACTAAACGACTAATCGAAAAGGTAGTTAAAACATAACGTATCGTGGAGAGAGTGGTATTTTTATCTACGTGTACATTAGGCAATAGTGACAATCATTCCATCGAGTGTATTGTTGGGCAGGGAATGGTTGAGGACACCCTGAGCGCTGCACCCTGAAAACATCGTGACGGAACCTAAGTGTCTGAGGTGTTCAAAAACCTCAGCGCTTGAAATTGCCAATCCGCAGTGGGCACGCTTGGTAATTAAGCCCATATTCTCTCTGTCGGAGAGAAGGCCTGCCGTGCGCCCAGCAGTAGGACGTATATAACAGGGCTACTTTAAAAAAAATCCGTCTGTAGATAACAATGCAGACAGTTGAAATTAATTTAGATACTGATTTAGATACTACGTTTTTCAAGTACTTTAATAATATGCATTAAAGGTGTGCAATAAAGATCTAATTAAGTCTATAAAAGATAATAATCGATATCAACCCCTGCATATCCCCACTACATAGTACAATTGGCGGCCTTATTGCTAAAAGCAATTTCTTCCAGACAACCTTACGAGGGAATGTTGCTGAAGGAAATTAGAAAGACGGGCAGCCAGTGCAAATTTGAACATTGATACATACTTATCGTTATCAACCCTTGTATGTCCCCACTGCTGGGGCACGGGTCTCTTCCTGCATCGCCGGAAGGTTAGGCTATACGCCACTACGGGAGCCAAGTCCGGCATTATTATTAATAGATAATAATTAAATAAGCTTTGATAAATCAAACACCACCGACGAATTGCTGGCATATTTCAACGTAACTTTCTCTGGCTTGGCAAACACGTCTAGTAAACACCTTACAACAATATTGAAACGGCAAACAATGAGGAAGTTCTTATTTATGAAGCAATATTCAATACTTCAAAGGCTGTTTTATCTACTTCAGCGAAAGAAATACAAGCAGCAATCCCGTAATGAACAACCCCGCGCAATTTCCTGACGAGTGCACTTTCCAATAAGCCTTTATGCTCCTTGGACGGAAGCAGCCTTTTTTCAGAGTATTGGAGTGGAGGGAATATGAAATGAAATACCAAGGTACCCGTATCTCAGGTATACATAGTATCCGATAGTTTCCTTTCACTTATAGGGCCTTATTGGCCTGCGTGCAAATAACCGCAGGAATATGTGAAAATGTGCTGAATTTCGCGCACTTTCTTAATAATTATGTATCGATATCAACCCTTGTATGTCCCCACTGCTGGGGCACGAGCCTCTTCCTGCCTCGGAGGAAGGTTAGGCCATACTCCACCACGGAGGCCAAGTCCGGTGAAAAATTAAGTCGTCGTCATCGTCAGGCTATACTAGTCCACTGCTGGACATAGCCCTCCTCTAAGGAGGGCTATGTCCAGCAGTGGACTAAGCACAACGTGGCGCGTTGTGCTATTATAGGGGGTAATGCCGATAATGCCCACGCTGGGCATGCCGGTTGGGGATCGCATTTCGGTGGAATTGTACTCCAGGGGGCGCTGCTGCCCACCCCCCAGTTTGTGTCCCTTAGTCGCCGTTAAAAATTATGTAAACTCTTAATTAAGGACTTTTGAAAAGATCAACTTTGGAGTTATTTTGTCCATTTTTTCTCCAAAATGATCTACATAGTTTAATTTGTCACGTTCATTGACTCGCAGTTTCCGTGCTACGTTGAATAAAACCTTTACAATTGATTTGATTGACTTAGATGCAATTATATTATTTTTTATGCACTAATCCGTGCTAAGGACAATTTTAAGAACCTATTGGCATGGGTGGAATTTTTAGCCTTCAAATTGGTTTTTAAAATTAGGTGCAATTTTCCGGGCATTCTGATAACCAAAAGCAGAAACGTACTTGTACAGGAAATAGTTCAGACTAAGTATTAATAACGATTATTATCTAGAATAAGGCTATGAAGGTTCAAAATACGAGGAAACGCTTCGAGTGCCCTGCTTGCTTAGTGATACGCGAATCATTAAGAAATATTGGAAAATATTTTAATAATTCACGACAAACATACATAGTGATTATTTATTAAGTAAATTATAGTAGCAATACTACTCGCTGAACCTGAAGGAAAACATCGTAAGGAAACCCTAGTGTCTGAGGTGTTAGCGTACCTCAGCGCTTGCTACGTACAATGTCCCAACTATGAGGCTAAGTGCGGAAATCTCAGGTCTAACTAAATCATAATCTTGATTCGATCTTACATAACGTAGTCTTATAATTTAGCATACATATATTTATTATTAATTAAAAAAGTCACTCACAATCAAATTACATTAAACTAAGAAAATTAAGAAATAATAATTATAACAATAAAAAAAAATCACAAATGTCAACATATTAAAATAAGATTAATTCACAAAAAGTTTCGTCAGAACTATAATCATAATTACTTTAAATACCTTTACCTAATAAATAATCGCGAGTAGATCCGTTTATTATATAACTAAGAGAGCAATGGTCGGTTTTAGTCTTGAAAGCAGATTAATTCTGCATTCTATGTTCATACTTTTACTACGGATTACGGAACGAAATGGAAAGAAACTGCTGCTGAATGCTGTCAAAATTATCACCCAATACGAAACCTATCATAATTAATTAACTTAAGTTCAATTAACTCGGGATACTTCATTACAGCTGCAATCAAATTTAACTTGCCGGTCAATTGGTAGTATGGTCGACCGAACATTGATTTTTAAAGTCAAGGTTTACCTTACTCCGTCACGATACAGGCTATTTTGCAATAAAGATGTATGGATGGGCCAACCTGAAGAGCATTGAGCAAGTTTGGTAAACCCGGCCTCTTAATCGAGAGGCCGTGGGTTCGAATCCCGGCATGTACCAAAGACTTTGTTTAAAATAGAAGTTTGATTTCTGAACGCACCCATGACGGGCGGAATTTGTCATCTGTCAGAAGAGTTGAAAATTTGCCGTCTTGTTTCTTGCTGGTTAAACGTGTTTTTTTTCCAAAATTGTGTGGCAATTAGATTGCCGGGGTTATATCTTTGCGTAAAGTGTAAGATAAGGTCAGGGACGGATCCCAATGTTGACAATGTTATGTTGTCGGGCGACGGATCGCCCAAAATAGTGGACATCTGCGGTGAAAACGTGTTTCTGGGGAAAGAGCTCGTGGGATAGACGGGGAAGTCTAGAGATCCCCAGACCTTATAGTGCACCCATCCCGAACGGCGCCGCCGGCTTCCAAATCGAGAGGCGTTGACAAAGACAGGCTTTGTAAGTGCCTTTTTTTCTCATAAGATTTTAAGTATTAGTATTTAGGTGGGTCCTATACCCAACAACTTGGTTTTTGTACAAAGTTTATATTTGTGAATTCTGGTGGCAATACAATACAATGGCCCAACTATGAGGTTAAGTGCGGAAATCTCAGGTCTAACTAAATAACTATGGGCCAACCTGATGTCTTCTGTAATTGCAGTCGATCTCACATATACATTGTTTGCTCTTTATTACATTAGGTCGCGTCGCGGGTGACTAGGGTGCTGAGTATATTATGTACCTAATGTATCACTATGTATGCATTAGGTAGATAAATAGAGAACACTTCATTGCACAAGCAAAAACTAAACTAGAGACTGTTATACGATGCCATTTTAGACTTACCCCCGGTTTCTTCTATATTAACAAACTGTTAATATACTGTTAACAACTGTCAGTTGGCTAAAGTGCAAACAAACAGAACATTTGACTGCTGTTAACAGTGCATTAACATATTGTTAGTGTACGAGAAACTGGGGGTCTACCTGTTGTAACCGATTGAGGACGATCGGGCCGGATTCGCTTTCCCGTCTCGCAATGTGTCGTTTTTTGTTGATTAAAATAATACAAAAAAAAATTACAGTCCTTAAATTTTAGTAAAATAGTCGTTTTATTATGTTAATCGGAAGACTAATGTAGTCTATTTAATTTGTGGGCGAAAACGATATAACATGATTATATTCTTTTTAATGCACTAACCCGCGCTAAGGACAATTTTAAAAACCTATTTAGAGGCAAAAAATTCCACCCATGCTGGGATTCGAACCCGCGACCTCTGGTTATCTGCTCTTTGGTTATCTGTGCTAGCGCTCTTTCCAACTGAGCTAGTGGGCGGCTCACCGGCATCAGTGAAATTTCGAACCTCTTTAGGTAGGTACAATACGTTCGAATCCCGGCATGGGTGGAATTTTTAGCCTCTAAATAGGCTTTTAAAATTGATATAACCTTTTTTTAAGTAAATATTTTTTATGTAGCCAATAAACTTCGCACTGCAGGGCACAGGCCATCTCGCAGAGCGAGACTGTGGGCTTAATTACCCCGCGTGTCCACCGCGGATGGGTAATTTCAAGCGTGGGGGTATTTGAGCACCTCACACATACAGGTTTCCCCACGATGTTAAGTAAAATTAAATGTACCTAATATTTTCGTGTGAAAATATGTATAACCACACCGTTAGCGTTTTATTACCGCTAACAACTTAGCGAAGATATCTTTCTCAAGTGACAATGGACCTTCGAGATCTAAAAGCTCTAAAGAAAAGTTTTAATAATAATCATCGGCGCAATTTTTCCTACTCATGTTGGGACCTTTTTTCGTATTTCGAGATTTTCAAGGAATGAGTATTCTAAGGGCGAGAATCATATTACTTTCAGTAATTTTCCGGAGCCATATTGACTGGATATAAATAGAAGCTGAATAGGCAAAGCCATTTTTAGGATTCTAAAAGTCCGATGGAAAAACTGAACCGTTACATGTTTACAAAGACTCATGTCTGTTTTACAGTGTAGGAGTAGTAGACAGGGGTCTAGTATTAGCCTTAAATTTTGTAAATTATTACAAAATATAGAGCCAAATGGCCTAGTGGAACGAAGTGATTGGAATCAATCACTAAGGTTAAGCAACAGCCGAGCGGTCAGGTATTGGATGGGTGACCTTCCCGTGACTACCCTAGTGGTATTTATTCCGAGCGCTTCCGTGCTTCACAAGGCACGGCCGTTGGTGCAAGCTGTCATGTACTGGCAGTCGTTAAGTCACATCAGAGGCTTTATGAGCGGCTTGACCCCCGGACTTGGCCCCCGTAGTAGTGTATGGCCTAACTTTACTACAGGAAGAGACCCGTATCCCAGCAGTGGCGACATACAAAGGGTTGATACCTTACATAGAGTTTTAAATGCACCGTCGGCCTAGCGATATCTCGTCTGATTTCCATGCCGGAGATCGTCGGTTCGATTTCCACCGTAAGCCGCCGTACATTCGTACATCAGTCTGGCTGTACTTCCATGTCAGTGAGGTGCTTGCCTTGTTACCATACGATAAATAGGTTAGTTTGGGACAAAGACAAGTGGTTTTATCTATCGCACTTTGTAGATGGCATATATACAAGCACATACATTATTTTTTATTTCATTTCTAAGCACTCGATAGCAAAATGTCAATTTTTGATAGTCTTCATACATACTATATTTTTTATACTAAGATTGTTACTTGTTTTACATGCCTAATAAACATAAACAAAACAAAACATTAGATTGCTCGTAGCATCTTAGACCCCGTCTTCGTTTACCATCAGGCGCGACTTTTAAGTAAGGCGCTGTCTTACTTAAAAAAGCTGTTTTACGTAAAGCACGCTTTGAAGACGCTTTGTGCTATTAATTGCACCTTTTGAAAAATATTAAAACAACTAAGCGCTGTAGTGGGCATCGCGGTATAAAATCTTCAAGTGGTTATGTTGTGTGGAAGGAGGTTAAGATAAGATAAGAATTTTCTTTATTGTACACTGGAAAAACAACAAATACAAAATATATACTCATGTACATAGTACACTTGGCGGCCTTATTGCTGAAAGCAATTTCTAAAGAGGTTATTATTATTAAACCTAATCGAATACGTCTCTAAAACGGAAAATTGTTCGAAACCCTTTATATGCGAGTCCGACTGGCGCATGCCGCTTGCTCGACTGGTTTTTGTTACGTCCAGGTCCAGCTGAAGCTTTTATATGCTTTTAGTGAACTACCAATAAACTTCCGCTTCCGTACGCCAACAAGTGGAACTATCTCGAAAACTTGATCTACAGGGTGATTTAGAAATCGCTAGCTATATTTTTGTGAACTAAAACTTCACAACTACTACACATTATTGACATAAATTATGGACATAGAGTCGGATTAACTTACTTGAAAATTAATCTTGCAAGTTTATCCGAAATTGATGTTATTATTATCACTACGAAAAATCGTACTATTTGTTGGTTAACTAAAAAGTATGCAACCTCCTTGCTACTTGAAACTTATTCTTTTTCAATAAGTCGTCTTTTGTTTTTTCTTCCTGTAAAAATATTTGCGCAAGCAACACGCTATTGTAAATAAAAGCACTGATTCTATTGAAAAGTCGTCGTATTTATTCTGCGACGATTTGCAAAAGATATATATCTCTTCAGTGGATTAATCGGCTATACAATGTATATGGAATTTACGTAGTAAACCGTTAGTTGTAGTTTAATTAAATAGGGGCCTGTTTTATCCAACGACAATCCAGGATTGATTTTGAAAATTTGTCGTATATTGTTAACTTTACATTTTTTATAATATGTGCTCTGGTGTACAATAATGTGCTCTGGTGTACAATAAAGAATATTCTTATTTTATCTTATCTTATATTTAAAAGTAGTTGATTAAATTCACAGTTTAAAAAATGAAAAGAATCGGCATAGCAATGCACACCAAATAGGCATGACGATAGATATTTAAATCTTCTTCCATAATGTGGGGACACATCTATTATTTACAAAAAAAACCTATATTTAAGCAAATAAGCAAAGTTTAACGAAGATTGAACACTTTTTTTCCAAAATTATTTTAAATATGTGGGAAGCTCTCAGTGGCATGGCGTCACGCCACATCGTAATCACCATATATTAGTCACAACAAAGCACGGGTTGTGTTTAACAATTTAACAACCCTAAGCGTGACGTCACGCGGTGTGATGGGTGTTATAATCAAAACGGCTGAAAGCAGTACATATCATAATCTTTTATTTTATTGAAAATATTGGTAACCACTTTTTATATTCTTTTTATCTAATGCACTAATCCGTGCTGAGGATTTTAAAAACCTATTTAGAGGCTAAAAATTCCACCCATGCCGGGACTCGAACCCGCGACCTCTGGCTAACCGTGCCAGCGCTCTCCCAACCGAGAAATTACTTCAAATAATGCAAATTACTTAAGCCAGATGTCGCTGCCTGTAGGTATAAGTACATAATACAGAGAGTATTGTAAAGAGGTTCGAAATTTCACTGATGCCGGTAAGTCGCCCATTAGCTCAGTTGGGAGAGCACGGTTAGCCAGAGGTCGCGGGTTCGAGTCCCGAATTGGAATTTATAGTTTTTTAAAACCACTTTTTTTTCTAAAACTAAATCAGTGTTATGTAAAACAAAGTCGTTGGTACGGCCCCGCACTGGGAATCGAACCTAGGTCTCTCGCGTCCTTTGTTCTACCCACTGGGCTACCGACGCTCACATTCAATCAATTTATTTTATTTAGACAACTCAATTCAGGTCCATTGGTTCTTGTTGTGTTCTGACGTGTTTGTTATTATCTTTTCTTTCCATTGTAGGTACGCCTTTTATGTCTATGAGGCGATGAATAAATGTATTTCGTCCTTCTTTTCCTTCTTCAATTGTCATAATAAACTACCAATTGTGGCTTTACGAAAAGCGTCCCTGGGGCCTGTATCAAAGAAATACAACAATTTGTTGTTTTCTATGACAATTCGATATACATTGCTAAGTCAACAACCCGACAGATTAACAAGTAGAGGGACTCGGCTGCGCAATGTTCATGGAATTGTCATAATAAACTATAATCGTAGTTTTATACAACCGGCCGCTGTGCCTTGATTAAGTAACTTTTAGAAATAAATCTGTGTGCAAAAACGATATGTATAATGGACTTTGTCGTACAATTACCTACTTGTCTCAATATCACTGTCATGTGTCACATATCCTAGTGAAACGCTCGTGGCCTAGTCGAACCGAGTGATTGGAATCAATCACTTGAGTTAAGCAACTACAGGCGCGATAAGGTGCAGTATGGGTGACCACGCTGTGACTAGGCACCTTAAGCTGTGGGTGCCGGCTGTCATGTAATGACAGTCGTTAAGTCATGTCAGAGGCATGTTGATAACTTCTGACAGTAATACCCGCCACTGTCTTACAACCCTCCACCAATCCGGACTTGGCCCCCATGGAGTATGGCCTAACCTTTCTGCGATGCAGGAAGACACCCGTGCTCCAACAGTGGGGACATACAAGGGTCGATGTCGATCGATCGTGTCAGATATCCAAAGAAATGCGGTTCCACTATGTACGGCTTATTGCGGCAGAGTAAGTAAACATTCCCCTTTCGCACACATATTTATACGTTAAAAAAAAGATAATCAATGTACTGTTTGGCTATTGTAAAGCTTCGAAAGCTAGGAAAGCTTTACCTTGTGAATAGGCATATCATCGTCAACCGGCACGCGTAATGGCAGATCGGCTGGGGGTTTGTAGTCTCTGTAGCCGGTGGGGGAGGGGGTGCTGCGCTGCGCGGGCGCACGCAGCTCGTCCTCAAACACGTCGTCACTCATGCTATCGTCCGTCGCCATTTGCTGGTGGGGGGAGAGAGAGAAAGGTGATTAGGTGTTAGAGCAGAGTGTCTTAAATGAAAAGTGGTTTAATAGAGGCATATTAAGTACGTCTGGTGCACCCTGGGCAATCAGCGAGTCCCTTATTGCAAATCGCTGATGGGCAAATCCTTTCACCACAATGGCTTGACCCGCTAAGAAGGCAAGTGACAGCAAGGCACTCAGGTTTCCTCACGATGTTTTCCTTCACAGTTAGCAAGTCTTACTCATAGTCTTAGTCTGGGTGAATTCCATGTTTGTGATGTTCTAGTGATGGTTACCATAACACAGGAATTTATAGTTTGGGCCAAGCGCTTTGACTATGTAACTTTTCACGTATACAGCTGTATGCGAAAGCGGAATGTTTATTTAGCTCGGCAGTATAGACATGATGCGTAGTAGATTTGAAAAGACTAAGTTTGGAGTTTTTTTTTCCCTTTTTTTCTCCAAAATGATCTACATTTTGAAATGGACCCCTATTTTGAATTGTAACATTCATTAAGCCGCAGTTTTTGCGCTACTTTGAATAAAACCGTTTCATTTAATTTCATTATGTATCACACAGTGGAAACCCCATTTCAGTGAATATCTGATACGTGACCGTGGCATTAAGCTCCATAATTACACGACAAATCCAGATATTCGTTCTTTGATTTCTTTTTTGCACGTAAATGCATACGGGAAAAGTTACATAATCAAGACGCAGGACAGGACAAGTGATTGTGTATTCTGGAAGTTGTTCTTTTTATTTCTTAAGTGGTCTTCTGTTTGTTCTTCTTTTATACTCTACAGTGAATTTTCAGGAAAGTCAGTTTGAGAGGTAAATTCAACTTGGTCCCTCGTTCTCGTTAAAACTCGCTGGGCATGTTTTGCGTGTACCTCCGAGCTATAAAAGAGTGATACTGACGGAACGGTTTCCACGTCGATAACAATATTACGCTCGTTAGCAAAGAATCGCTCGTAGCCCGGACTGCCTGAGTGATTTTAAAAGATTACAAAGGTTAAGCAACGTAGGCCGCATTCAGTGCCCATGCACTGGGTGACCGTCTATGACTAACGCTAGTGGCATTTTTCCGAGCGTTCCCGTGCTTGCCAAGGCACGTTAAGCAGTTGGTGCTGGCTACCGTCGATAGATGTCAGTCGTCAAGCCGAGTCAGAGGCCTTAGGGCGCCGGGTGGCTTGAAAACTTCTGACAGTAGGTAAGACCAGCCACTAGTCTTGCAAGCCTCCACAAATTCGCACTTAGCCCCCGTGGTGGAGTATGCCCTATACCGTCTTCAGGGAAGAGACCCGTGTCCCTCGGTGGGGACATGAAATTCTGTTGATGGAAAATCATCATCATCAACCCATTATGTCCCCACCGAGGGGCATGGGTATAGGGCATACTGCACCACGGGGGCCAAGTCCGGATTAGTAAAGGCTTGCAAGACAAATGGCTTGTCTTACTGTCAGTAGTCTTCAAGCCGCCCCACGCCCTCTGACTTGGCTTAGCGACTGCCATCTATCGACGGCATATGCTTGTCTATTGTACACTTAGTATTTCTTAGCGAATCGCGATGCTGGTACATAGTTATATATTACACATAACATAACATAACCTCACGCCTGTATCCCAGAGGGGTAGGCAGAAATTAGGGATGGCGATTTGTCACGATCCTGACAATTCACCTTCGCTTCATTAACGTTCACTAGTCGTTGCATGCACGATTTGGGGTACTTTACATATAATATTATTATGAAGTCTAGATATAATTATATCGGCGAGGTTCAATCCCCGGCCGGGTCAAACTAAGAAACGAACTTTTCTAGTTTGTCTCGGCTCTTGGATGTTATCTACCTATGTATTTATTGTATTAAATCTATCGGCGAGTTAACACCTATAACACAACTCATTTAGTTGTACTTAGAATTGGGCTAACGAAATCTGTGCAATATGTCCATGAATATTTATTATTATTACTATATATAATATTAAATGTGTTATTATTCAGTCTACCCGCGACGACGGCTACTGCAACGCTCCCAAAACGTCTGGAACTAAGTAATTACGTGTTACCTAATATAATAAATATCGATTAGACCCGTTTAATAAATAACTATTGCAGACTTGTTCCCTCACCCGTCGACTTCACAATATTAAGCCCATTATAGCGTCGTTTGACAGATGACAGGTTTAAAACTAAGTAGGAACAAAAGTAACATCTGAGGCAGAATATTATAAGTAGCAGATGAAACTAGCTCTTACATTCCTACACTACGTATCACTTCTGTATCCCGGAGGGGTAGGCAGAGACCAGGGTATTTCGCTCTTTTACTTCATCAATTAAATTTGCATCATATTTATATTTCAATATTTGTACGCCTCAGTGGCAAACCATGCTGGAACAATACTATTTTTTATAACACCTTTTACTGATGTATATGATGTAAATCTTATCTTATCAACATCCATAATCGTTTTATGCAAGTACGCCGGTTTGGGTAGGCACTTTTTATCTCGCCCTTTGATAATACCTAAGTAGTCTCCTATTAGGTCGAAGTGTGTCCGCCTGGGACGTCTCTTGCCGGCTCTGACACCCACATTCGATTTCGTCAACCTTTCTTAACTTTTTTAAAAACCTATTTAGAAGCTAAAAATTCCACCCATGCCGGGATTTGAACCCGCGACTTCTGGCTATCCGTGCCAGCGCTCTTCCAACTAAGCTAATGGGCGACTCACCGGCATCAGTGAAATTTCGAACCTCTTTACAATACTCTCTTTATTACGTACAGGCATCGACATCTGGCTGAAGTAATTTGCATCACTTGCAGCCCCGAGTACCTACTCTGCAGTTAGGTTTTACATCGGAATGATATCGCTGTACCCTCATTATTATATTCTTTTTTTAATGCACTAACCCGTGCTAAGAACAATTTTAACAACCTATTTAGAGGCTAAAAATTCCACCTATGCCGGAATTCGTTCCCGCGACCTCTGGCTATCCGTGCCAGCGCTCTTCCAACTGAGCTAATGGGCGACTCACTTTCTTCGCTTTGAAAACCACTTCAAAAGTTTTTAAGTGCTTCCAATCTTTTGTAGTGGTTTTCAAATTTCTAATATCGATGAAAACGTTAGATGTTTATTGTGATCAGACTTGAAAGTCTCGTCTGGATTTATTTAGGCGGTAAATGGGCGAAGGCAATTTGGAATGTACAAATTTTAAGCACGACAAGCTAAATAGGCTTATAGGTATCCCCCGAGGATCAATTAAGAGTTGCGTAGTAACTTACGCTCTTATTTACAAAAACAACAACTTTAAAATACTCCTCAGTGGCAGTTCATTTATTGGGAAACACTAATGTCTGAGAAGCGCTCGTGGCCTAGCCAAACCGAGTGATTGGAATCAATCACTTGAGTAAAGCAACAAAAGGCGCGGTCAGGTGCAGGATGGGTGACCGTCTCGTGACTACCGCTAGTGGCATTTTTCTGAGCGCTTCCGTGCTTCGCAAGGCACCTGAAGCTGTGGGTGCCGGCTGTCATGTAATGACAGTCGTTAAGTCATGTCAGAGGCATGTTGATAACTTCTGACAGTCTACCCGCCACTGTCCTACAATCTTCAACCAACCCAGACTTGGCCCCCGCGGTGGAGTATCGCCTAATCTTCCTGCGATGCAGGAAGGGACCCGGGCCCTAGCAGTGGGGATACTTAATTTTCCATAACTTTTCAAAATAGTGAAGAAAAGTTATATACAGAGCAGGAAGTAGTATTACACTCGTATGCTTTCGGCAAAAACCGAAGCCTTCTCTAGAGCCTGAGGTAGATATTTAAGTTTTTCATGTACTTTCGAAATGTGTGGTGAGATAAGATAAGATAAGATAAGAATATTCTTTATTGTACACTGGAAAAACAACAAATACAAAACAATTGCAAATATACATAGTACAATTGGCGGCCTTATTGCTAAAAGCAATAAAGAGTATTAAATCTTATGTAATCTAATTTAAACTGCCTCTAAGGAGTGTTTTAAGGAACCTACGAAAGAATACAGAGCTACATCAGTAACTATTTAAAACCTAACCTATTTAAAAAAAAACCTATAATAACAAATGACCTAAATTTTGAAAATACAATTCCTAATACACTCCAAAAACGCTGATTAATAAACTATACTTTATACTCTATTGCAAAAATTAATTGTTCAAAAAACATCAAAGGAGTTGCCTAACCGACTGCCCTAAACATGTATAGAAATATCTCACTAGCTCATAACACGAAAATATTCATTCGTTAATTACACCTTACTTGTTATTCTCCTGGAGCTTTCATGATTTTTTCAGTTTTTTTTTCTTTTTTTTTTAATTAGCCATGACTGTGTCCCACTGCTGGGCAAAGGCCTCCCCTTCAGATTTCCACTCCTCTTTGCTGACGGCCAATGCTTCCCACCCAGGTAAATATTTGGTCAGGTCGTCACACCATCTCCGCCTTGGTCTGCCTCGTCGTCGGTAGCCATCGCACGGGACCCAATATCGGTGACGATTTTCGCCCACCTTTCCGGTTCCATACGTCTGACATGGCCAGCCCAGCTCCACTTGAGCTTAGCGGTCGCAACTCCAACGTCAGTGATCTTGGTTTTGGCGCGCAGCGTGGTGTTCCGGATTTTATCAATCCTTTTTACACCAAGCATGCTGCGCTCCATTGCCTTTTGGCAAACCTTGAGTTTGGACTTCTGATGTTCAGTCAAAGACCAGGTCTGAGCACCGTAGGTTAGGATGGGCAGGATGCACATGTCAACCAGCTTACGCTTCAAGGCAAGCGGAAGCTCACCTTTCATCAGCTCCTTCATAGACCAGTAGCTCTTCCAGGCGTTGTCGATACGACGATCGATCTCCTTGTCTTGCCTGTTTTCGAAGGAGACTATCTGGCCTAGGTAAGTGTACTCGCTGACGTATGGTATTTCCTGCCCATCTACCTCGACCCTAAGTTTTGTGCTGCTTCGATCTGTTCATCCTCAGTCCAACCTCAAGGCTCGCGTCACTGAAATCTTGCAACATATGTTGGAGTTCAAGAGCTGTAGAAGCAAACAAGACAATGTCATCGGCAAAACGAAGGTTAGTTAGCCTTTATTCGATTTTCGACGTTAGCGATTTTTTCAGTTAAATCCTACTAATTATAATATTAGCGAAATGCGAAAGTTTGTAAGTATGGATGGATGGAGGTTTGTTGCTCTATCACGTAAAAAGTACAAGATGAATTTTAATGAAACTTTACAATAATAGAACTAATCAGAACACCACATAGGAGTAGGCTACAATTTGTACAGATATGGTGTGAAATTTTACAAATGCGAACCAGAAAATTCAGAAAATAGCACGGGTTAGTGCATTAAAAATAAAAATAGTATAATCAGAAAATTCATTTAAAAACCTATTTAGAGGCTAAAAATTTCACCCATGATTCGAATCGCTATCCGTGCCAGCGCTATTCCAATTGAGCCAATGGGCGACTCACCGGCATCAGTGAAATTTCGAACCTCTTTACACTATTCTCTGTATTACGTACAGGCAGCGACATCTGGCTTATGCAAATTGCATCACTTACAGCCCCGACTACCTACTTTGCAGTTAGGTTTTACATCGGAACGATATCACTGTACCCAATGATTATACTATTTTTTTTGCAAAAACTCCTGTGCAGACGAAGTCGCGGGGAGCATCTAGTAAAAGTTATAAAACATCCGCCTGCCGATCATTGACACCGCTCTCCTGTGCAGTCAGTAAAACGTTCCGTTTCACAGACAGACATCGTTTGACGTTTCGTACATTCTTATAAATGCATGAGTTCCTGTGATTCTATTCGCAGGTTTGTGACGGTATCAAAAGTTCCTGAAACTTTTTTCACAGTAAATACTTTCAGCTACCTAGCATGACATATAACGGTGCACAATGATTATATACGTTAGGGCAGTCGTTCATACTTCTATTTAAATTCCATTTAGGTCGTTAACACGTAGACTATTTTCGTTCTAAATTTAAAATGTCCCCAGCTCTGCTTTTGACAGAGCAAACAACGTGCAAATTGACCTACACGATCTTCTATAGGGAGATAAACAGTAATTGAGCTAGGTACCTTTGTAAAATCAATCAAGCGGTGATGCCATAAAGGGTAAGAGAGCCTGTGTTTGACACAGCATCAAAGGCACGACCCTCTATAACGATGTTGATTACAGGTACAGTCACTGTGGCGCTTCACCGACCCTCTCGAGTGTGGATGATTCGCTGAATGAGCGGGAAATAATCAATAACATCCACAACGTCCACACGACACAATCGCTTTACCCGGACCCAAACTAGGATACCCTGTACTATGTTAACCAGGCAAGGACGTCAGACTGAGGCCACTTGTACAAATGTACGGCGGCCCCAGTGGGAATCGAACCCATGACCTGGACGAACGAGGCAGTCAAAATAAAAGAAAGATGCTATGTCTATGTTTGTCTAGTGTCACGTCTGATTTTCGTTTTAGCATTCCACTGTAGTTTATGATTCTACGGCCAAAATTCATCACTCGTGCCCACCGCGGATGGCCAATATCAAGCGCTGAGGTATAACGCCTTAGACACTTCGGTATCCTGAAGTTAAGTTGATTTGACATTAACAATATCAATTCCATCGTATACCAATATTAATGCGATCTAACTAAATACCTGAAACCTGCATCTCCGCTACACAAGGGCTTTATCCACTCACTCCAGCAGCATATTGATATTTACCGTGCACCCTGTGCGTCGGCTTTGAGGCGATAATTAACATAGTTTGCTTTGTAAAGGAGACTGAATTTATGGTTCACTATGACATTTCGATGTACGTTTTAATGTCGATCAACCTACATATTAAACAATAGAAAACGTCGGATACGCCATATTATGAAATCGGGATAAAGAATTCGGCATTGAGTTTTATGAAACGTATCATGGGACGAATTTCAGAACATCTGCATAAGATATTATTTTTATAACATATTTGCTCGTAAAGTGGTTGTAATTACACCAATTTCAATATCGTAATGTATCTCATTACGCTCGTACTTGTGCGATAATGTAATGTAAAAGGCACGTGTTTTTTTTAAAATAAAGTTTTAAGATACTCCGTCTAAAAATGAACGATACTTTTAAAAATCTTAGCAAAGAGGTTTTATGTCAAGAAAGTAGATCGCATTAATATTGGTATACGATTTAATTGATATTGTTAATGTCAAATCAACGTCGCTTGGCGCTGATGTTTTCCTTCACCAACTAAGTCGTTTGTTACATATTTATATATCACTCGTGCCCACCGCGGATGGCCAATATCAAGCGCTGAGGTATAACGCCTTAGACTTAACAAACGCATTAGTTGGTGAAGGAATATATATATATATGTATATATATATATATATATATATATGTATATATATATATATATATATATATATATATATATATATATATATATATATATGTATATATATATATATATATATATATATATATATATATATATATATATATATATATAGTTCCAAAAAGTGTAGGATCTTAGGATCGTAAGATACCTACATAGATAAGTATTGATGAATACTCAAAGTTTAAGATGCTAAGGGCCGGTTTCTGAATTGAGAATTTCACTAAGTAAATACTTATGTAACGTCCTGTCACGCTCTTTGCTGAGAAATTCGAAGAGACAGCACTACAGTTGAGTATTTACTTAGCGAAATTCTCAATTCAGAAACTGGCCCTAAGATAAGTATAATTCAAAGCTAATCAACCGAACTGTGTTTATGTAAGTCTACGTCACTTGTAATGAATGTAGGTAAGTATTAAACTTTACTTAGGATCCGAAGTGACAGATAACGGTATAATGCCTACGCAACAACCTATTGTAATTTACGTCACGCTCAGGCTCTATTCAGGCCTTTATCTTAGATCAGGGACAGCATATTGTGTGTCAAGGAGACCTTCCATCCTCCAATCTCTAAACAAGCAACCTACCCAGATACTTCACATAGTATAATACTACATTTAGGCGCTTTGAGATGCTAAATACACCAATGGAATAATAAATCATAACTTAATTAAAACTGTTTTTATACGGATTTATGCTCGTTTATTACATTTTTTACAATTTTCCAACGTTTCGGCACTTTTTCAGGTGCCGTGGTCCCGGATGACCGGTCATCCGTCATCATCCGGGACCACGGCACCTGAAAAAGTGCCGAAACGTTGGAAAATTGTAAAAAAAAAATGTAACAGTTTTAATTATGTCTACTGCTCGTGTTAACCTTAGAAAATACTAAATCATAACTTGTTTTGTTATACTTTTTTTTCTATAAGTAAATATCAAAAATATTTATATCTGTGATAACTACTTTCTTAACATACAGTCTAGAACCTAGAATCAACAACGTAGGACTTTATTCGATTTTCGCCATCTAATCTAATCCCAAAGGACAAAAGTCCCTGAATCGTAGAAAATGTCCTCCGAGTACTTGTCGCGGACTCAATGCCTACGCTGTGCGGTCATTTTGTTCTCCGGAAACTGAGTGCAGCTTACGGTATGGAAACAAATATTCTGAGATTACCTACATATTTTTAAAAACCTATTTAGAGGCTAAAAATTCCACCCATGCCAAGATTCGAACCCGCGACCTCAGGCTATCCGTGCCAGCGCTCTATCCAACTGAGCTAATGGGCGACTCATCGGCATCAGTGAAATTTCGAACCTCTTTACACTATTCTCTGTATTACGTACATATTGTAAATTGTCCTTAGCACGGGTTAGTGCATTAAAAATAAAAATAGTATTACCTACATATTGTTATAATTTACATGAAGTTGAAAAAGAACAGGCGTTTTAAAAGAAAACACCGAACTTTTGTCCAGTCCGGTCTCTTGATGTCCTCGGTAACTTGAGGGACTTTTTGTACCGGTTACTTTTAGTCCTTCGTGTGCGTTTTTCGATACAATTTATAAGAGATCTATATCGACGGATACAGATCTCTTATAAATTCGTACATTTGCGACTTTGTAGTCGCAATACCACACGCTAACCGTGAAGGAAAACATCGTGAGGAAACCCGCGGCTTAGTTCGCTCCGCACGTATTGACTAGTCTTTCCTGTGGGCTAGGCCGATTAAGCTGTCAGGATGGTATAGGTGCTGGGCAAGCCTACACCATCTATAAAAACCATGTCCCAGGCACTACAGCGTCCGAGTGGTCCCTTCACCTATATAGTGTGAGTGAATATACCTCTAGACACTGTATAAATCATCTTATTAAGTAGATATTTTATTTTTATATCGACGGATAAAAAAATACCCGGGGTATAGTCTCTCGTCTGCGCAAGCCTTTAAAGTCCTAGAGGCTGTATGTTCCGAAAAATAGTTATTTATTTATTATACTATTTTTATTTTTAATAACCCGTGCTAAGGACAAATTTGAAAACCTATTTAGAGACTAAAAATTCCACCCATGCCGGGATTCGAACCCGCAACCTCTGGCTATCCGTGCCAGCGCTCTACCAATTGAGCCAATGGGCGACTCACCGGCATCAGTGAAATTTCGAACCTCTTTACACTATTCTCTTTACAGTGCTACAAGGATCATTTGGCACGTGGTGAAAATTGGAACTAACGCCGCCATCTTGTGATGCCTCACTTTGTTGACAGTTCGCTGTGTAAGTGTTACCATTGCACGCCACGAAATTACCAAACGTTTTTGAATTACGAAATAAAACAAAAACGTTCGAGTCGATCTGTCATTTATCAACTTCAATGTTATGTTACATACGAGTATGTTTAATTGTTACTATTAAAAAATATTACAAAAATATAAACCAATGTTAATAAACCGTTCACCAAAATCATTGTCTTTTTGGTTCATGGTATTCTTGTCAATATCATTCTATTTAAATCAATAAATCATCATCATCATCAGCGAACATTGGTCCACTGCTGCAGATAGGCCTCGGCTTTCCACATCTGTAACTTCCATATACGAGTGTAAATTCCCATCATAGATATAACATTTCATTGGCTGGTAACCCTAATTTCACACCTTCGCCCCCCTGTCAATGCCATCCAAGTGCCAAATAATCCTTGTAGCACTATACGTACAGGCAGCGACATCTGGCTTAAGCAAATTGCATCACTTACAGCCCCGACTACCTACTTTGCAGTTAGGTTTTACATCGGAATGATATCACTGTACCCACATTATTATACTATTTTTATTTTTAATGCACTAACCCGTGCAAAGGACAAATTTAAAAACCCTATTTATTTATTTGTTATCTATGGAAATCCAACTGCTGATAAACAATATATGAAACTTATAAAACTAGTTAGTGAGCCAATTACAGGTTATCGCGGATGTTAAGATTGATCTTGTTTATTTATTGAAAAAAAAACGTAGTATAATACAAGTTATGATTTTTATTCTATTGGTGGCGCTAGTTAGTATGCCAAAGCGCATAATAAAAAAAAAATTACGTATTTTATTGTCCTTTATTGCACACGAATAAAGCACGATGTACTTTATTGCACACGAAACATATAACAGGACATTGAATATACAAAAATTAAATGTACAAAGGCGAAATTATCTCAGACAGAGAATTCTTTCAGAAAACCTTAGAGAGTCGAAGAGGCAGTAAAAATGTGTCTGTAGGTACGTGTATAAAATAAACGAAAATATTTTACACATTGTTGAGTATAATTCTTTTTAATGCACTAACCCGTGCTAAGAACAATTTTAAAAACCTAATTTAGAGGTTAAAAATTCCACCCATGCCGGGATTCGAACCCGCGACCTCTGGCACGGATAGGCAGAGGTCGCGGGTTCGAGTCCCGGCATGGGTGGAATTTTCAGCCTCTAAAATAGGTTTTTAAAACTTTGTTGAGTGTCAATACAAGTGTCATATCTGAAGGTTATATTATAATTGAGTTAATTTATTCCAGAAATAAGCCTGTTGAAAGTTATTTAATGATACGAAATGGCCTTTTATAAATTGACCTTGGATTGTCTGCCTAATTGAAACGTTGTTGTGCTATCTATCGTACAATCGACCTCAGGTGAACCTTGACATGTTTGTTTCAAAGCCGCCCTAAACGTAAATGATTAAAGAGCGTGTGTACAGGTTGATGTAGTGTCGACTGTACCTACAGTAGGGTCTTTGAAGCAAGGGGAAGCCCAAATTGTAAAGGAAAAAAAACGTTATTGAGTTCACCGAACAAGATTGTAAAAATTACGACCAGTTAACATTGAGCTCCGTTGCCAAATAAAACTCTATGAAAGCCACAACGCGAAGGCGGCTCTGCAAGTTAATTAATTGGAAATTAATTCAAATCCGCGAGGTTTTCAGTCTAGGGCTTTTGGCGAGATTATCGACAGCCAGCTACAATAAAAGGGCTTTCCTTTACGATTTAAGACACATATAATAGTAAACCTTGTAACCTAGCGCTCGGTGCACTAGTCACTTCACTAACCCTAGGTTGCCCTAGAGCCTAACCTAGTAGGTCTATATATAAGAGGTATTCCCATATGAGTTGACTAAATTCGCCCTCCATGCGTCACTGTGCCAGCCTGCATGTAAGATAATTGTCCCTTTGAACACATATAGATTATTAAAAACCTATTTAGAGGCCTAAAAATTCCACCCATGCCGTGATTCGAACCCGCGACCTCTGGCTATCCGTGCCAGCGCTCTTTCAAACTGAGTTAATGAGCGACTCACTGGCATCAGTGAAATTCTCTGTATTACGTAAAGAGGTTCGAAACACTGATGCCGGTGAGTCGCTCATTATCTCAGTTTATCGAACCTCTTTACAATATTCTCTGTATTACGTAAAGAGGTTCGAAATTTCACTGATGCCAGTGAGTCGCCCATTAGCTAAGTTGAAAGAGCGCTGGCACGGATAGCCAGAGGTCGCGGGTTCGAATCCCAGTATGGGTGGAATTTTTGGCCTCTAAATAGGTTTTTAAAAATTGTCCTTAGCACGGGTTAGTGTATTAAAAAAAAAGAATATAACATATAGATTAGATTAAATTACTAAGTACAACTGGTTTTATAATACGTTTTTGTCAAAAAGTAAACATCAAAAATCTTAATATCTGTGATAACTATTTTAGAGCATACAGTCTAGAACCTAGGTCAGCATCCTAAGACTATCGATTTCCGCCAAAAACGGCCGTCTTTAGCAGAAATCGCTTAAAATCCTAGGATTTAATTTAATTTCCGCTTACCATGAAAGTAAACATCGTAAACATCGTGAGGAAACCCGAGGTATCCACATACCTCAAAGCTTGAAATTGCCAATCTGCGGGGCACGTCTCATAATTTAAGATAAGATAAGAATATTCCTTATTGTACACACCAGAAAATAATTACAGAGACAACAGTTACATAAGAAGAGGCACAATTGGCGGCCTTATTGCTGATAGCAATTTCTTCCAGGCAACCTAAATTAATTTACCTTGTACTCTCTCTCTCTCTCTCTCTCTGAGAGAAGACCTGTGTCCTACAGTGGGACGTTAAATATGAGCATTATCTCTCTTTCTCTCTCTGTGAGAGAAGACCTGTGTCCTACAGTGGGACGTTAAATATAAGCATTAGGTATACATAAACCTGTGGCGAGCACATGTCAAGTCTGCGCGCGCACCACAAACTCCAACATTCCTGCATCGCGCAATCAAAGTGTTTCAATGACATACCATAAATATAACGTCCGACTAACAATAGTTGGACCGGCCGTCCCGAGGCATACGATCTGCCTGGCGGGCAATTTCCCTTTATAGTGGAAGAGTACGATCACACTCGCTCTTCTATGTAAACTGCATTATATTATAGACCGCCAATTGTATAATAATAATAATAATAATAATAATAATAATAATAATAATAATAATAATAATAATAAAATAATAAATAAAAGTAATAAATATTCATGGACATATTACACAGATCTCGTTAGCCCTATATTAAGTGAAACTAAATGACTTGTGTTATAGGTGCTATCTCAACGATAGATTTAATACAATAAATACAGAGATAACATCCAAGGCCCGGGACAAACAAGAAAGTTCGATTCCTAGTTTCACCCGGCCGGGGATCGAACCCGAGACCGTCGGTTTTACAGTCAGCGTGCCACACCACTGCGCCACCGAGGCCGTTAACATTACTCAGATTCAACAATAACATTACTTAGATTTAAGAAATTATGGTTGCATTCTTTTTCTGGCCGTGCAATAAAGTGTTCTCTATGTATCTATATATAAATGTTAATACTTTATCGCTAAGGGCTACACGGCCAAGTAAAATGCCTTTTCAAGAGCACTTTGTCCGTCATTTATCTACAAAATCCAATATGCATGTAAAATAAAACATGAAAGCGTTTGCATAATCTATTTATAGACGAGGGAGAACTTTATTACCTCCGAGCACGTCGCATCACGCATCGGGAAATAGCCCTGAAGGGAGGCAGGGGGAATGTGGGTCACGGGCACGCATTCAACTGGTGTAGGCCTTTGTGGCCCGACTTCCCTTCAAGCCGCTTTAAAGCGCAGGGGCGCTAACTAGGCACCAATGGAATAAAACTCATTTATAACTTGGTTTATAACCATCAATAATCTTAATATCTGTGATAACTAAATTTAGAACATATGAAAGAATCACTGAGACTATTAACATGATTTGTACAAAGGCGAGTTTAATACTAGATAGTATTTTCTTCCACAATGATGCGGATAGTGGAAGGGGTAGTGCCATAAAAAATATAATATAGGAGTGATTTATTACATAAAATAGATTAACTAAGTAATACAAATATATAGCATTTTCTAAGGTTAACACGAGCACTAGACATAATAAAAACTGTTTTTACAAGGATTTTACTCGTTTATTTTACATTTTTATATTTTTCCGACGTTTCGGCACTTTTTCAGGACTCGAACCCGCGACCTCTGGCTAACCGCGCCAGAGGTCGCCTTTTAGCCTCTAAATAGGCCGGTGAGTCGCCCATTAGCTCAGTTGGATAGAGCGCTGGCACGGATAGCCAGAGGTCGCGGGTTCAAATCCCGGCATGGGTGGAATTTTTAGCCTCTAAATAGGTTTTTAAAATTGTCCTTAGCACGGGTTAGTGCATTAAAAAGAATATAATAGTTATACTACTTCATTCAAGTCGAAAGCGTAAACTCCTCCTTAGTACATATCTATCTATACTATTTTTATTTTTAATGCACTAACCCGTGATAAGGACAATTTTAAAAACCTATTTAGAGGCTAAAAATTCCACCCATGCCGGGATTCGAACCCGCGACCTCTGGCTATCCGTGCCAGCGCTCTATCCAACTGAGCTAATGGGCGACTCACCGGCATCACCGGTATAGTCAAGGCTGTAAGTGATGCAATCTACTTCAGCCAGATGTCGCTGCCTGTACGTAATACAGAGAATAGTGTAAAGAGGTTCTAAATTTCACTGATGCCGGTGAGTCGCCCATTAGCTCAGTTGGATAGAGCGCTGGCACGGATAGCCAGAGGTCGCGGGTTCGAATCCCGGCATGGGTGGAATTTTTAGCCTCTAAATAGGTTTTTAACATATCTATCTTTCAAAACTGCGATTGCGCTGACTGATGCCTCCATGAGATCTTGCAGACTGCACTGTGGAGCTTTAGGGCAGATAAATAACATAAATATGATGTTATTTACACTATTTTTATTTTTAATGCACTAACCCGTGCTAAGGAACAAATTTAAAAATAGGTATAAATTAGCCTCTAAATAGGTTTTTAAATTTGTTCCTTAGCACGGGTTAGTGCATTAAAAATAAAAATAGTGTAATCATGTGGGTGCAGTGATATCGTTCCGATGTTAAACCTAACTGCAAAGTAGGTAGTCGGGGCTGTAAGTAATGCAATTTGCTTAAGTCAGATGTCGCTGCCTGTACGTAATACAGAGAATATTGTAAAGAGGTTCGAAATTTCAGTGATGCCGTGAGTCGCCCATTGGCTCAATTGGTAGAGCGCTGGTACGTATAGCCAGAGGTTGCGGGTTCGAATCCCGGCATGGGTGAAATTTTTAGCCTCTAAATAGGTTTTTAAATGATGTTATTTGTGCAGCCACATCGGCATGAGCTATCAGTATCTTCTGGTAGAACCCCCCATCTCTTGGTCTGGTGTAACTCCAGCTACTCCTGTGAGAGGCAATCCGCCAATTCAAAGCCGTTGATGCCGACCGTCATGTAATGGCAGTTGTTATGCCATGTCAACCGCCACATGGGTGGCTTTATAACTTCTGACAGTAAGGCCCGCCACTGTACTACAATAGTAGTGAAGTATGGCCTAACCTTCCTGCGATGCAAGAAGAGACCCCAGCAGTGGGGACATACAAAGGGTTGATATCAATATGTAACTACTGTTAGATATTATAAAACAAGATATGATTTTTATTCCATAGCACCCCCAAGTGCTTCAATCGGTACCGAAAAATTGTAAAATTTACTTTCATAGAAAATGTATTGAAGGGACGGGGCGAAGCTCACACAGAAGGGAAGGGTTACGCTTTTCCGCTTCTTCATCTCATGAAGGTACCTTCTGTGTGGTTAGGAATTAAGGCGCTTCATGGTGCTAACTAGCGCCACCAATAGAAAAAAATCATCATACCCGTGTTAAAGGGTGCATATATATAAAACCTATAATTATAAATTAGTTGTACTTAGTAAAGTACAACTAAATTGGCCGTCAAGATAACTTGTTTTATTTCACGCTTTGTAACTGAAGAATAGTGGCATTTTTCCGAGCACTTCCACGCTTCGCAAGGCACGTTAAGTCGTTGATGCCGGCTGTCATGTCATGCCAGTCGCTAAGTCATGTGTCAGAGGCGTTATGGGCGGCTAAATTATTCCTCTTCTTGGCGGGACAGTAAGACCCGCCACTGTCTTACAATCCTCCACCAACCCGGACTTGGACCCCGTGGTGGAGTATGGCCCAACCTTCCTGCCATGCAGGAAGAGACCCGTGCCCGAAAAGTGGGGACACATACTACCTATTTTCAGAAATTACTTTCTAAGAATGTAACTTTTATCGATTTCCGCTAAAACGGCAATTTTTGGCGGAAATTGATAAAAGTCCTTGGTTAATAATCCTAGGTCCTAGTCTGTAGATTCTGAAAACAGTTGTCACAGTTCTTAAGATTTTTCATGTTTCCTTTCAAATAAAAACATATTATAAGTTAAGATAAGACTATTCTCTATTGTGCACAGGAAAAAAACACAAATACATAAGAATTACAAATGTACATAACACAATTGGCGGCCTTATTGCTAAAAGGAATTTCTTCCAGCCAACCTTCCGATGGAAAGTTGCTGAAAATTGCTATGTTGCTATTATAAAACAAGTTATGATTTTTTTCCATTGGTAGCGCTAGTTAGCACCATGAAGCGCCTTAAGTATTATTATAGTTATGTACAAGATTGTTATACTGTTGAAACATTCACCTCCTCAGGTAAAATGTCACACGAAATTCGATAGCGTCCTTTAATCCACTTTCTGGTCAGTGTGCATTAATTTACACATTGGACGAGCTGACCTATAGCATAATAGATTAATTAAATGAGGTCAGTGTGCTTTTTGCTTATAGTTTAACGGTAATTAGTGTAACGAAATCCAATGTAGATAGGTAGGTAGGTAGGTAGGTAGGTAGGTAGGTAGGTAGGTAGGTAGGAAGGTAGGTAGATAGATAGAGAACACAAAAAAGGATACAACCATGATTTCTTAAATGTAAATAATGTAATATACATAGATAGGGTACACTTTATTGCACAGCCAGAAAAAAGAATTACGTACAACTGTGATTTTTTAAACGATAAAACTATTTACATTTGAATAGGTATAGGTGGGTCTACTTGACAAGACTAACACTATTTTATTAAAGAGGCAACTTAAAAATAGCAAAATAAAACGTGTCAAAGATACCATTAATAAAGCGTGTGGAACAGCTGATAGTTTGCCATAGTAAAAGTTGTTTGTATTCATGAGTAGGTATATTTATTATAATGTTACTAACAGACTCGGCAAACGTTGTTTTGCCAGTTAATTAGCGTCCCCAAACCGCGACCTCCCAAATATATATACGAGTTGATAAAAAAAATCGGCTAAGCCGTTTTGGTGGACTTCGATGACAGTGTGACGCGAGATTTTTATCACTTGCTGAGTTCCTAGTTTTAAACGGACATTAAAAATTCCTATTATTACTGAGTTGAGATACAAATTATGTCGTACCATTTTTGAATTGGCACATCACACGCATGTGTTCGGAGTTATTTGTTCATTTAATTAGTAGATTGTTTTTCACGCCAAGTGGTCAAATTTGAAAATAATTTTTCGCTGCATATTTACAATATCTCCCAGAAGGGCTGTTGCGTTTAGGATTTGTCATTGACTAAGTAAAACGGAAAGTGCGAACATTAATAAAGTCCCCAAGATACATGTCGGTCGAATGAGGTGACGTCATTTTGGTACCCTGTACAGGACAATTTCAGCTGAATAGTTTGCTTCAAACAATCAGCCCCTAATCGACCACTGCTGGCCGGACTGCATGCCTCCCCCAAGGCATGCTACTTCATTCTGTCCTCGGCGATCCTGAACGGGCCTCTGCCAGCAATCTGCCTCATATCCTGTCCTATCCGGTCCAGCAAGTTGGGCTGAGTTTCATAAAACTACATTTCATATTTTAAAAACCTATTTAGAGGCTAAAAATTCCACCCATGCCGGGATTCGAACCCGCGACCTCTGGCTGTCCGTGCCAGCGCTCTTTCCAACTGAGCTAATGGGCGACTCACCGGCATCAGTGAAATTTCGAACCTCTTTACAATATTATCTCTAAGTTTAGTTATACATTAGCAGTGGCCGCCCGACAAGGTCGAACTAGAATCGTGGCCTGACTGGGCCGAACGCTCTTGGGATGACATCAATTCAACATAACATCACATCAGATCACCTATCACACTAATATTATAAAGGCGAAAGTTTGTGAGTGTGTACCTATGTTTGTCACTTCTCCACGTCTAAGCGGGTGGAGTGATTTTAATAAAATTTGGTATGCAGGTAGCTGACATCCTGGATTAACACATAGGTTATGTTTTACTGCCGGAAAATATCTTATTTCCATTCGGAAATCGATACACCGCGGACACTACCGCGGGGCACAGCTAGTTTGTCCTCCACATTTCTATTGTATCTGTTTATTTATTTGCAATAAACGTATTAATAATACAGTTAAACATCTGAAATAGTCAGGTTTTCTCACAACGTTTTCCTTTACAGTTAGCGAGCTATTGCTCGCTAACTGTAACTGTAATAGGGGGTACCTTACCTAATCAAGGTGAACTCCACGCAAAGAGGTTTCACGCAGAGAGGCAAAAAGTTTCTATCTCTAGCTACTTGGCAAAAGTTATTGGTTAAGAGGTACTTACGCTCATAGCAGTTAAGTACCGCCGGACCCTAGATCACGTCCGCTAATGTCACAATAAAGCGAATGGCACATTCATATTTCAATCAACACCACATTCCCGACTCCAAAAACGCATTCCCGAGCAGAGGAGTCACTATGTGACCCGAATTGCTTAACACACCCGAAAAACTATAAAGAAAGGAGAACAAACTTGCAACGCACCACTGAGAGGGTTAAAAACATCGCGTTTGTGAACATAACAATCACTAATAGCACGCAGATTATACAAATCGAGTTCAAACGGAAGAAAGGCAGAGTTTTTCGTGAAAACCTCTTAAATTTTGAGGTTAGCTTTCGGATCGGTAAATGGAGGACGCTTTGCGAGGAAAAGCCTTAACATTAAGGTTCAAAATCGCTTGCCGGGAAGCTTTCCGTGTGTAACGTTCAGCGATGTAGAGTCAATTCCCCTGTGTGTTGTAGGTACAGAAAGGTCGATGTGGGTGTGGGAGGGTGAATGTAGTGCCCGGCTCTGTGTGAGTGAAAACTCGACGCACGTGATGCGAAGCTTTCCCGGACACGTCCGGAGATTTTTGAACCATCTGCCGGGTCTACAGGTGACATCGAATTCGAAAGCAAAACTTAAAAGGGTCATTCTGACAATGATTTAGAACTATAATTTTAGAACATGGTGATAAAAAATATTTATTAAATCTGTATTAAAACTCTAATTAACGTTTCTAAGTAATTGCGTATTTTTTTCTTGTAGCCTTGTACATGTACATAGGCTGCTACTTATGTATACGGAATCTGGGATTCCAATAATTTTAAACGCAATCTCTGACCTCCATGGTCAAATTCGTTCTTTTTTTAAATACTGGCCGCTAATATTTTTCTCTTATATACGTTAGTGTTTTGTTTTTGTTGGTTTTCAAATGTCATATCGCTGAAAAAATGGAACTCACTCGTAAAAATATTAGTGCTATGATTTATTACGATTTTCGACGTGGTTTAACGCAACAACAGTGCGTAGATCAATTAACTTCGACTTTTGGTGGTGAAGCTCCATCAAAAACGACTGTGTATCACTGGTTTAGTGAGTTTAATCGCGGGCGCAGTAAGCTCACGGACGAAGCTAAAGAAGGTCGCCCGAAATCGGTGGTTGTGCCACAAAATATTGAAGCTGTGCGAAAACTAATAATGCAAGACCACCATGTTACGTATCGCGAGATAGAGGCTATTCTGGGCATATGTATGACGAGCATGCATAGGATATTACATGAACATTTGTCTGTAAAAAAAAATTGTTCGCGTTGGATCCCGCACAACTTAACTCAGGATCAAAAAGATGCTCACGTCGAATGGTGCAAGAAAACCTTAAAAAAATTCAACGGAGGCGACTCAAATCTGTTTATAATATCTACACAGGTGACGAATCCTGGATCTACGCGTACGATCCCGAAACTAAACAACAATCAAGAGTTTGGGTGTTTCAAAATGAGCCGAACCCTACGAAAGTGGCTCGTGTAAAAAGCACTGTAAAGCAAATGGTGGCCTGCTTTTTTGGTATTAATGGCCATGTGGCTACAATACCACCGGAGAATCGCTGAATGGTTAATTCGGAGTGGTATACGACCATTTGTTTGCCGGCAGTATTTGAAGAAATACGCCAAAACAACCAGCGATGTAGAATCATACATCACCATGACAATGCCAGCTGTCATACATCTCAGGAAACAACTAAATTTTTGGATGGTCAAAAAATAGAATTGATGGGTCATACACCGTACCTACAGCCCTGATTTGGCTCCCAATGATTTCTATTTATTCCCAAATGTAAAGAATTAATTACGTGGTCAACGATTTTCGACCCGTGAAGTTGCCGTAGATGCGTTCAAACAGCACGTTTTGGAGATACCTCAATCAGAGTGGAAAAAGTGTTTTACAAATTGGTTTCATCGAATGCAAAAGTGCATCGATCATAGTGGAGAATACTTGGAAAAACAATAAAAGCATATTTAGCCATATACATTTGTTAATTTTTTCTATTCCGCATACATAAGTAGCAGCCCTCGTAACAGTTGTTAACACTACTTTTTGTTTTGCTTTGGCACCTATAAAAAACTAACTTTGAGCTTGGACTTAAAATCATCATCATCATATTTTACACTCGACTGCAGATCACCTTAAGACGTTTTCAAATATTCGATTTGTCTTTTTCTGTATCTTACGAGTACCTCCACTCTAGGACCACCTTCACCACCAGTTGGTCCTGTCCTACCCTGCCCAGGTCAGAGAATCAGCAATAATAATAATTATTATTATTAATACTTTATTGCACTATAAAATTGTACAATGCGGCGAACCTAATGCCATAAGCATTTATAATTTTATTCCAATAATTGGAATAAAATTATTGCTGATTCTCTGACCTGTTTTGCCGTGTGATGAAGTTCTAGCGGTAGTAGGCAGGGTAGGACAGGACCAACTGGTGGTGAAGGTGGTTCTAGAGTGGAGGTACTCGTAAGATACAGAAAAAGACAAACCGAATTAGCTGTGAAAGTGTGAAAGATAAATTATTTATCAATAGTCCAGAGTACCTACATAGACAATAGAGACAGAGTTTCTTGGGCGTGACTAGCGTCTCGCGTCTGAGTGGATGATAATAATATGATAACTCATGGACGTTAGTCTCGCCCAAGAAACTCTTTTTTCTCTTTCTTTTTCTTTCGTCTCTTTTTTTTATTTCTAATTGAGTTTTTTACTTTACGTGATACTATAGTTTTTTACGAATAAAGAACAGATATTTGCCCTGCGAGGGAAGCGCAAATTTTATAACAGAAATATTAATAAAATATATACTTAAAAAGGATGAGTTATGGAAGAGGTTCCCTAACAGTCATACCTACACTTAATGGGCCTTATCGTCATTGTTACATTACAAAAAAATACAAAAGTCTTTATTTACGTAAACTGTTTAATTTAACGGTGCATAGTATCTGGAGCCACCTTTTAAGAATGTATAATAATTGGACTAAGTGACACCGCACTTCCATAGCTTGAGAAAAACTGAGTGTTATTTGATATTTTTCTTATTTTTGAACTAAAACTTTCGTAAGCACAACACATTGTAGACTTTTAGTCCGGATCTACTTACGGGTGTTGTTATATCGGAAAAAGTCCGACCAGTCCGCTCCGATTCGCTCTGTCTTCGATCGATTCGATTCGATCCGTCACTGCTCACCATGATTAAGCTCTGCGAATCGGAGCGAAGCCTGGTCGGACTTTTTCCGATATAACAACACCCGTTAGTAGATCCGGACTAAAAGTCTACATTTTTTCTTATTTAAAGATTACTTTATTACTAGTATTATTATGACAAAAATATTTAAAAAGATATGAAATGAAATGAAACGAAACGAAACGAAACGAAACGAAATGAAATAAAATGAAAAGGTTTTATTCAAAGTAGCGCAGAAGCTGCGGCTTAATGAACGTTACAATTCAAACTAGGTGTCCATTTCAAAATCTAGATCATTTTGGAGAAAAAATGGACAAAAAAACTCCAAACTTAGTCTTTTCAAAGTCCTTAATTAACATAGTTTACATAATTATTATAAACATAGAACTCATACATTGTACTGGCTATAATTCCAGACCTCATTGTCATCTAGATAATCCTTTATGT
Source organism: Yponomeuta sedellus (assembly GCA_934045075.1). Taxonomy (NCBI): domain Eukaryota; kingdom Metazoa; phylum Arthropoda; class Insecta; order Lepidoptera; family Yponomeutidae; genus Yponomeuta; species Yponomeuta sedellus. The sequence continues at coordinate 17,713,522 of OW203729.1, read as the reverse complement.
TATTTATAGTAGCCCTTTTGGCACAAAGTGTGCTTAACATATTTTTTGAACCGCGATTCAGGCAAGCTTAATATATCTTCAGGGATGTTATTATAGAAGCGTATACAATGCCCCATGAAGGATGTATAACCTTTGCCAGCCTAAATAAATGCCAGCCAGATAAATGTATAAAACTCAGACAGGTGAGTGTTTTTACCCGACTGCGGCGAAGCCCAAAAGGAGGGTAATGTGTTTAGTTCGTATGTATGTATGTAAGTATGTCCGATTCTATGTTCCCTCATAGCTCCTTAACCAGTGGTCAGATTTTGTTAAACAAGGTGTCATTCGATTCGGCATCCTTGCGCGGGTGTCATAGGCTATATAAAATCATAATTATGCGATCAGAACCGTGACGAAAAATAAAATTCGTTAAGAAGGTTCGTTAAAGTACAGCTAGGAGCCACTAGATGGCGCTGTTATATTTAGTTTATTGAATTCGAATACTAATTTTATTGAACTACCCCTAAAAGGTGTGAAATATTTAAAACAGAATTTTGCGGATGACGTAGGTTACATAAAATCAGCATTAATAGAGAACCAACGGAACAAAAAATAACATTTACTTCTAAGCAATTAAAGTACCACCTTTAGCTACTAGATGACGCTGCTATATTTTATTTATTCTAATACATGTGTATGCATAATTTCGGCTTTGGTCTACATGTAAACAAACCATTTATAGAATCGGTACAAATACGGAAAGAAATAATTCCTATAAAGTGGTTTGATCCTTCTAGATCATTCATTTAATTAAAAAATATAATTTTGTTTAACTACGCCTAACACGTGTAAAGTATTTAAAAGAGAATTTTGCGGGTGTCGTAGATTACATAAAATCAGCATTAATAGAGAACAAACGCAACACAAATAATATTCACTTCTAAGTAATTAAAGTACTGTAGCAGTACTGTAAAGTACTGTATTAGTTCCTCTACCCAACCACAGATGGCGCTGTTTGTGTTCTAAATTGCGGTATGGTTTTGTCCGAAGGCCCTAGATAATATAATTAAAAACACCATTTTTATGATTAATTAGAAATTGATTAGTATTTGAGCGCTTGCGAATCACTTCGACCAATACTGACTGTCCACCAATATTGGTACGACTGGTGACGTAGGTAATATACCTCGTTTGCGCGCTGTAGTACGAGACTCGTACTCTTACTACGTACGTAGTACGTAGTACTGTACTACTCGTACTTCGAGTAGTACAGTTACTGTGCTAAAAGAAATGATGCCTACAAAGTGTTTATTTCTTTCTAAGCCATTCGTTTATCTCATTAATTTAAGAAATATCAACCTCATAGGGGGTCAAAATAATTAATTTCTTAACTCTGATATTAATTTCCTACTGACACTTAGACCAAAACTAACTAAACAAAATATATAAAGTGTAGCATGTAACTCCTTTTCCCCTGTGCGGTCATAGTCAGACAAGCTGGGTTCAAAGTAGAAACAATAAATGATAAAAACAAATATTTTAACGCACTCACTGGTAACCGAAGACGGATCCTCCGTGACCTCGTATCGTAGGACCCATGAAATTTAAAAAAATTCTAGCTCTATTCATCTTAACGAATTTTATCTCGTTTCCTCCGAAAATAAGATTATGATTTTGTGTTAGGTTTCCTGTTCACTTGTGAGACCAAAGATTGCTTATCTATACCTACCTAAATATTCAGAAAAAAATTTCAATGCTTTAGGGGGCCACCTCAAGATGAATTTGTTATAGTTTCATTTTAATTCCGGTAATATTTTGGCATTCAGGAAACCAAGATTTTGTATGTCTCCACGCCAATGCCACAACTCTAAGTAACTACGCCAGGCCGAAGGCCGAGCCCCATCATGCGGGTGCGAGGAAACTTGCCGCGACGAGGTTGATGGCCGAGCTCAGCTCAATACAGGTCGCGGCACGGCCGAAGGCTGTGAAGCGGGCTAGAGGAATACTCCCACGGCGATTCCAAATGCTGAGCTCTATTTACGCTGATGCCAAATGGAGAGAATAGTCTCGGAATAGTCGGCCGAAAGCCGCGACAGTTACTTAAAGTTGCTGTTAGGAGGAAACCTGTCGCGCCTTTGTACAGGCCGCGGCTGAAGGCTCAGACCATTTATGTTCCCATTCACAAGTCCTTATTCTAAGTAATTAGCGAGACCGAAGACTGGGCCCAGCAATGCAAGCACGAAGAATTCTACCCTGGAGATGTCGAAAGCTGAGCGCCGTTCAGGTCGAGGACATAATTCGTGACTATTCCAGTCCCCACCTACAATCGTTAACATTAAATAACTAGGTGCAGTGGAGCGTTTTTAGGCTACCTAAAAAACAGACAATTTATGTAAGGATAATAAAGAAAAAAATCTGTCGTTTCCTTTGCAAATATTCTAGATCGTTTAACACCATTAGACCATATTCATTATACTAGCTAAAAAATATCGTACGACATAATCTTTTAATGCAGGCAGGTGGTACCTATTACTATATCAAACAAGTATATCAGTAAAAATATTTATGATTTACCGCGACATGACCATTGTCGAACAAAAGAAAATAAAGCAATAAACTAACATTCATTTAGGAAATAAAATAATATAAAGATTTAAAGCATGTAAGCAGAACAGATGGACCTTTAAATTTTATCGTTTTACTGAGTCACTAAAAGGTAAAAAATAAAAAAAATATTTAAAAAAATAAAAGAACCCGACTGCAGTGATAAATCAACTGAAAGGGAAAAAATAAGATAATTTTATTTTCAAATGCTAATGTCGAATCAGAAGAGTTCATGCTGCTTTACTTGAGGGACCAAATAATATAACTTTATAAGCATTATTTGCTCAAACTGTTGCATTTATTATTTTACATAAAATGATGCAGTCGGGACCCATTAGAGGACTTTAAACAAACAGTAATGGGTCCCGACTGCAACATTTTATATAAAATAATAAATGCAACAGTTTGAGCAAATAATGCTTATAAAGTTATATTATTTGGTCCCTCAAGTAAAGCAGCATGAACTCTTCTGATTCGACATTAGCATTTGAAAATAAAATTATCTTATTTTTTCCCTTTCAGTTGATTTATCACTGCAGTCGGGTTCTTTTATTTTTTTAAATATTTTTTTTTATTGTTAGGTAGATGTACAGTGTATCCGTTCGCAAATGGCAAAACGAGTAAACAAACATGGCTGACCAATAAATTGTGACATTTCATAGTGTTGCTGAAATTACTGAATGAATGACGGATATCATTATTGAATGAATGGAATGAATGAAGTTTAAGTCATAAAATAATCTAAATGATTATGTAATATTACTATCGCAATCCATCTGCTACACTGAACTCGACCCATAAACCTACAAACTGGGACAAAAAAAATTAAGAAAATTCCGCTAATATGTTGGCGGTAATGCTATCTCCTCAATAAAGAGTTCTTAAGATCATTATGGGGAAAAGTAGAATCGAAAAACGTGTAGAACATTAAAGATGTTTGACCATTTAAAATGGGGGGTGGTGCTGCAAAAGATATTATATTTAGTTTTTTTTTACACTATTCTCTGTATTACGTACAGGCAGCGACATCTGGCTGAAGTAGATTGCATCACTTACAGCCCCGACTACCTACTTTGCAGTTAGGTTCTTTTTTTACATCGGAATGATATCGCTGTACCCACATGATTATACTATTTTTATTTTTAATGCACTAACCCGTGCTAAGGACAATTTTAAAAAACCTATTTAGAGGCTAAAACTTCGTTAGTGCATTAAAAAAATAAAAATAGTATAATGACTTGGAGATATTTAGAAAATCTCATCTGGCAACCGTGGCAACGTGAAAAAAACTTCTTGCTCGCTGGCTCGGCTGATCCACTAGCAGTTTTGTATACCGCTTTAAAACTGACAAAATTTTAAGCATGCTCGAAGAATCAACGGTATAACCCACAGAGTAAAATAAAAAAAAAATATCGCCGTATTTTGGGGTGATGTAGTTGCGGTCTATACCGTTGGCTCGCAGAAAATAAAAACTGCGGTAAAGAAAACGGGTGGCTCGCTAATGAAACACCCGCTTAACATGCAAGGTTTTAGTAAAAAATCAATCAAACTTTAATTCTTTATTCAATACCCACCGCAATACCTACTCTATTTTGTTATTTTTATTATTCCGGTGCTATGTGCACTTCTAAAATAACATAACAGCGCAATTTCGTTCATTCGTTCTTTCATTCACCTCATACAACCGCATCCCAACACTAAAAAAAATTACAAACTAATCTGTGTAGTTTTGCTAACCTGTGATCAGAAAGTCAGTGTATTTAGAATTTCGGCAAAAAATCATAGTTTTAATCACAAATTCAGCCAGTTTTCGGTTAAATATGATGCCCCTGTGTCTTAACTAGTGTCTACACTACTACACTAGTGTCTATTTAGCCTCTAAATAGGTTTTTAAATTTGTTCCTTAGCACGGGTTAGTGCATTAAAAATAAAAATAGTGTAATCATGTGGGTACAGTGATATCGTTCCGATGTTAAAACCTAACTGCAAAGTAGGTAGTCGGGGCTGTAAGTAATGCAATTTGCTTAAGTCAGATGTCGCTGCCTGTACGTAATACAGAGAATATTGTAAAGAGGTTCGAAATTTCACTGATGCCGTGAGTCGCCCATTGGCTCAATTGGTAGAGCGCTGGTACGGATAGCCAGAGGTTGCGGGTTCGAATCCCGGCATGGGTGAAATTTTTAGCCTCTAAATAGGTTTTTAAATTTGTTCCTTAGCACGGGTTAGTGCATTAAAAATAAAAATAGTGTAATAGTGTCTACAACTAAATGTGGTAACCTACATCGAGTGATGCTTCCGGAATTCGTGTTTTGTGGTCGAGTGAGGTTTGTTTACTCGTTTTGCCATTTAAGAACGGATACACTGTACAACTATGTATGAGCATTTGGGAGCCATTGAAAAATGCATTATGTATTTCCCAATGTATTCGAGACCTTTTATGTATTTTTAAGACAGTATCAAGTAAAACCGTTTGCTTACTCAACGAATATTCATTTACAACAGGTTATCCCTGTCTCTAAACTTATGCGCTGATCAAATAATCGCGTGCCGCAGTCTTCAGCTCCCAGATCGATTTTCATCTCACAACGGTAACTTGCGCCTGTATGGGTTAATTTAACACAGACACACCTTGAAACAGAACTAACAAACAGAATCATCGCTTACCATGAAATAACAAAGGAAATTCATCCTTGAGGTGTGAGAAATAGCGCTGAAAGTAAACAAGCAATACTTGATTGCTGTTGAAGTAGGATGAAAATTTCCCGAAACAAGTAACGTTACTCACACTACCTTATAGCAGCCGTTTATTTACAATGTAGACGGCGAGAGTGTGTGGGTGTGTAGACATTCTGTATTGTGCAATGCACGTGACCTACACTGGGTCGGTTGTATTATTATCAACGACTACGCTGTGCGTACATTTGGTGGAACTATGCGCCGAATGGACGTCACTGAATAAAATTTTAGGGTTGCGTAAGATTTTTCGGTAAAATTAGTAACCTTTGCCATCTCATCCGAGATTTGTGAAGTTAGTACAGTCACATAACATAACCTCGGTAGGCAAGTATCAGGGCCCGCCACTTGCCACAATCCTGACAGATCACCTTCGCTTCATCAACGTTCATTAGTCATTGTATAAATGCACCCGGTGCTTTTTAGTACAGACAATACCATATTAGTAAAAGTGACTAAACTCAATAATTGACTGTACTCGCCACTTCAGTCTGACCACAGCAACTGCAACGCTGCTGAAACGTCGGGAATTAAAGTACTTTATTACGTTTTACCTAGTAAAAATCGCGATTAGACCCGTTAAATATATAGCGATGTATGAGTATCGCGAATAATTAATAAATACTAATAACATATTAATTTTTACACATGTGCACACGTTTACAATGTAAACGTTGACCAGCTGTTGACAACATCACTCATTCGATAAGTAGCCCAGTTTTGTTCGGATTGGACGGTTTCATACTGAACGATAACAGTGACTGTATGACTTTTTTTATACGACGGCCGATCAAGGCCATTGTAGGTGGTTTTGTAGCTCTAGTTAAAGCTGAGGTATCATCACTTAGACAGACAGAGAGATAGTGAACACTTTATTGTATATATAAAAGGAAATTACACAGATATAGCCTCATGCTTGGGCCATTGTACCCATTACACGTAACACGCGTTGAGGTATGTTAACTCCTCAGACACTAGGGTTCACAATCTGTTCCTTCACGGTAAGCCCCGGGCTTTGCTACTACAACTTAACAAATTGAAATTATTTTAAGCAACTTTAGAAAATTAATCATTGGTACAGTCTGCTAGCTTTTAGAACATACTTCGGTCTCTGGAGTATTTTTCGGCTTTCACCGAAAGCACACGAGTGTAATACTACTTCCTGCTCTGTATAAACTTTTCTTATTAAGTTTTTTTAATTGTCATATTAGTTCCGATATTTCTATTACATGAATATGTCCGATTATATCCGATAGTAGCCAAGGTATATTCTCCTAACAGACTGTACATTGGTGCCGTGATTTGAATCCACACCTTCCGATTATAAGGCCGGCATTCTAGGGGTTGTTTTAATCTCTAAACTGGGAAGTTAATTTATTAAGGTCACTTAATTTAGTTTTTTGCAACTTAACCTACAAAATAATCTAAATTCACTCAATAATAGCGGCGCAGCGGCCATTAGATATATTTTTATCGCAAGTACGTTTGCACTTGACATGCGCAACGCCTGACCTCCGAATCGATGGATACGGCGTCTGTTGTTGTTTTGTCTCCCTCCCACTCACGCTCTAAGGTATACGTCCTCCTTAACTGTCAGTAAAACGTCATTAATGTCAACGCTACGTCCAGCCAATCAGAGACCGGCTAGGAAACCAGATTGTTCGCGTAGCTCGCAATAGATGGCGCGGTGTGTCTGAAACTAGATTAGACCTTGTTATTGTGTTCAGTCAGGCGTGAAGTCATTGTTTTGTTTGATATTTCAAAACAACAGAGATTGTTGTCCAAGATAATTATTTAGGTCTCCATTCTTTTCCGAAGGATTTATTTCATCATTCATTATCTATTGCAAACTTTCTAACGCTACTCGGGCAATTACCACAGGTAGGTGTAGGTATAGTCAGGGAATGTTCACGACTTTGTTATCAATACATTTGATATTTTTTACGCAAACTTCCAGTTCCTTGCAAAAGCATGCCATAGCCAACGGACGTCGCCAGAGAGAGATACATTTTTATAGAATAGAAAGATAAGACATTGTCTTACATTTCAAAATCCTGATCCAAACCTTTAGACAACTTCGTTGGACACCTTGCATATTTTTCAATACTTAATTAAAACAACAGGTGCTCCTAACTTTGGCCTATGCATCTATGTACGTAATGAGAGGATTTATGCAGCGTCCAGTGGCATCTTCACTCACACTAGATGGATGAAGGGACCAATCGGTCCCTGCAGTGCCTGGGACATTTTAAATGGTGTAGGCTTGCCCAGCACCTATACCATCCTGACAGCTTAGTTGCCCTACCCACAGGACAGACTAGTCAGTACGCGAATTTCTTTACGATGTTTTCTTTGCAGTTAACGCATGGTATTGAGATTACAAATTTGCAAATGTCCATAACTTTGAAATTAAACAAAGTCATGGTACCTGACCGCACTGGGGATCGAACCTGGGTCTCTCGCTTGCGAGTCCACTGTTCTACTCACTGGGCTAGCATCGCCCCTGAAGCCCCACGATAATAATTGAGATATTATTCTCATACAATAGCCGGAAGTACGGGCTAAATCCAGACGATAAAGCGTCGTTGGGATACAAAAAAGCCCTTAAAAAAGGTATAAAAAGCAGACCGTTGCGAGCGACCGCCTACCGCAGCCAGAAATAAACCAAAACTGTGAGCATTCCTACTGAACCCAATAACTGGGCTGCTCCAAGCATCAATTTTGGACTTAATTCCCGAGAAGTAAAAGTAACTTTTGAAGACTCTTTGGACTGAAGATAAGATGTTCACACTAAGTGAAGCGGTGCATCTGTGTTTACATGTTGGCAGAAGAAATTATTCCCCTGACGTTTCTCGGTTGAGCTGCAGGTTTTAAATAACATGCCGCTCTTACCGTTACAATTTTCGGTAACTATCAACGCATCTCTTCGGTTCTACTACGTATCTACTTATTCCGATAACGTATGTTCTACGTACAACTAAAGTCCTGCGCAGACGATTCAGGGACTTTTGTCCCCAAGGGACAATTTTCGGTAACTGTCAACGCATCTCTTCGAAATTTTGTTACGTCCAATCAATAGCATGTGTCAAGACGTGATCCTGGCAGAAATAGTCGACATCGGCTGGTTGTTATTTTATCAAAAATTTAATTGAACATGTCGTGTATTTTGGTTTTTATTTACATTGCACTCTTTTACTTTGCTTGTTTGATTAGTTATTATTATTATTATTTTTTAAATTAACATGAATTTATTAATTCGCTAATTCTTTTTTTAGAATATTCCTTGAAGTACCTACGAAAATCGTCCGTAACGAACGCAAAGGCCTATCAAAATGTTGATAAATAAATAACAAAGAGGAGTATCATCATAACTTCGTACCGCCTAACAGTAGATTCTTTTTTTTTTTTCTCTCCGTAAGAACTATCCTCGTACTTCAAAATACTGGAGAATTGAAATTCGAGATAAATAATTATAATTACTACAATGAACCCAAAGTAAACTAACATACACGTGTGTGTGTGTGTTTGTGTAAGAGATAGGTAGGTATAAAGACAGCACTTCTGTATATATTAGTATTTGACAGAATACTTAAGTATGCTTCGTTACACAGTTGTATTCATTGCCCGATCATAGAAAAATAAAACCTCGTTAGACTAGAATATATTTTTTGGCTTATGCGCTCGGTCATGCATGACATGTTAGTAGGTTCCACTTAGACCGTAAAGTAGGTTATGTCACCTCCTTGAGTTCAATCTCTCCTAAAGTCATACATAACATTTGAAATTTAAATGCCCTCTCAGTTTTTTGGACGCCTCATTTGCCAAATCCAATTAGTGACGCGTAGAACCTGTTTTTAGTCAAAGACGGCAAATAAACGCGATGGCTCTATCAAAATATTTTATTATCATAATTCTCTTGATAGATAAAGCCGGAGTGGGTACGTCTGATTTATTGCTGTCGTAAATTATATTGTAAATCTGCTGTTGTAAGATTAAATTATTATACCTACAGTGAACTATGTTTAAGTAATGACATTGAATTGTAATGGGTGGTTTATGCAGTGTCCGGTGGCAATTTCACTCACTCTAGATGGGTGAGGGGACAACTCGGTCGCTGCAGTGACTCGCATTGACTGGCAGTGACCAGAGACAGTGGGACACTGTTTTTGATGGCGAAGATCGAGGTTCGATTCCCAGTGCTAGCATGACTATGTTTCCTTTTGAAGTTACCTACATCTGCGAATTTGTAGTGGAACTATGATCCTAAATGAATAGACACACTTTATAGTTATTTCCTTTTTAATAACTTTTGTCATAGAACTGAAACTTTTGTAAGCAAACAAATGTTTTACATTAGAAATTTCGGGAAAATTAAGTAAGTAATTCAGGAATTTAGTTAATAAAATTAGTCTCAATTACTTAAAGCATTTTGACCCTTAAATACAACTATAGATCATATCTAACTGAGCAGAAAACACGCATGTAAAAGTTGACGTACTAACTATCGTACGTCAACTTTTACATGCGTCTTTTCTGCTCAGTTAGATATGGTCTAACAGACAGAAAGACTAATGTTAGCTTTTAGAATATACTTCGGCTACCATCGGATAGAATCGGATATATTCGTGTAATAGAAATATCGGAACTAATATGCCACTTAATTTCGAAATCGAAACTAATATGACACTTAATTTTGAAATCAGAACTCAATCATCAGTACGAAAACTGGCGAAAATTGGCGAAAAACGAAGCCTACTCTAGAGCCCGAGGTATATGCACCCGCTGCTAAGGTTGGCTGGAAGAGCTCTCTGTCAGAGATAAGTTCGCCTTTGGAACAAATTTTAAGTTATGATTTTTCGAATTTACTGTTTGCAATATATATTATTTATTGCTTATTTCAAAGTTAAGTTTCATATTAGTTCCGATATTTTCATTACACGAAAATATCCGATAGTAGCCGAGGTATATTCTAAAAGCTAACAGACTATACGTCAACTTTTACATGCGTGTTTTCTGCTCGGTTAGATATATGATCCATAATTGTATTTAAGGGTTAGCTAACAGACTATACTGACTATATATACATATATCACCTCACGCCTGTATCCAAGAGGGGTAGGCAGAGACCAGGGACTGCCACTTGCCACGATCCTGCATGACAGATCACCTTCGTTTCATGTTCATAATTAAGTCGTTGCATGCACGCATGCCGGTTCCGGGAAGTTTTATCTTCCCCTTTGCTAGTAGGTACATCGCCTATTTGGTCGATGTATGTCCGCCTGGGACGTCCCTTACCAGCCCTTCCACTCACATTCGCAGTATATATTTGTTTCGTCAATCTCTCTTCCTTCATCCTCTCTACATGTCCAAACCAACGCGACATTCCTTTCTAAATTCTAGTCACTACATCCTCTTTCAGTACACAACGTCCTCTAATCAGACTATTGCGTATCCTGTCATTCAAAGACCATAATTATGTTTATATTTATGAGTGTAAGAGCGGTCGCAGCGGAACGGTAGAACGGCGGCTTCTCATTCGGTCGTGGGATCGAATCCCGATAGCAAAATTAACAATGTACCAATGACTACGATTTCCAAGTTTGGTATAATCATGAAACTACAGTAGCAAAGAAAACATCGCGAGGAAACCTGAACCTCATAATCTCAGCCCTGAAATACCGATCCGTGGGGGGCACGCGTTGTAATCAAACCTATAGTCTCTCTTTCTGAGAGAAGGCCTGTGCCTGAAATAGGTACATAAAAAACGTTTAAGTAGGTACCTCACTTTACGAACGTAGTTTTGCCGTATTAATTACCCTATTCCTACGACCTACCAGATACGCAAAAACTTAATAAAAATCGATAAAGCCGTTTCGGAGGAGTTCGATAACAAACTTTAACATTCTCAGCTGGGAGCCTGTGACACGAGATTTTTATAATTAGATTGGACTTATTGAAGATCCACGGCTCCACCGCGGCCTTAGTGTGTTCTCCGCATGCATTACAAATTGTAATCGCGCAATTTTTTCCTGAATACCTAATCTGTGAGATCATCAAAATCAATGTAAAAAACAGCAGTTCGATAGAGCGCTTGCACGGACAGCCAGAGGTCGCGGGTTCGAATCCCGGCATGGGTGGAATTTTTAGTCTCTAAATAGGTTTTTAAAATTGTCCTTAGCACGGGTTAGTGCATTAAAAATAAAAATAGTGTAAAAAATCATTTTCAAAAAAAGTAGACTTAATTACTTATTTTTCACCACTGAGCTACAGATTTACACTCTGATAGTAGACAAACATCACGACCGCAGTAGACCGCGTCAACGCAACAAGGTCACGTCGAATTGACAACATCGCGAGCCGGGGGAAAGAGAGAGCGGCGGCCAACAGCCGGGGGCGGAAAGAGATGAAGATATTCCTATTGTGCATTCGGAAGAGAACGGCGGAGTTGTGCACCGCTCGTGACCCGGGAGTGAGAAAGCGGGCGCCCAGATAGACAGTTTTTTTTTAAAGAATAAATTAGAAAGGGAACGACCAAGCGAACTGCGAGCGCTTAATTGGAAACTTGCGTCTCACCTATACTCTGTCCAAAAAATGTAGAAATTAAAGAGTAAGGTTTTGCTCAGATATATTGTCTGTGTTAGTTTTTTTTTTATCTTTTTTATTTATGGAGGGATCGGTACAATTGGTGACCATGTCACCCTCGTTATGCCCAACACATTCTTACATACTAAAAGTAAAAAAACAATTTCTACACAAAAACAACTGTCACATAATAGTCACAAAACATTATGCACCTATAGAATTTCTAGCCTTAATCCCAAAAAACGCCAACTTTTATAATCCTCTTGCCTCTTCAGACCCATCTGTGTTAGTTAATTTCATGCTCTTAAAAGCATTATAAAAATAAAAAAACTACATAGTCATTCCCTTAAAAAGTTGTATTGTGCTTAATGAAAGGTAGTAGATGGTCTTAATTTTCGATAATACCAATAATAAAGTTTCTCTTCCGGTTTCTTCAATTTTTGGATGAACTATATAGGTAGATTGGAATAGCATTTGTTATAGGTAGGTACCATAAAAGACATTAGGTATATAGAAGGAATAAGAAAATTTCAAAATATTTTTTTTCTCAGCTTCTAAAAACATATTAAATTATGTTAATAGTTTCTTATGTAGCCTATAAACTTCCTACTGCCGACTTAATTACCAAGCGTGCCTATCGTATATTGGCAATTGGCGGTGAGGTATTTCAACACCTTAGAATTAGGTACAAGCCGGGATTTGAACCCGCGACTTCTCGAAGGTGAAGCCGGCGTTCTTACCGTTCAGTTTTAGGTATTTGACTGACGGTAAATTGACATGTCTGTTACACAAAGTAACCGATACAATTGTACGTAATTTAGAAAACAAAGTCATAATAAAAAAATACTGGTTTAATTTTTTTCATTAAGTTGTAGACTTTTTACTTATGCATAAAAACATAATTTTACTAGGTAACTCAAGTATTTTTAAGCGCTTCATACATCATAAAGCGTTATGTGAGGGAGTGACGTCATAGTCTAAGGTTTGTATGCAGTATTGTGTCGGTCACGTACGAAGTACGATTAAGATACGTTACCATGCAATGAACGAAAGGAAACGTTTCCCAGTGATAATCGGACATTCGGTCTATTCGTTCATTGCTCTCGGTCGCGATCACGGATTGACTGAATGAATAAATGAACCGGACCGGGTGACCGATTATGGCCGAGAACGAACGAACGCTGCATGAGAGTGTGGTGATTGAACTGAACGGAGCGAAATTGTTTCGATCGGTCTCCCTTCAGCCGGTCGGTCTTTTCCGAACTTTAGAAGTAGGTACGTATTTCGTAGCAATAAAGATTGTTTTTACTTGTTTGGTTTTTGTTTTCATTCATTATGTCAATTCTGCTGGTTCGCGCGCTAATCCAAGTACTTTTGTAGTATACTGTGTTGTTTTCTTGATGTTAGTTTCTCTAACGAATAAAACATAATATTTTCACTGTGTTATTATAATGAATTATTGGTGAAGGAGATGTTTCTGTTTCGTGCGCTTTGGGACGCTTATTTCTGTAGTAGTAATCTTGTTCTGCGAGCTACTTTTGTTCTTTGTGAATAACAAAAGTAGCCTATGAAAATCTAGATGGTAATAATTACTTCATTGTACGTAGGAAAAAAACTACTCCAACTAAAAATATTTTTTCATTGATTTTTATCATAGTACTTATAATATAATGGTGGCACGGCAACATTAAAAATATTAATCATAAATTAATGGTCCTGTAAAAATAAAGATATTATTAAAAACATTTTTTATGGCTGAAAGGTCAAAACGTGAACGTTGAGATGGTTCTACTATGAGGTCCTAATAGTACTAATATACCGTACTAGTACATAGTCTCAAATGTAACAGTACGGAGCGATCTTTAAGATGTCCGAGCAGGCCCAATACTATTTGTATGGCGCGTTTTAATACCACGTGAAAATATTGACTTTTCGGTTGTATTATAAAAGGTATTAGTCATAGAAAAAAATATACCAAGTTTATTTATCGTTTAGCGCGCCTCTATTCTATTACCGCTTTTTTTCGTGCAAGTTCTCTATTGCGATAAACGAAATTCTTCCCCAACTATTGTTGTTTTTTTCAGGTGTTTGTATAGCTCAAACACTCAGGTTCCTTCACTGTGTTTTCCTTGACCGTTAGGTATTGCTACCATAACTTCACAAATGTACATATAGCTTAGAAAACGAATCCATTGGTACATGCCCCCACTGGGAATCGAATCTGGGTCTCTCGATCCGCTTACCTTAGCGCTTAAAATTGCCGATCTGCGATGGGCACGCGTGGTAATTAACCCCATACCCTCTCTCTGGGAGAAGACCTGTGCCCCGCAGTGGCATATCATAAAAAAATATCTATTAACATAATTTTTCCTCCGACCAGGTGGGATGACGAGCAAGCTGCCGACAGGGCGCTATGGCGCTCATTAGGGGAGGCCCATAGCCTGAAGAATAACAAGAAGATAATTTTTCACATTTTTCGCGATCTCGAACCCTGTTTTTTTTTTTAGTGAGACTTTTAATAGGCTACATAAAAAAATGTCCGGAGCTTGGTTATCCCACATCAGATCCCAGCCACGAGCCGATTGTATCGTTACTTACGCTTGAGTTGTCACGTTGAGTGTTACTTGTTTAAGATCGTTGATATAATTAGCAGTTTCTGTAAATAGTGCAGTGGGTATTAGTTTAAATATTTTTGTCATAGGTAATCACTAGTGATAGGAATGGGGCGGGCTTATTCACCTAAACTTCGAGGAACAGAGACAAAAATCGGAAAATACGTAATCGGAGACTGCAAAACGTGTACGGTTTCTTAAACAAAGATTGCGTTTAATAGTTTTAAGCCATTTACATAATGTTCTCCAAAAAGCAAATTTTCAGAAAATTTTGGACTCCATGTTATGTCTAGTCTCAAACTTTAAGTAAACATAGACCAATTACATATTCCGAATAACATTAATTATTAATTTAAGTGATGTCGTAAGGAATTACGACAATATTTTTTCCGGGATCTCCGATTTTTGCCTCTGTTCCTCGAAGTTTAGGCGAATAAGCCCGCTCCATTCCTATCACTGGTAATCACCCAGTGAAGCCTGGTCAGCGAGGGTGATTAGACCACACCCTACGCGTGGTCTAATCACCCTCGCTTGATGTTTCATTCTCGCCCATGCGAATTGAAAGACAAAGACTAGACATTTGTCGCATAAAAATAAGATAAGATAACTCGACAGAGTCATTAGATCTTTTTTTCTCTTTCAAATTCAATGTAGCATGGCGTTCAGAATATAGATTTTGGCTATCGTTCGACTTTTCATGTAGAGTCCACAAGTCATTAATGAGCCTTAGAGTCGTATACGAATTATTTATTAATGAAGGCTGGGCTGTTTAGGTATTTAGGCTGGCAAAGGTTAATACAACCTTCATGGGGCATTGTATACGCTTCTATAATAATAAAATCCCTGAAGATATATTAGGCTTGCCTGAAATGCGGTTCAAAAAATGTGTTAAGTACACTTTGTCCCAAAAGGGCTACTCTAGCATAAAGGATTATTTAGATTACAATAATGTCTGGAATTAAAGCCAGTACAGTGCATGAGTTCTATGTTTTAAAATAATTATGTAGGTAAACTCTGTTAATAAAGGACTTAGAAAAGACTAAGATTGGAGTTTTTTTGTCCATTTTTTCTCCAAAATGATCTAGATTTTGCAGTGGACACCTAGTTTGAATTGTAACTACATTTCGTAGTGAGAGTTGGCTTCCCGAAACTGATATTTAAGCGACAAATGTGTAATCCTTCAAATATTTTGCGTTTACGCTTTCAAGTCGCTTGGGCGCGAATCGGCTCCCAGGCCCGCAACGCTGCGCGGCAATTGATGCAAAGTTAGGCCTAAATGATAGCGGAGCGCTCACTCTGCGCCGCGCA